>BSBM01000031.1:7907500-8507500 GCA_027924585.1 Larix kaempferi | reverse complement strand
CTGGAATTGGAATGCTGTCAAAGTAGTTGGGAGTAGAAGAAGGCACAAGTGTCGAATTAGGTCGTAGGCCACATATGGAACAAACGTCGATTTAGGCTCGCAGGCCAAGAAATTTTCATCAAATTTTACATTTATTCTAATTATTATATCATGATATTGTGGCTGAAGAAGTCTATAACCTTTTACATTTTCAGAATATCCAAAAAATTGTGCACTTGTCACTTTTAGGTTGCAATGCTTTCATTTTTCATCCAAAATATGAGCCCATGCTTCACTACCAAACACACGGAAGTTACTTACATTTGGTTTAATTTTACTCCATGCTTCTTCTGGTGTGATATCTTATAAAGATTTAGTGGGGGTGAGATTAACTATGCAATTTGCACAATTTATGGCTTCATCCCAAAATTGAAGACTTAGTTCCTTAGCTTGAAGCATACAAATAGCAATTTCTTTTAAAGTAGGGTTCTTCTGTTCAACTACACCATTTTACTATGGTGTATATGGAACAATGTGTTGTTTTTAGATTCCTTGTTCAGAGCAGAAAGTAGTGAACTTCTTGTTAACATATTCTCCTCCATTATCAGATCTTAACTTAAGAATTTGATGACCAGATTGTTTTTCAACAAGGGCCTTGTAGGTCAAGAACATGTTAAATAATTCGCTCTTAATTTTTAGGAAATAAACCCAAGTGCGTCTAGAGTAATCATCAATGAAAGTTAAGAAATATTTGAAACCAGAAAAGGAAGCAAATGGAAGAGGACCACACAAGTCACTTTGCACAAGCTCCAAGGGGGCCGAGGCCTGCCAAGAGGCACATTTGTCAAAAATGTCCCAATGATGTTTTCCGAGTACACAACCAGAACAAACACCATCCCTGAAAGCTATCATTAGAAGATGTGTCACCATATTTTCTTTTACATATTTGTTACAATGAGCGATAATTTAAGTGACCAAATCCCTCATGCCAAAGTTTGCTTAAGTCATCACTATGAGAAACAAAAACTGAGGGAAAAGGTGATGACCCAAAGTTGTTAAACTTGTACAACCTGGTAATATCATCAACAATTCCAGTGGCTAGGACATGCTTAGGATATTTAAAATCATTGATTATGTAATGTCCCCAGCTTGACCCTATTGCATTAATATTGTAAATGATGTAAATATTGTTATTTAGTCATGGTGAGGAGCTCAAGGCCAAGGCCCCGCCATTGATTTATCATTCTATGTATCGACAATTAGAATAGATGCATAGAGTTCTTGTGCTAGCGGTGCACAATGTAAAATTGGACATCATGTAAATATGCAATTTTAATGAAAAACCCACAACCAGCTACGCAATGCAACAAAGAGATGGGGGCATGATCTTTACAAGGAATAGGGAGGGAAAATAACCAAACCCTTGAGCCATGGTGTTAAGCCATTTCATTGAGGAAACCCATGAACTCTCAACTACCCATTTGGTCTCATGCACCCCATCATTTAATTCTTCCAAGAATTGGTTGAGACAATTAATGCCTTGGGATGGGAGAGGCATGGCTGTCAATTTTTGTGTATGGGCAAGACAACAACCTGGGGAATCGAGTTTTGGTTTGCTGGGCAAGAAAACCCCCATGAAATTGTGCCCAAAGCCATTCTTCACCCATGGCATTCATCCTCCCACGCAGTCTGAGCTTGTTGGGGTTTTATCCTTCACGTTTTTCACCATTTCCTGCATTATTCCATGTCTGCAAACTCGTTTTTGGTTAGCTCAGTGGCTGGGAGAAGAGAGCCACGATTTTTGGGGTTATGGAGGCTGTTTCTTCCCACAAAATGCCCATGAGCATTTTTCTGAAAACGATTCTGCTTTCCTGGGGGTGATTTCCCACTTCCCCCTTTTCGTTTTTGGTTGCCCACGTTTTTCTGGAACTGGCAGAAACCCACTATTGGGAACTTCACTGTATAAGCGTTTTTCTCATGCCCAACACTTATGCTTTTGATGTTATATGCATCCATCTCTTAACAGCCTGAGAAACCCAACTGCTGATTGGCTTGGCTGATTCTGGTATACCTTTGGCTATGTGAGAGCCTGCTTTCCCCTTTTTCCTTGTGGAGATCATGCCCAGCTCGGGGGTGGCAGTGGTGCTGAGAGATTGATGAGCACACTGGCCTACGGTTGGGTGGAACGTTGCAGAAGCGTAGCTGGTTGCTCAGGGATTACTTGGTTTAAGATAAGTATTCTCATTTGATGATTTGATATTGCTTAATTGAGGAATGACATGAAAATCTGGAATGTATGATGGATGTGTGTTAATTCTGCACATGATTTACTTCTGCTGTGTTTGCTTAGATTTGTACATCTGCATGCCAGTCTTTTATATATGTGTATGTTTTATTTAGTAAGCATCGGGGCCAATTGCCCGGTTTTAGCACAATGATCCTCTCTATCATGCTGGTATGATAGGAGGGGACATTACATTTGGTATCAGAGCTGCTGGTTGCAGCATTGGGCCTCTATGGGCCAAATCCAATTGCAGTCATAAGAAAAGAAAGTTTTTAAATTTTTCCTAAGTGTCTTTGAAAAAAAATTCGTTTAAGACTGTTTCGGAAAGAATTCCCGAATGTCTTCCGAAACTGCGGAAGCATTCGGCGAATTGCCTCGAAATTGCGGAATGAATTCTCTTCCGAAATTGCGGAAGGAATTCTCTTCCGAAATTGGGGAAGAGTTCGGCGAGTCGTTCCGAAATTTGCGGAAGAGTTCGGCGAGTCGTTCCGAAATTTGCGGAAGAGTTCGGCGAGTCGTTCCGAAATTTGCGGAAGACTTCGGCGAATCGTTCCGCAACGCGGAAGAGTTCGGCGAGTCGTTCCGAAAAAAGAAGAAGAGTAAAGTGACGAAAACTCAATTTCTGGATAGAGGGAGAATCCGGGCTCAGAATGGGATGATTCCTGTGGGGATCGGAGGCCATTGACGAGGGCCATGAAAGAACCAGTGAAGACCCCTAGCCCATTACACTCCGATTTGACAGAAAATGGATAATAGTGACTTTTGAAGGATGGAGTCCCGAGGCTTGACGGAAGGTCGGTTTGAGCTGAAATTGATCAGGCGCGGCCATGAAGCAGGCACGATGTTAAGTTTAGAATCTTGGAGCCAAACTCCAAAGGATGTGGAGTCGGGGTGAGCAAGAAGGCCAAAAAGCACTGTTCTGGGCCACTTTTTGGGGATTTTGAAAAGCTTGTGGGCAGTAAAAGTGACCCTAGATGTGGGAATCAAAATTTTTACTGAACTAGACATTTCATATTCTCATTAAGATGGATAGGTTCCGTTAGACGAAGATTTCCCAGAAATGCACCGTTTGGGAGATAACCATTTTTGGCCCAAAATTTGGAATTTTGGAAAAATGTGAAAAGTGAGAAGTAGTAAAACCCAGAAATTCATAGAAGATGAATGGTGCATCGGAATGGAAATCCGTGAATTGCTGAGTGTTTCTTGTTATATGGACTAACTTCGCCCGATAGATAAGTTTTTGTGATTCCTCATAGATTTTCTTCCACAGGTGGCTAAAGTTGGCATTCTGAACCAAAATGCAACTGTGTAAAATGTGCAGAATTGGAGTGAAAGTTGTCATTTTTGAAGAGATGCAGTTCCCGCACCCGATGTCGGAATGGAGCATGAAGACAGGCATTGGAAAGCTTGTCCAGCAGGGAACAATGATGCATGACCAGAGTTTGAATGAGGTCTACATATATCATAGATATTTAGTGCAGAAGAGTGCCAGCGGCTGTTTTGACAAACAAATTTTGTTGTCAATATGGGCAATTTCTACAATTGCATGATATGGAAGAGGAGTTCCATGTTACAATGAGGGATCGAAAAGGGAAGAATTTCTTAAACCTCTGTTTGTTATCATACTTATAATTATGAAATTGTCATATGGCATAAAAATGTTAAAAATGTAAAGGATTACATAGATGTATATGCACTAGATGGCATCTTAACAAACATTGCATAGTGCATATAGAAATGCTTGTGCATAAATGAGATATTGCATATTGGTAGAATAATGAAGTCTGCATATGCAATGAAACCACTAATGGAGAAGATTGTGGTTGATAATCACTATTGATGTTGGTATTGGTTGTTGGATCAAAGATAACAAAGAGCATGGCTAAATGTGCTGAGGATGATTGTTGCATACGACCAACAACCGTATGAGGAATGGATGGTGCAACAAATCTACGATCATGAGGTTGGAAAAAGGACTGTGTAGCATTGGTAAGAGGCCAACTGATCAGGTAACATCAAGTGATGTAAACGACAACCATACAGGTAATGGTTATTGGTGCATAAATTGCATGAATGATGAAGTAGGATTTGGTAAGATTCCTTCAACTATGTTTGAATTATGTTGAAAGCATAGTACTCATAACTTAATGCAAGGTAGCATTGAGGAAATGAGCATTAAGATATTATGCACAATCTTGTGGTTATGCATTGAGGGAATACACATTAAAAGATTATGTGAGTGATGTAAATGTGCATGCATAGATATAGGTGCACATGATGAGATGCATTGTGAGAATGCATGAGTGTGATGTATGTTTCATTGCAATTAGATAATAGATGGAATGGTAAACTATTATCAATCTTAAGATCAAGAGAATAATTGCATAAAATGATGAAATCGAACCATGCAACTCTAGTATGGTAATAATTCACGGGAAGTAGATGGTTTTGGTGATATTAAAATGCTTCTGTGACTGTGGCAGCAATGAAATTATTATATGCATAAAAACTTACAAAGCATTTGGCTGATTGAAGTTTCAGATTTCAGGTAGATTGCTTTGGGCACGGAAAATATTGATAAGTCCATGATGAAGATTGGAATCTACCGTGAACAAGAGCCAAACAATATGAGGATAGCCTCATTGCTAAGCAAATCAATTTCTGTAGGAGACAGAATTGTAAAATTCATGCTGAATTTAATTATTAATGTTATTGATTGGTTATGAAACAATCATATTTGAAGCTTATTGCTAAATGTTGCTGACTGTTTGGCTATTTGATGAAGTGTGCCAGGATGACACATTGCAGGAAGACCATGTGTGATGGCCTGCAGAAGCCAAACTAGATGGGAAGGATCCCATGCTTTGAAAATGGGTTACGGGTGAAACGCCATTGATAATGCCTCAGCCAAACCGCATGTCGGTAAACCATGAAAGTGAAATGGTAAAGCTATGCCCAGAAGGCATGTGAGACACATCTGCAAAATGAATGAGTATTCTGTGACCCTAGACAAGAACATTCATGTCTAATTTATTAGGGTTAATATGCAGAGCATGCTTTATCTTATTTATATCATTGCAGACTGCTTGAGTATGATTAGGGCCTACATGGAAAACATCGGAAAGGGGGTGCACACCTTTTCTAGTGCTGGGTCATGATAGGGTTTTCAATATTGACTACACCCTAAGGGAATGGATGCATTCCTGGTGTTTCAATACTTGGTAGTGAATGATATGGAATATGGTTAAGAATTGAACAACCATACTGATGAGCTTGCTTATCCTTCTTGTGTTGTCAGCCTACACAGATGCAGATTGATACTGCACATTAAAGGGCAAAGTGAAGAAGGGTACGCAAAGGGATTGTATGGGAATTGGAAACCTTTCTATGCTCACGTGAAATATTACCAGATGGGATGGACAGGCCCGAAGAGCTGTGTAATAAGAGAAGGTATCATCCTTGTGTGAGTAGGGGTCATGTTAACCTGCGGTCAAGAAAGTCACCTATAAATTTCCTAAAAGGAACCACCGATTTGCACAAGAGAAGGAGTGGCGTCCTTTGTATAAACCAAGAGTTGATGTGTGTGAAGGGTTACAGTGCAAGAGGTGTGGTGACATTGGGAAAACCCTGAGATGCCTATTGGGTCAGCAGTGGGAGGGCGGGCGCCGAGGACTGATTGAAAACCCTGAGATGCCTATTGGGTCAGTAGTGGGAGGGCGAGCGTCGAGGACTGACTGAAAACCCTGAAATATCTATTGGGACAGCAGTGGGAGGGCAGGCGCCGAAGACTGACTGAAAACCCTGAGATACCTATGGCTCCATAGTAGAGCCTTGACCTATAATGGTCGGTGGCGCAGTTTCCTTCCATTGGTCGATGACCTAGACGAATGTGCTGGCTCGGCACTGGAGAGGGCCAACCAAGTATGGGACTGGTTGGGCACCACCAAATTCTTGGTAAATCCAGCCGATGGGGAGGCGTACTGGTTAAGCATTAACTATATCCAAGTCCATAGGCGATCCCAAGGCTTGCAAAGCGAAGCAGGATCCTGTGGACCAGAGGGGAAACGCACAATACAGATAAGTATTCATTTTCATTTATGTATTGTTTGGAATAATGAAGATTTCAGCTATAAGTCTTCTAACAGCTAAGCTGATACACTATTGTTTCTTTGTTGGAAACCTTGGTCATTGCAGGAAGGCAAGACCCTGAAAGAATATAAATTGCTGGTAAATCCAGAGAGTAAATGAGTGGGCGATATAAATTACTAAGAAATCCAGGGAGTAGCTGGTTGAACGCTATAAAATTCTTGATAAGTCCAGAGAGTGACTAGTTGGGCATTAACTACTTGGTAGGGTAAAGCAGCGTGTACTCTGGCCCAACACCCCTTAAACAATTGATAAAACCAGTCGGAGCACTGGCCTAGCATAATGCTAAAGGAAGTGATTGATAAACCAAGTCGACGTACTGGACTGGAATTGCCGATTCGAATGATTATGGAGTAGCCTATGTGCTGGCCCAACATTCGTTATTGTGTTCACCGGGAAACCCAAGGCTTGTAAAGCAAAGAAGGATCCCATGGAATAAAGTAAAGACATCCAATACAGATAAGTATTCAGTTACCTTGCAGCTTCTTGCTTATGAATATACGTGTGTATATGATTTGGTTATGATTTCCTAAACTCTTGTTTAGAGAAAAACCCTATGAAAATGAACTAAGCATGTGAATTGATTCAATGTTTGAGTGTAGGTATTGCTGGAAGCAAGGATTATGAAGGCATCCTGGAGATGCATGTGGACATGTGACCGTCCTAAAGAGCTCAGTATGAGCAGTAATGAAAGATGGTGCTAGTGGATACAAGTGGATGCTAGCAACCCAAGGTTGTGTAGGCAATAATGGGAAGGGTGCCCTAGCTGAAAATCCATATGCAGACCTTAGACACTAAGTGTCATAGCCAAGAAGGGAAAGTCAAAGCCTTCACATTGAAGTGAAAGAGACTAAGGAGCATGAAACCACAGCAATGGTGTAGCTCCATAATAGAACAAGACTAAGAGGGAGAAACCCCTACTCTTCTCTTTCCTTTTGATTGATGCATTTATAAAACAAAAGATTGTTGAGTGCATATCATGGCTGAAAATAGATTGTGTTTAATTGCTTGAGATGAATTGTGAATGCTGAAATCGTAAATTTCCTGTGAAAGGATGAACATGAATGAGTTCATGTGTATATTGGGAAAGCATAAAAGTATGGAAGTCCCATGAATAAAGCATGGACATTCCATGTCAATTGGGAAAATAATTGACTAATCTTAATGTTTATATTATGCTTGCCCTAACAGAGAATTTCCATAATGAATTTCACAGGTAAGAAAGTGAAACAATTGGTTGCAGCCGGCACAAGAAAGTGTTGCTAGTAAGCAAAATGTGTTCAGTCGTTCCCATTGACCATGGCAGCAGACCGAGGACTATTAGAGTTGGCTGAAAGTCTTCTTCAAACAATTGCGAGGACCCAAGAAAATCTTGGGGAGATGCTCAAGCTACAGAGGCAACAGAATGAGATAAACCATGAGGCTTTGCAGGACACTATTCGTCTGCAAAAAGAGGTAAAAAGCATTCTAGGAGCAATCAGCAAAGGAAAGGAAAGTGGGACAATGAAGAAGCATTCATCCAATCGTCCGATTAAGAAACGTCCCAAGTGGGAAGACTCAAAGGAAATGGACCGAGAAAAGGTAAAGCCGCCAATGAAATGTTGGGGATGTGGAGGAAATCATTGCCTCCGTGACTGCCCAACAAGAGAATATCAAGAGGGCAACAACCGTAAATTCTCCAAGTTCGTGGACCAGTTGGAAGGAAAAGAAAAAGAAGGAATTGTTTTGGAACGATGTCCTCATGCAGAGCTAGAGGGTCCTAGCCAGCAAGAGCAGTTTGTAAAGACCAAAGGACTTAGTCCTGAAAGACCCAAGTAAAGGGTGAATTGCAGGACAAACCTACCACATTTTGTGAATTTTGGACATATGTAAAGTGGGTATTTATTTCTGAAGTGTTGGAACACCGAGGACGGTGTTATTCCAAGGGAAGGGGAATGTAATGTCCCCAGCTTGACCCTATTGCATTAATATTGTAAATGATGTAAATATTGTTATTTAGTCATGGTGAGGAGCTCAAGGCCAAGGCCCCACCATTGATTTATCATTCTATGTATCGGCAATTAGAATAGATGCATAGAGTTCTTGTGCTAGCGGTGCACAATGTAAAATCGGACATCATGTAAATATGCAATTTTAATGAAAAACCCACAACCAGCTATGCAATGCAACAAAGAGATGGGGGCATGATCTTTACAAGGAATAGGGAGGGAAAATAATCAAACCCTTGAGCCATGGTGTTAAGCCATTTCATTGAGGAAACCCATGAACTCTCAACTACCCATTTGGTCTCATGCACCCCATCATTTAATTCTTCCAAGAATTGGTTGAGACAATTAATGCCTTGGGATGGGAGAGGTATGGCTGTCAATTTTCGTGTATGGGCAAGACAACAACCTGGGGAATCGAGTTTTGGTTTGCTGGGCAAGAAAACCCCCATGAAATTGTGCCCAAAGCCATTCTTCACCCATGGCATTCATCCTCCCACGCAGTCTGAGCTTGTTGGGGTTTTATCCTTCACGTTTTTCACCATTTCCTGCATTATTCCATGTCTGCAAACTCGTTTTTGGTTAGCTCAGTGGCTGGGAGAAGAGAGCCACAATTTTTGGGGTTATGGAGGCTGTTTCTGCCCACAAAATGCCCATGAGCATTTTTCTGAAAACGATTCTGCTTTCCTGGGGTTGATTTCCCACTTCCTCCTTTTCGTTTTTGGTTGCCCATGTTTTTTTGGAACTGGCAGAAACCCACTATTTTTCTCATGCCCAACACTTATGCTTTTGATGTTATATGCATCCATCTCTTAACAGCCTGAGAAACCCAACTGCTGATTGGCTTGGCTGATTCTGGTATACCTTTGGCTATGTGAGAGCTTGCTTTCCCCTTTTTCCTTGTGGAGATCATGCCCAGCTCGGGGGTGGCAGTGGTGCTGAGAGATTGATGAGCACACTGGCCTACGGTTGGGTGGAACGTTGCACAAGCGTAGCTGGTTGCTCAGGGATTACTTGGTTTAAGATAAGTATTCTCATTTGATGATTTGATATTGCTTAATTGAGGAATGACATGAAAATCTGGAATGTATGATGGATGTGTGTTAATTCTGCACATGATTTACTTCTGCTGTGTTTGCTTAGATTTGTACATCTGCATGCCTGTCTTTTATATATGTGGATGTTTTATTTAGTAAGCATCGGGGCCAATTGCCCGGTTTTAGCACAATGATCCTCTCTATCATGCTGGTATGATAGGAGGGGACATTACAGATTACCACTTGGTGAGGTGTAAACGTTACAGTTTTACCTTCACCAGAATGAGTGATTTGATAGACTGACAACAAATTGCAAGAAATTCTTAGAACACAATAGTACATCACTAAACTGTCCATTATCTACTTGAACTATTACACATCCTACAATACTAAGAGATCTATCATCACCAACAAATATTTGTTTGGTGTTACATTAATGCATAGTAGAAAATATGGTTTTATCCTTAGCCATATGATAAGATGCTTCAGAATCAATGAGCCACTCATTCAAAGTAGAAGAAGATGCATTATAGGAAAAACCAGAAGCACAAAGTGCATGTTCGTGAGATGAATATTAAGAAGACAAATCAAGGATGATGTGGTGCTTCTTCATTACTGATTCCAAGGATGCCATCTTCTTGAAACATTTAGATTCATCATGATTATCTTTCCCACACAAGTTGCAATGATGCCTAGTATTCTTACCTTTTGGTTTGTTTCCTTTGTCATTTTTTGAAGAATAAGCTGGCTGAGAGGGTTTGGGACCCTTGTTTGGCTTATTATTGCGAATATTTTGCTTATTGGGATGCTTGGACTTCTCTTTATGTTGTGCCAGCATTGCTAATCATTCCAAGATGTATAAGCTTATCCTGCTCTCTAATCAAAGAATCACAAAAGGATTCAAGAGTAGGATCTTTATAGATAGTTGGATCTAAGGATCCTTTCATGGAGTAAAATGTAGATACAAAAACATAATATGCAGGTCCAAGTTTGGAAATAATATGATAAATGCATTGCTTGTCTTCTCTTTTAATTTTGAATTCTGCACATAAGAGTCTAAGAGTTTTGTACTTAGATAGATAATATTAAATGCACAAAAAATCAGTTGGATTTAAGGAAATCAAATAATTTTCTAGCTAGTGGCCTCAAATCTCATTGTGTTTACCAAACACAGATTCCAATTTTTCCCAAGCTTTATCTAGTTCATCAATTCCAGATATGTGGAATCGTAAATCAATAGAGATTGACATCTTAATCAATTCACAAGCTTCATCACATTTATTGGCCGATTTTATTTTCTTATCAACATCAGTGGGCTCTATTTCTTTCCCTGAGGTAATTCGGTAAAGTCCCCTACTTTGTAGGACATCCTCCATATGATATTCCCATGAGAAATAGTTGGAACTAATAAATAGAATATAACATGGGGCAACCATACTGTAAAATTAAGGTCGTAAAAACAGAAACCAATGGTCTAAATGCAAAGATATCGAAAAACCAAGTGGTTTGAAAAAAGATGGCACTAAAAACTGACTCTGGATGAAGAAGTTACGCTTGATTAAAAAAATGATTGCAGGTAACCCCAACAGATATGAGATAGGAAAATGATTGACTCAACTGAAAAAAAGCGACCCCCTCTTCCCAAGCTTAACCTTTTAAACTCTCTTTACAATAATGTTGCTTTATGTGAACCACTTTTGTAAAATAAGTGGAGTTTCAGTTTTACAATAATGTTACTTTAAATATTGCATGCAAAAAACTAGAAGACTTTAAGTGACTCACTTTTATAATTTAAGGGAGATGCACTTTTACAATAAAGTAACTTAAACATAGAAATTATATGCAATTTTAGAAAAATAACTAATAAGAAGAATTGAACTTAAGACCTCTTATTAAATAAAACAACTTTGAACCAAGTGAGCTAATATTAAAAGGTACGTAAAAGATGGAAATGAGGAAGGTTTTTTTTTTTTTTTTAAATCTTTTGTCTCGAACTTCATTCTTGCCAAAAAAAGACCTTTTTTCCTGCAAATTGCTTCACATAAACCGAAACAAAAACAAGTTCTCACTGTTTTTGATTTGCCGTGGTTGCACAAAGTGCACGACAAAGAGCTTATGCAGTAAAGAAAACCCTTTTCTTCTATTTCCGATTTTTCGAGATCGCATAAGGTGCAGGGAAAAGAGCATACGCAGAAAGAGAAGGCAACAACCCGAAGCTAAAAAAAGACTAGATCTGAAAAGAAAATGAGAAAATTACTTTAAATGGATGCAAGTATATTGGGCAAACAAAAGCATTTTTTGATGAAACGAAAATAGTTCCCCACTGGAAACAGTGCTCTGGACGCAATGAAACACCTCTCATAGCCCAAAAATGTATAGAAATTTCAGAACCAGAAAACCTTTCACAACAATAGAATCGACTCTTCAGAAAGGCTTTGATACCATGTTCGACTGCACATGATAATTCCAAAAGAACAAGCATATAGAGAATCCGCTCACACAAATAGATCACAGATCAACACACCGATGTTTTCACGTGGTTTAAAACCGAAAGGGAAACACTCCATGGACCCAACCAAATAACTACTTGAGACAGTTTATTATGCAAAAGAAAGAAAGTTACAAATGAGCTTCTCATAATCGATCAACTAGCAAGTGATCCTCCATGCTATTTAAATAGATATCATGGACCAATTAGGTGCTAAGCCACGGATCAAAGGTAGTTATGATATAAGAGAAGTTGAACCGTTGGATCACTCTATGCCTGGAACATATCATGACCATCAGATTAGATATTTACAAATGCATACTAATGCATACTAAAGAAACACACTTTTCCTAACATATATATTATAATAAGTTGATCTTAACTAAATCCTAAGTGTCTAAATATCCTAACACAATTAGGCCTGGAAACTAGAAAGAGGTATGACATATGTCGAAGGTGCAATAATTTACCGCATTCGATGCTTTGATAGGATGATATATAGAGCCCATCATGCCGAAATGAAACATAGTTTCTTTGCACAGGAGAGGAATTGGAGCATTGCCACTCCTAGCAAGCTTTATCGCCCGAGGGAGATTAAATATTCCGTGGGGGTGAGTGCTTGGGATCATAGTACACATTCTGGGTCCTCCATTTCCATGGATCCCCACAAATATGTGCGCTGCCATCGAGGAGAAAGTAGGTGAATCCAACCAGAGCTTGTGGTGGGAGATGAAGGCCATTCCTTTAGCTTGGATGATCCAAAACCCATAGAGAAAATTTTTGAGTCCATGGAGGCCTTATCTCTAGAAGGGTAGGGTCAACGAAAAGAGGAGACAAGTCTACACTGGGCTATCAAGACCATACTCGCCCAAATGCTCATAGAAAAAGAGATTCAACAAGCATAGAGCCTATGCATAATTGGATGCATTCAGGACAAGATGGAAAAATTTAATCACCATCTGGACAAGGTTGCAGAATCCACGGGATCGCTGCTATAGGGTGGGTCGAGGGAAGCACCCTCATTTTTATGTAAATCTTTCTATTTCGCGCAATCTGGCACATAAGATCGATGGCATTTATCAATTTCTGGAACCTGAAATCTAATTGTGGGAACCATTGCTTTTCCCTTGATTAGCACAACTCTGATACCAACCCACATCATATTACCACTTATTAGACATAAGTGGTTTTAAGCTCCGTGGGAAGCGGTTTCCCGTAACTTCTTTTACGAGCCTGAATGCACAAGAGGGTGACTTGTCACAAGGTGGTTTTCATTTCAAGCTTGTGCTAATTATTTAAACCTCATGCATCTTCACGTGCCTGAAGCATTATCAACCGTCGATCAAATCTGCACTATATTTATTAAGCCCTAAATGTTGGCACATTACCCCCTATATTGTGGCTCATTACATATTATTGATACCGACTTGGGTCTATTACTGGTAATTTCCATTAGTATTATTATATTTGATCCAGGTGGATATTGGTGGCCACTCGCCTATTCCACTTGGGTCCCCAACATTATTATTTCAGTTTTCTTAATTATAGCACAACTTACTATTTTTAGGATTTTTTCGGGTCCTAAACTTCCAGAGCCGTTTTGAGGCCCTAAACGACGTTTTTCAGTGTAATCCTCAGATTGATCTTTCCAACAAGGTATCATTTGCGTTAAACAAAGATATATTAGGAACCTATGTCTTTACTTTGTTAGTATATTGTTGTTGGACGCATATGCTTTGTAAGTTGTCGCGTAGTATTTGTTGATCCATAGTTTATATTAGCCCATAGTATTGACCCATAGTATTGGATGCATATGCTTTGTAAGTCGTTCCATAGTATTATATGTCCCATGGTTTTGACTCATAGTAGTGGCGCTTAGACTTAGCCAATGGTTTGTATTGACACATAGTATTGACCCATGGTATTGGTGCCTAGACTTAGTATATAAGTGTGTGTTGAGGCCTATGAAGGAACGATGAAGTTAATTGTATTGAGCTTGCTCAAAGGAGGTTGCCCCCTCGAAGTGGCCTGTGATCAATATAAAAGTGCTTCTGAGTTCTGTTATTTCTGATATCTCATGTATTTGCATTAATTAATTATTGCAGGTTCATCACATCTGGTATCAGAGCACTTTCTTGGGCTCGTTGGGTGGAATTTCTGCCAATTTTTATTTTTTATTTTTTTTTGTATCTGTTGCAGCTTCAGATTTGGGAATAACCCCTATCTGCTTAACTGTGGGAAGTACTTGGGCATAAGCCCTAAAACTCATTGTGAGGAGTACCACATGAACCCCAAAGTAGCTGGCCCATTGAGAGGACCTGCTAGTGAAAAGGGCAACGACCCCTACCTGATTGACTAGTTCCCACCCGTGAGATAAACCAAGAGCTGTCGTTTGTGGCAAAGCGGTTATCAGTTTTACCTGAGCTGTGGAGTGAGGGGTACTGCTCCAATACGCAAGCCGTTAGACAGCATTGGTGGCCGAGTGAATCCCCTAAACCGATAGGAAGCCGCATATACCTGGGGTCCATATCTATTTTCAACTGAACTGTTGCCAATCACTTTTGCTCCAGATCCAGCCGTTTCAGAGCTATTCTGAAAGTCGTTCCAGATCTAGCCATTTTAGATCTCTTCCTCACTGTTGCAGATCCATTTGTTGGGGATCCATTCCGCGTTGCTGTTGCCGATCCATTTCTGATAAAAAAAAAAAAAAAGTTTAAAAGTTTTTCGGCTATATCTCCCTTGTTTCAACTTTGTTTTCCCTGAAACTTCACTGACATCCCTGCAATCCCATTATGCATATTTCATTCCTGAAGACGCTATCCCAAATTCTACTTCCCAAGACCAGAAATCCCACATTTGTCTATTTTTAGGGTTTGCCATAACTCCTTCAATTTTCACCCAAACGCCTTCAACTTTTGCCACCGTGTTCCTTTCCTAATTCTGCTTCTTTGGCCCTCTCTACCAAATTTTCTCATTCTTTCACCCTGCTTCTGAAATCCCCATTTTTAGCTTCCCTGTTCATCAGAAAGTGTCCAAAACCTAGTCAAACCCCAATTACCTATCCGAGTTTTTTCCAAATCCAAATCTTCCTTTACTAAATAAGCTTTTGTTTGTGTTTTTCTATCCATTCCCCCCCCCCAAAAAAAAAAAAACTCTTGGTTGTGGTTGTCACCCGTGTAAGAGAAAAAACCATGGAGGAAGCACTTGCAGCCATCCAAACCAAGCTCCAAGATCTGGATGAAAAATTTCTCAGCCTCCATCTTCAACATTCAGCCATGAACAATACTAGACAGCCATAATCTTTTGCAGCCACCAGGTTCTCTTCTTGCAGCAATTTTCGTGGGCCAAAGCTTGATTTTCCTCGCTTCAATGGTACTGATCCGACTGGATGGATATATCGAGCAGAACAATATTTCAGTCTGCATAACACTTCTGATGCCCAGAAAGTTCCACTTGCATCCTTTCATTTGGAACAGGAAGCCCTTCAATGGTACTGTTGGTACATCAAAGCTCATCCCGAGCCAAACTGGACAGATTTTTGCCAATTCATTTTGCCATGATTTGGTCCTAGTGCTTTTGATGATTTCACAGGAGCACTCACTAAACTTTACCAAATTGGCATAGTGAGAGAGTATCAAACAGAATTTGAGAAATTGGCCAATCACACAGAAGGATTGTCTGATGAATTCTACAGGAGTTGTTTTATCAGTGGTCTCAAGGATGAAATCCGCTCAGAGGTCAAAATGATCTATCCCAACACAATGATGGAAGTCCTAGGGTTGGCGAAGCTGGCAGAGGACAAGATTGCATCTCAACAACGCTCCAAACCCACCTTTGTTCCCTTCAGAAATATGGGTTCCCAACGACCTCCCATCACGCTTGCTCCTCAACCAACTGCTATCAAGCATTTGTCTGAAACAGAGATGCAGGCACGCCGAGAAAAAGGGCTTTTCTATAATTGTGATGAGAAATTCCCTCGGGGACATAGATGTGTTCAACAAAAGCTCTATCTCTTGGATGTGGATTCTCCGCCTGCCTCAGAACTTGGTGAAGAAGCTACAGATACAGTAGATGATCAGGTCGACATCCAACACCCGCCTGTTGACACCCCATCTCAAGACGACCCACCCGAGATCTCTCTCCATGCTGTAACCGACGTCACCACCCCACAAACAATGTGGGTCAAGGGATACTTCAATAAGCTCCCTCTTACCATACTCATTGATTCTGGTAGCACTCATAACTTCATTGACCCTTGGATTGCCAAACAGGCTGATTGTTTTGTTCATCCTTGCTCCAACTTTGAAGTCATGGTTGCCAATGGGGGCACCTTACCTTGCAAGGGGAAGTGTCACAATGTGCATATCTCTATGGAAGATTATAACGTGTGCTCTCACATGTTTGCCTTGTCCTTAAGCGGATGTGATGTGGTTTTGGGCGTTCAATGGTTACGCACACTTGGCCCCATCTTATGGGATTTTGCTGAACTTTGGATGCAGTTTTCAGTCAATGGGGCACAACACAAATTTATGGCCTTACAACCAGGGTCTCTCTGCATCATTAGTTCACATCACCTGGAAAAAATATTTAAAAAGAATTCACATGGTGTCATCTCTCAGCTCCATTCCATTCAGATGCACCCATCAATAGTCTCCACTACTTCCTTGGATAGATATGCAGGTGTCTTTGCCGAACCAATGAGCTTGTTGCCTTCAAGAGACCTTTCCGGTAAGAATTTAGCCACATCTACCTCTCAGCAGGAAATGATGACTATTTTGCATACAGTACAGAAGTGGCAGCCATCTCTATTGGGGAATTATTTATGTAGGAAGACTGATCTCCAGAGTCTAGAAACTTTCCTGGAACAACGAGTCTCCTCCCCAACACACCTGAAATGGGTTATCCAACTCATGGATTATGACAATGCGACCACTTACCAGAAGGGTAAGGACAATATGGTGGAAGATGCTCCTCCTCGCACATTTGATGACCCGATTTCTCTTATAGCTATTTCTCTGCTTGTTCCAAATTGGTTGCAATCTGTTCAACGTGGCTATCTCTTCTATGAACTCCATGCTTCTTCATCAGTAGGACACTCTGGGTTCCTCAAAACGTATGACCAGGAACAATGTAACTTCTTTTGGCAGGGACTCAAAAGGACAATTCAACGGATGGTGGTTGACTGTGATACTTTCCAGGTCAACAAGGGTGAAACGACCCTCCTTTCGGGACTGCTCGAACCCTTGCCCATCCCTCCACAAATTTGGACAACTATTTCTATGGATTTCCTAGAAGCGCTCCAGTGGTATAGTACCACATTTCAAAGGACACCATATGAAGCAGTCTCTGGATAGGCACCACCAGTTCTTCTTCCATACACCTTCAACAGCTCCCCAGTTTAGGAAATTGACTCAATTCTTCGAAACTGTGATCAGCTTCTTCTCATTCTGCAGGACAATTTTCACATGGCAAGAATTTGACTGAAACAACAAGCCGATCAACACTGTTCTGAGTGCACATTTCACATCGCTGATATGGTTCTTCTTCGTCTACAGCTTTCCATGCAATCCTCCCTGAAACTCCAAAGGCGCCAGCGGCTCGGAATGCAACCCGAGGATGCTACAGGGGACCCACTCCTTCAGATTCTGCATCAATTTCCACATCTAAAGCTTTGAGGACAAAGCTTTTTCTAAGGGAGAGGGGATGTTAGGAACCCATGTCTTTACTTTGTTAGTATATTGTTGTTGGACGCATATGCTTTGTAAGTCGTCCTATAGTATTTGTTGATCCATAGTTTATATTAGCCCATAGTATTGACCCATAGTATTGGACGCATATGCTTTGTAAGTCGTCCCATAGTATTATATGTCCCATGGTTTTGACTCATAGTAGTGGTGCCTAGACTTAGCCCATGGTTTGTATTGACACATAGTATTGATCCATGGTATTGGTGCCTAGACTTAGTATATAAGTGTATGTTGAGGCCTATGAAGGAACGGTGAAGTTAATTGTATTGAGCTTGCTCAAAGGAGGTTGCCCCCTCGAAGTGGCCCATGATCAATATAAAAGTGATTCCGAGTTCTGTTATTTCTGATATCTCGTGTATTTGCATTAATTAATTATTGCAGGTTCATCACAAGATCGTATTCTAAAGTTACGACATCGGGAAATTGATGTACCAATTTACCCCAACAGAGCCCATAGTTTGGCATGGTTTCATCTCCTAGGGTTAGGTTTTTGGATGTTTAGGGTTTTCCTTTGTTTCTCAATAATAGAGAGGCTTCGAGCCCCATTGTAAGTAGAGTTCAGAGGCCGGTAGCCGCCACATCTCTTCTCAGAGATAGCTATTAATGCTCTAGCTAGTTTATTTCCATTCTGTCTATAAGCATATTTTCGTTATGTGATATTAATGAAATGAAGTCTTATTTCTTCTGCACCTCTGCTTTTATGTGTATTTCTGTAACCCCTTGCGTTCCTTCATAAGTCCGGATCAATATTAGTTATGTCGGCTTAGGTCTATTAGTTGTAATTGTACCTCTTTGTATCCTATATATTGGAAGGGTCCTTTTCATTTGAATAATCTCATCTTGTTTTTGTGAAATTCTAAATCACAGCAGATCATGGAGCTGAGTATACCTCACAGAGAAAGAATGAGCAGAAAATCTGAATTACAGTGAAAATTGTAGTAAAATTGAGTAGGCAATTAATCATGCATGAGAACTCAGATAGGAATAGAATAATGTCGCATGATCCAATAATAAATATAGTAAAAAATGATGACACAATAGAGAAAATTCGAATCTCTTAGGAGAATTCGAGTCACAGTCTGTCTAGCATAGTGATTGTAACCTCAATCAGTGCTCCGAAAGTCCCAAACTCAGTTAAACTCAACCAAATATCAGTGAACTAATGATACCGTCAGTTAACTGACCAAGGATGGTACATCCATGATTTTTTCATGCAAATCAATCAAAAAAGGGTGCATGAGGCCACATCAGTGGTGATCGGAGCTCAAACTCCCAATTAGAGTCACCAACTCATGTGTAACTCGGTTAGACTGAACTGAGTCGCTGAATGGGATACTAAAATATAGGGAACTGCCTGTGAGGGTCCTAAAATCATGCATGCATGGCTCATTAGGTGGCTAATGGGTCCTAGATGACATCTGCACACCACTAGGGGGAAAATAACATCACTAAGTGCTAGAAAATGGTAAATAATGCAAGTAGGACAAAGATGGAGTATTAAAATATCCTAACAGCCCCCTTAATCCAAACTTGGCATCATGTACCCTGGTTACTAAGACCAAAGGTCACCCATATAATAAAATAAATGATGAAAATAAAATAACTGTCCATGAACTAAGGAAATGGGTAAAACCTCATGGGAAAAAACCCCCCTAAAAAATAGGACAACAGTAGGGAACTCAAATAACCTTCACACTAAGAAGAGAAGGAAAAAAATTTCATGAGTGAAAGCCTTTGTAAAAATGTAGGCAATCTACACCTATGTAGGATCAAAATGTAGGTGCTGGATCTAGATCTGGATATGGATATGCTCCTTTGATGTACCTCCCACTGTGTCGAAGCTCTATTTTCCAAAACAAGTCTTCCAGGAACCTTTCTTGCTACTGGAGCGAATGGCTAATTGTAGTACAAATCATTAACTTTTGAGTACCCTTTTCAACCACTTGAGATTTGTACTTGGCTGTAGATCCCCCATGGCAAGTCTCTTTAAGGGATTGTGGATCAAACCCCACCATCATGTAGCACCTATCTGAGAGAAGTGGATATGCATGACATGGTGCAAGGTTTGCATGATACTGATATCTGGTGGTTCTATGGTCAGATGGATACCCAACTACGTTCCTAGCAGATACAAGGACTTTGTGAGACCATATTGGCTTTGGCCATGGATTGGGAGTAGGTGTTGGAACTGGATTTGGATCTGCTTGGACTTTATTCTCAACATCAAGATCTTGATCCTCATCTTTATTAGAAGAGATATCACTCTGATCTTCATCAGATGCCAATGGAGTAGGAAGAGAGTATGGAAAAAGTGAGAGAATTCATGACTTTGAGGCATGGTTTGCAACCCCTTTCGCTATAATATTCCCAGTAGGGATATCTGCAATCTCAACTGTGTTAGGACCAAATACCACTTTCTTCAGTGAACCTATGTGAGTCATCTGATAGACAGACAAAAAATGTGCTAACAAAGAAGGCGCACATAGAACATTTTTGAACTTTCCATGCTCTAATTGTATTGTTCCCTTCCCTTCAGCTGAGATCTGAGAATCATCTCCCATGTGAATTCTAGGACCATCAGTGAGATCTAGAGAAGAAAATGATTCTTTGGAGGCAACCATTGTGGTTGGAGGCTCCTGAATCTATGAGGAAGGCTTGTGATTGTGAAAATACAACCTTTAGTGCATGGAATCTCTCATGACCATCGTAATCACTTCCAGAATTAGTATCTCTTGCGCTTCTAGGAGGGAAATGTTGTGCTATTCAAGAAGTTTGGTCACCAGATCTATCTTATTCTTCATGCATGAACTCTCTGGATGGTTTCCTTTCTTGCAATAGGAACACTTGGATTTCTCAAATCCATTTTGCTTATATTTCTTGGAGGTGGAGGCTCCTTCTGATGGATTAGACTTTGCATTCTACTTGGTATCAAATTGCTTCTTCTCTTTACCCTTGTTCTTCCCTTTGGCATTCACACTTTTTGACTCCCCAGCCATAAGAGCTTGATTTTTGGAGGCTTGCAAAGCGCCCATTTGAATAAGTTTGTCTTGTTCTTGGATGATAGATTTGGTGAATGCATCTAGAGAGAGAAATTTCCAGTTGGGGATTGAAAATATCCCTGAATAGAATGCAGAAACAAAAATGGAGAACTCCGAACCAAGATTTCTTAGAATGGATAGCACCAACTGCTCATCCTTCTTCTCAATGCCACTCTGCTTGCATTGGATGACCAAATATTTGAATTTGGAAAAGAATTGCTGGATGGTTTCAAAATTGCTGGGTTGAAGAGCAATTAACTCATTCTCTAGAATATGGCCCCTCAGCGCATCTTGTTTTACGAAGAGGGTCTCTAGATTCAACCAAACCTCTCTTGGAGTCTTCAATCCCTTGAGGTGGAAGAGTATATATGTGGAAATATGAATACACATGAAACAAAATGCTTCATCCAATCTACTCAGATACTTGGCCTTCTCAACGACTGCTTGAGGTTCGACCTCCTTTCCCATTGTTACCTTGTACATTGACTTGTTGCGCAAAACCATTTGCATATTGGCCCTCCAATTAAGATAACTGAAGGGTGTTAGGATCCTGGGAGAGAGAGGAGCATTCAAATTATCCATTAGAGTTGCTAGAGAGAATACAATATGGTACTGCTGCTACTGTTGCACTGGAAAAATTTCAATATCTTGCAAAACAATCTTATTTTTGGAGATAGACTACCACTAAGCACTGCTTTAGGTCAATAGGCACATTTTTTTGGATCCTTCACACCTGGCTAGACCTCAAATGATTTCTCTAATGAATTCAATGCAATGGCACCAGGATTTGCTGTGGAAATCCAAAGGCTTATGGTGCACTATCGAAAGCAACTGCTCAACCTACGCTCATTAAGCTCTAATACCATGTGAAATTCTAAATCATATCAAATCATGGAGTTGAGTATATGTCACATAGAAAGAATGAGCAGAAAAGATGAATTACAGTGAAAATTGCAGTAAAAATGAGCAGACAATTAATCATGCATGAGAACCTAGATAGGAACAGAAGAATGTCACATGATACAATAATCAGTATAGTCAACAATGATGATACAATAGAGAGAATTCAAATCTCGTAGGAGAAATTGAGTCATAGTCTGTCTAACATAGTAATTGTCACCTCAATTAGTGCTCCGAAAGTCCCAAACTCAGATAAACTCAACCAAATATTAGTGAATTGATGATACAGTTAGTTAACTGACCAAGGAGGGTGCATCTATGAGTTTTTCATGCAAATCAATAAAAAAAGGGAGCATGAGGCCACAATCAGTGGTGATCGGAGCTCAAATTCCCAATTAGAGTCACCAACTCATGTATAACTCAGTTAGACTGAACCGAATCACTGAGTGGGATCCTAAAATATAGGGAACTACCTCTGAGGGTTCCAAAATCATGCATGCAAGGTGCATTAGTTTGCTAATGGGTCCTATATGACATCTGCACACCACTAGGGGGAAATAACATCACTAAGTTCTAGCAAATGGTAAATAATGCAAGTAGGACAAGGATGGAGTATTAAAATATTCTAATAGTTTTGTCTTATGTAATTAGTACATTGTATAAGGAGTTTGATCCCTCAAAGAGGCTTGATATTCATCTATTTTCATCATTATTAAGGCATGCATTACTCTTTTTGGTCTCTTCATGCTTTTTTATGCTCTTTGAGGAATTTGTTGTTTAACATTTGGTATAAGAGCTTGGATGCTTCCAAACAAGACATTGGATTTTTCACTATAATATTTCTTCAACAAATATTCAGACAACAGAAATCAGAACCCATCTAGAAAATAGGCCAAACTATCTGTGGTAAAATTTTCAAATCTATATTCATTACATTTTCGTAGATAAACCCTTTGGAAGTTATGGTTTTTGACTAGTCCAAAAACTAGTCTAAAACAAGTGTCCTGGGAAAAACGAGCATATCTGGAGAATGCAAGTCCAAACTGAGTGAGTCCTATTGTATCAGAAAGAATACATATCAAAGTATATATTAGGTAGCAAGTTCAGAACCAGAATAAAAAAATTGGACACGTGGCAGGCCTTACACCCTCGCTCTTTTGAAAAGGACAAAAATAACAAGTGTTGGGAAAATTGGCACAACATGTATTTGGCACATCCAAATTCAACAAAACTTGTGACATTGGAAAGAGGAAATATTATGATACCACAAACAGATAATTCAGACTTAGAGGGGCCGAAATTTCAGGGTTACCTTAGTTGGAAGGCCAGATAGCAAACCAATCTTCAAATCAGGGTTTGGAAAAGGTACACCATTTTAAATTTGGATAACTTTTAGTATAATGATCTATTTGAGATGAAACCAAGGTGTGATATATATCTATATTGTTCAAAATTCCACCAAAAGGAAATGGAAGAAATCACACTCCAATGAAACCACTTGAGGATTCATCTATGACCTACGATGAAAGTGAAGACCTATCTTTTTGAGTGTCCAAGTTGGAAGATATGATTAAAGAGTCTATGATAATTGTTGATTTACTTAATTTATACGAAAAGATGGGAAACATGGAGAAGATGATGGGACATATGGATAATAAGATGTAGGAAAATGTGAAAAATATTGCTAATCTCATACAAAATTCAAAGGATAATCTCCGTACAGGTGATGACGCGTTCCAGAGAAATCAAGAAGATAAAGATAATGTCCATGTTGAGAAACCTTCCATTAATAAGAATATTCTAAGAGGAATTGATTCTAGTAATGGAAGTAACTAGGGATGCTCCCCAAGGGGTATCCAACTCCCTAGAATTGACATGAGGAAGTTTGATGGCAAGGATACCATAACATGGATATTCTAGATGGAACAATTCTTTGATATACACCGGGTGCCAAATCTCCAAAATGAATCTATTGCATCTTTATATTTATAACCTGAGCAGTTTGTGTGGTACCAACAGATTTGTGAATGGAAAAAGAAATCCATTATATCTTGGTCCATTTTTACAGAAGAATTGATATCATATCGTGATGATGTTAAGAGGAATTCCTTATTTACCCAATTGATAAATATAAGGCAAAAAGGGTCCAGTAAGTGGGCACGTTCAATAGTTTCAAAAGTTGAGTCTCAGAGTGGAGGGAATACTAGATGATAAATTGTTGGATGTCTTTATTGGAGCCTTGAAGGATAACATCCAACATGAGGTACGCTTATTCGAACCAACATATTTAGAAAAGGATTTCATCTTGGCAAAGAAGGTTGAAAGTAAAAATATGGCGATGGCTACTAAAAGGAACACTTCTTACACATATAGAGAGAATAATGTTCCTTCTTCTAACAAGTGAAAATTTTAGGGGTGAAATTTAGCCCACGGGATAATTTTTGACCTCTTTCTCCCAAAAACGATTTGCCAATTTCCATTTTTTTCTAAATTGATTCGCCCAAATTCCATGGGATAATTTTTTTTTACTCTAAAAATCGCCCACATTATTAAGAAACTATATAAAATCCTTTGAAATTTGAATTTTTTTAGAAAAATATTGCCCAACATTTTATGGTTGGATATTTAAAAATTAGTAAGATTCGCCAAGGTTTCTACACTTTAAGAAAATTATGGATCCTTAAAATTTTCCCTGCTTCTAACCCACCTCAAAGGTTGACACCCCGACAACTGGATGAAAGAAGAGAAAAATGTCTATGTTTTAATTGTGACAACAAGTATAGTAAGGGACATAAGTGTGGTCAGAAGAAATTATTCTACACTTATTGTGAAGAGTAAGAAGCAAAAGAATAGGAACCATCTCAAGCTGAAGAAATAAAAGAGATTACTCCCGAAGAGATTAGTCCCACCATATATTGTGATGCATTGGATGGAACTAGCACTCCCTAAACTTTGAAGATCAAAGGATATTTTAAAAAGAAAAATTTAATAGTGTTGATTGATTATGGTAGTACTCATAATTTCATTCAGTGTAAACTTGCCAAAGCTCTCAATTGATTTGTATATCCAACACCAGAGTTTCAAGTAATGATTGCAGATGGCGGAACTATCAATTGCTCAGGGAAATGCCATAATATCAATATTACTATGGGGGAATATGTATTGAATAGTCCAATAATTGCTATCCCAATGGGTGGTGCTGATGTTGTCTTAGGGGTTTAATGGTTACAATCACGGGGAACAATGGATTTTAATTTTCAAGAACTTTTCATGAAATTTTCATGGGAAGAAAAATAATTTGAATTAATGGGTACCACGAGGAATCCAGGAAAGGTGATAAGCTCTAATGGTATGAAAAAATTGTTGAAAAAGGGACATCAAGGTGTAATTGCAAAATTATGCTCACTAGATGTTCAAACATCTAAGCCTCCTATTCCCCTGGATCTCCAAAGGGTCACTAATAAGCACTCCAAGTTATTTGAAGATATTCCAAAAGGTCTTCCACCTACTGGAGATTTTGATCATGCTATTTACTTAATTCTAGGAAGTGTTCCTCTTAACATCAGACCTTACAAATAACCCCTATGGATAGAAGAGTGAAATTGAGTGTATGGTTGAAGAAATGTTAGAGGATGGCATAATTAGGCATAGGCAAATTTATTAGCACGCACCAGTGGTAATGGTACACAAGAAGGAGGGATCATGGCTTATGTGTCTAGATTATAGAGATCTCAAGAAGATCACCATTAAAGATAAGTTTCCCATTCTTGTCATTGATGAATTGTTAGATGAACTACATGGAGCAGTTTATTTCAAAAAGTTGGATCTTCGTTCAGGGTATCATCATATTAGAATGACGGAAGAAGACATCCATAAAACAACATTTAGAACTCATGAAGGTCGTTATGAATTTCTGGTCATGCCTTTTGTCCTTAAAAATGTACCTTCCACATATCAAGGTTTGATGAATTCCATTTTCAAGCCATTCCTTGGAAAATTTGCGTTAGAAATTTTTGATGATATACTGACCTATAGTAAGTCTTGGGAAGAACATGTTCAACATGTTGACAGGGTGCTACAACTACTAAAGGATCAACAAATATATGCAAAAGATTCCAAATGTTTCTTTGGGGTAAATGAGGTAGAGTATTTGGGTCATATCATATCTCATAAAGGTGTTAAGGTAGACCCTAACAAAATTCAATCCATGATGGACTGGCTGATTCCCAAAAACTTGAAGAATCTTAGAGGATTCTTAGGTTTGGAAAATCGATTGGGTAGTAGAAGCAATGGAAGAATGGAAGAAGACCAAAAATCTGTGTGTGCACTTATTCAAAATATACAGAAGGATCCCAATGTATTAGATACTTTTGTGTGGAAAAATGATTCATTATGGTACAAGGATCGCTTATATATATGTAAGAACTCCCAACTCAAACACAAGATACTTTTGAAATTACACACCTCTCCTATTGGTGGGCACTTAGGATTCCTAAAAACATACCATAGGGTCAAGAAGGAATTATTTTGGGAAGGTATTAAATCTAATGTTCAAAGGTTCATGGAAGAATGTTTGGTTTGTCAACAAAATAAGGTTGAAACAGTTAAGACCCTAGGTCTTTTACAACCATTAGAAATACCTTGTTAGCGCTGGGAGGAAGTCTTAATGGATTTTATCACATGAATACCCAAGTTAGAAGGGAAGAATGTTATGATGATGGTTTTTGATACACTCACAAAGTATGCACACTTTTTTGAACTCTCTCACCCTTTTAATGCAAGTACAGTTGCCGCAGCCTTCATGGAAAGAGTTCAGAAGTTACATGGAAACCCAAAGATTATTGTTAGTGATCGAGATTCAATTTTTATTGGAAAATTTTGGAGTGAACTATTTTCATGTTTGGGTGTCCAGTTGGATTACAGTTCATCCTATCATCCTCAATTTGATGGGAAACCTAAGATAGTGAACAATTGTTTGGAAGGCTACCTTCGCTGCTTTGCATCTGACAAACAAACACAGTGGGTGAAATGGTTATCTTTGGCAGAATGGTGGTACAATACTTCCTTCCATACATACGTCATTAGAAATGTCTCCATTTATGGCACTTTATAGGAACCATCCTCCATCTATCACATATCCCTTAAAAGGAAAATCTCATCTTCAAGCTGTGGAATATCAACTAGAGAACCACCAAGAAGTTCTCTAGTTATTGAAGGACAACCTGGCCATGTTAAAAACAAGATGAAACAATAAGTAGATCAACATCGCAGTGAAAGGATTTTTGAAGAAGGGGATTGGGTATTTCTGAGGATGCAACCTTACAAACATATGTCCCTTAAGCAACTAAATAAAGACAATAAATTAGCACCCAAGTATTATGGTCCTTATAAAGTGTTGCAGAAGAATGGTAGTATGGATTGCAAATTGCAACTCCCTTCATCTTCAAGGGTACACTTGGTTTTCCATGTTTCTTGCTTAAAGAAGGTAATAGGAAACAAGATCCCAATTCAAACTATATTTCCAGAGCTTGATGAAGAATGGAAATTCATATTGGAACCTGAACAAATATTGGAAACAAGGACCAAACAACTATGCAATTGGGTTATTATTGAGTACCTCATCAAGTGGAAGAACTTACCAGTTGAAGATTCGACATGGGAAGATGATTCCTTCCTACAAAAGCATCCACAACTAATCAAATGTTGAGGACAACACTTTTCTGAGCTGAAGGGCATGTTAATCCCTAAATGTTGGCACATTAACCCCAAATTGTGGCTCATTACATATTATTGATGCTTGCTTGGATCTATTAGTGGTAATTGTCATTAGTATTATTATATTAGTTATGTCGGGTTGGGTCTATTGGTTGTAATCATACCTCATTGTGTCCTATATATAGAAAGTATACCTTTTCATTTGAATCATCTCATCTTGTCTTGTCTTATGTACTTAGTACATTGTATAAGGAGGTTGCCCCCTCGAAGAGGCTTGCTATTCATCTCTTTTTTTCATTATTAAGGCATGGATTAATATTTCTAGTCTCTTCATGCTCTTTTCATGATATTTGGGGAATTTGTTTCTTAACAATATTCCAAGGCTGACATTACTAACTGGGGTCCCATCATTCCTGACATCACTACACGTCACATCGCTATATGTTAGACAAAAGCAATTTCAATCTCCACGGGAAAGTGGTTTCCTGAAACTACTTTTAAGAGCCTAAATGCACGAGAGAGAGACACATCAACAAATTGGTCCTCATTTCAGGATCGTGCTAATTAATTAACCTTTGCACATCTTCAAAAGCCTGAAGCACTGTCAGTCGTTGATCTCCACCACTACCTAACGGTCCGATCTCCATTCACATTCGTACCTTGTGACTTGTAGTCCACTATGCCCAAGTCTGATGTGGCTAGTCCATATAATGCTCTCTATCCACTTGGATCCTCCTCGTCAAATCTCCTACCCATGTGGATCCTCCATGTGGCATGGGTGGGGTCCACATTAAAATTCTCAAATTTTTAAAATTTCGTAATTATTCAAAATTTTAATTTGCCAATAAGGGGGGTTATTTCAAAATTAATTCAAAATTACTCATGGCCTCTTATCCATCACTTATCATAACCCAGTTTTTTTACAAAAGTATTCCATATTTATGCCTGTAAGAGTGGGTTTTTGGCCCATACAACTCCGATATTGCAACAAGAAGATCTAATACCACTCTGTCACATCTCCATCCATCAATCTGACCAATAGAGGGATACATCAACAAATTATGATCTTTTAAATTTCACCCCATGGCCATATTACGGATTTGTAAATATTCAAATGTGTCTACATATGTTATGCAACAAATTTCCAAAAGGAGCATGAAAAGAGCAGAAATAGATCAGAAAGAGTACTCCACGACTTTATTGAATAAAATAGTTGAATAACAAGCCTCTTCGAGGGGGCAACCTCCTTATCCAATGTACTAAGAACAAAAGACAAGACAAGACAAGATACTCCAAATGAAAGGTCTCCTTCCTATATATAGGAGACTAAGGGGTACAATGCCAACTAATTGACCCAAGTCGACATAGCTAATATAACCATACTAATGACAATTACCACTAATGGACCAAATCCGACATCAAAAATAATGTAATGAACCACAATATAGGGGGGAATGTGCCCATATTTAGGGCTTAACATGCCCCTCCCCTTTAGAAAAATGTTGTCCTCAACGCTTGATAGTTGAGGATGACTTTGTATGAAAGACTCATATTCCCATGTCAAATCTTCAACTGGTAAGTTCTTCCACTTTATGCGGTACTCATTAATAGCCCCATTTCGTAGCTGTTTAGTCCTTGTTTCAGTGATTTGTTCAGGTTCCAATATGACATTTCCTTCTTCATCAAGCTCCGACAATATTGTTTCAATTGTGATCTTGTCTCCTATTACCTTATTTAAGCAAGAAACATGGAAAATTGGATGTACTCTTGAAGATGAAGGGAGCTCCAATTTGTAATCCATACTACCAATCTTCTGCAGAACTTTATAAGGAACATAATACTTGGGTGCTAATTTATTGTCCTTATTTAGTTGCTTGAGAGATATCTTCTTGTAAGGTTGTAGCCTGAGAAATACCGAATCCCCTTCTTCAAAACTCCTTTCACTGCGATGTTGATCAACTTGTTATTTCATCCAGTTTTTTGACATAGTCAGGTTGTTCTTAAGTATCTGGAGAACTTCTTGCTATGCTCTATGTGATCTTCCATGGCTTGAACTTTAGATTTTCCTTTTAAGGGATATGTGATAGATGGATGCTGGTACCCATAAAGTTCCATAAATGGGGACATTTTTGATGATGTATGGAAGGAAGCATTGTACTGGCATTCTGCCAAAGACAACCATTTCACCCACTATGTTTGTTTATTAGATGCAAAGCAATGAAGATAGCCTTCCAAACACTTGTTCACTATCTCAGCTTGCTCATCAAATTGAGGGTGATAAGATGAACTATGAGCCAATTGAGTACCCAAAGAAGAAAATTATTTGGACTGAACTATGAGGCTTAGATGTTTGGACTGAATTATTTCTCAACATGAGAATTATCTTTATCCTCCTGAGTATCCTGGAACACATCATCACCTATAGAAAGAGTATCCCTTGAATTTTGTATGAGACTAGAAATATTTCTCATATTCCCCATCAAATTCTCCTCTAGATTGGGTAAATCAATTGTTCTCACCGAAACTTTCATATTTTCCTCCATTTTATTCAACTTTTCCTCAAAATTATCCAAATCAATTTTTTTCACAGACCCTTTAATCATATCTTCCAACTGGGACACTCGAAAAGAGATGTCTTCCCTTTCATCATACATCAATGATGGATCCTCTGGTGGTTTGGATGGAGTGTGAGTCTTTAGACTTCCTTTTGGTGGCATTTTGAACAATATAAATATATATCACACCTTAGGTGTCACCACAATTAGATCTTTCTACCCAAAGTTAATCAAAATTAAAAATGGCGTACCTTTTCAAACCCTGATTGGAAGACTATTTTAAGGCCCACTTGAAACTAATGTAAATTTTACATTTATGCTCCTCTGGGTCTAAAACTTCGTGTTGCTATATCCTGATGCGTCATCTTTCCAATGTCACATGTATGACCTAATTTGGATTTACTAATAAGAAGTTATTGTGGATCTCCCAACACTTCTTATTTTTGGTCTTTCTAGAATAACTAACTTGCACGGTCTGCCATGTGTCCAATATTTCGTATTTGAGGTTGAAAACCTTACCATAGATACTGCGGTCCATCTTCTTTCAGATGCAATAGGTCTCACTCAATTTGGATCTTGCATGCCCCAGATCCAAATTCCCCCCTATATTTAGGGCTTAACAACAGACGTATAAATACAAATACACAACGGAAATAACTCTATCCACACACACATAACATGCATATACAAGTGTAATCATCACATACATCAATTAAAAACATTAAAAAATCAAATATAGGTGAATACTTATGTTTAAACAAATAATATCCAAGCAACTGGTTGTGTAATAATGATTTTCCACCCAACCACAAGTGCTTTGTCCAACATATACTCTTTTTGCTGAGAGGCCACCACCAAGCTGGGCTATGAGGCCACCAAGAAAAATGAAACACCTACATGCTTCTCTCTCTCATCCCACAATGTAATGTCCCCATTCAAATAAGTGCATAGTAAGACAATCCCATCAATCCTACTAGTTTCCTAGGTTGGATGGGCACATGTGGGATGGTAATAAGGAAACTAGTAAATGATATTTAGACATTAGAAGGGTTCAAGCATTTAATAAATATGATGAATAAATAAATTCAAGAGAAATTCTAGGTGGCAAGTGGTTTTGGAGACATATGGAGGTGGTGGGACCCACACTAGCTTGATTTTTCAATGACACATGGCAGCTCTCTCTTGCCAATTCGAATTCATGGGAAGGTGAACACTCTTGGGTGAGTTTGTAAGTCATAACACATGGCATTGAGCATATTAGGTCGAAATGGGAAGGAATAGTAACCTCCATGGGAGAGGAAGAGTCATATTGGAGACTAGTGGACACATGGGCTAGATTCCCTAGTTTTATGACAACAATAATGAAGCATCTATGACATTTTATGACAAAATTCAGACCTGACTTCTTACACCTGACCATTATGACATGTCAGCCCCAAAAATAGGCTCAAGAAGGCACTCATGGAGTTGGAGGAATCTAAAGAGACTCAAATTCGAATTTGGGAGAAGATGGAAGGTTGGAACTAGGAGACAAGTGGCAAATGAGGAATATTTTCTAAATGGAAAATTATTGAATCTATTGAGAGGATTTCGACCCCTTGAAGGCTAATGTTGGTTATAAAATGTAGAAATCAAGTATGAGAATGGCTTTTGATGATTTGAGAAAAATTGCATTTGTGAAGAGAGAGCTAGTGGATGACTAGTTTCTTGCCTTAGCCAATTTCGAGGGTGAAAGATTCCCATCCAAGTTGGTGTTTGGAGAGGCCACTCAGGTCTTTCATGGTGCTTTAATGTAGTTTGTATTTGCAGGTAGCAGCTACAAGAAGTTTCATGGTTTGGTTTAGTGCAACACTTTCTCTCCACCGTTTCCAGTTTTGAAGGCATATTCGTGCTCCTTGAGGGAGGGCGTTTTTGGTGAGCACTGTGCTTCTTGAGAGAGCTTCTCATTATATATTTATGATTTTAATAGCTTCATATCCTCTGTTACTCATATTCATAAATTCTCAGGTCGAAATACCCACTGGTTGTATGCAAAACTATTGATTAATGAGCAAACAATGTCCATTTCCCCAATGCATTGATGTATGACACTATAATGTTGATTATTTCGAATGGATGGATGATTCTCTGATATATTTGTGATAAATATACTGCCATGGATGTCTTCTACAATTTTCATGTACTGTACTTGAGCATTTGAATCATTTTTACTCAGTTTAGTTGTATTGGGAGGTGAAATAGTGCCATTTCCCCAAGGGTCGAATTGGGGGTTTTTGCTGTTGAATGTGAGAGAGTTAGAACAGTATTAAAAATCAATTAATGGTGCATATTAGACCTTAATAATATACTTAACACATTATATACCTCTGTTCATAAATTTGTGGGAGTTTGGAGGCATTTGGAAGGCCATTTGCAGTGTTACCCGAGGGGGATTTGATGCACAAATTACTAGTCAAAATTACATATATTGATCAGAATACAAATCAAGTTTGCAGCAGTATTTGGAGGGCCATAAAACATCCCTGAACCTTATATTCAATTCTAAATACCATTCATACACTCCTACAGAATATTTGGGAGCATTTGGGTTGATTTGGAGGTCAAAACAGTAAAACTAGTCAAAGGTCGAAATTGGGAAAAAAGTGGAAAATTGGGCATTTTAATAAAATTTGAAAAATGGATAATACACACAACCCATTATGCTCTCTTTGCTTATCCAAATACTCCTCCATATCTCTACATGGATCTCACTCAGCCATCACAACCATGACACTCCTTCCAAATGCCCCACACAACAAAAGGAAGGAATTCCCCTTCAATGATACATAATTCACTCAGGAAATACAACCCTTATAGTGCTTACCAGTGTGTGCAGTAAGAGTTAAACTTGATGTATACTATTGGAGAACCTCCGATAGCATAAATAATGGCTTCTCAAGCATCTGTGAGTAGAAAAAATCAATGGATAAGGGTTCCTAGCTTTCTCAACCTCTATGCTCACCCACAACCATCTCTTTTTCCTTCAAATTTGTAGCCATGTCTCTAAATTCTAATTTCTGGGTGATACACAATTTGGTAATGGTCATGAACAACAATAGGGAGCTTTATGTGGTGTAGATATGCATAAGAGAATGATAGAATGAGTGTTGAATCCAAGGGATATGAGATGATGATGAAAATACAACTACCATAGCTTCTGACCATATAAGAAAGGAATCCTGACAACTAAAAAACTGGCTTCTAACATTTTATAGAATTGTTACAAAAGTGCATTCAACCCCATGCTTCAATGACTGCATGAGGTGAATTTTTCCACCAAAATTACACATGCATTCAATGATTGGAAATAGTCAAAATAAGGTAATTGGTTCATTTAAATCACATGGAAAAATTTGTATTAGTTCTAAGGTTGACACTTGGCAGCAAAGGATTTAGTCTCCCATAGGCCCCCTTTCCTCTTCCCCTTTGGTGGAATCATAACCTCTCTAGTTCTCTTTACACAACCATCTCGGACCATTTTATTATTTATGAAACATAATATTTACATATATTTCGAGTTATCTTGACAATCCAACCATATGATCCAAATAAAAATATTTACATCATACACACCTAGCCATTCACTAGTCAGGTCTTGGCCTTGAGTTCCACAATAGGAATCCATACTAGTGTATTTACACCATTTACATAATTTTGGTTGAATACATTCCAAGTCAAAATTGGGGATATTACATGTAGAGAATGCTTTGTAACTTGTATTGCAAAGGTTGTTGTAGAACTTGTTGTATTGTATATTTGGTTGCATAAAGTATATTTCAAATTGTATTAAAAAGCTTGTTAAACATGCATTCCTTAGTTTCCACTATCATAATTGTGCTCAGTGGAATTTTTATTATTATCTAGAATGGTTGAGGAAGGTCAAGCACACCCTCATCTTCAATGATTTGTGGGATGACATATGTGAATTAGAAGGTGATGGTACACCCTACGAGCCTAAAACAAAGAAAGAGCTTGCCATATGGAAGAACATAGATAAGAAGGCATATGCATTGGTCATTGCTACAATGAGTGAATAGGTGAGTCGGCATATAATTTCTGCTAAAACTGATTATGATGCTCTAAATAAACTAAAAGATATGTTTTACTCACATTTTGAATTGGAAGTAAATTAGTTGTTGTTGAAGCTCTCCAACCTAGACTTGAAAGACAATGATCCAATGGCTATGGCATCTAAGATCAAATCCATCATGCATGAAATTAATTCCACTGGTGTGAATTTATACCTTCCTCTCACTAGCTTCATCAAGGTCCTCTACCCCACATATTCGCACTATATTAAGTCACTTCAAGCTAGTGACCAACTGAAAGACCTCAAATTCAACACTTTGGTGGAGAAGATTGTAGAACAAGAGAAATCCTTTAGAAAGAAGATAGTTCATCCCATTGGAGAGACTATGTGCCGTTCTCATAAAAGGAAGAATCAACCATATGATTTTGCTAGAGGATATGGCAACAAAAGAGGACATGGAAGAAATAAATTTAGAGGTAAGGGGGTAGACACAACCATGGTGAGAGATATGATCTTCAATGTGTCAAATGTGGAAAGAAATGACATGAGGAAAAAACATGCATAATTCCTTGGGAGGAGATCACATAGAAGAAAGAGAAGAAATAAAATAGAAGTAAATCTCATGAGTCTCGTAAAGCTCTTGAATTTTCTCATTTCATTTTTGGACACTATAATGTTGGCATAAATGAAGCTTTGTTTAATACTTCATTTGCATGTTGCAGAGATACTTGGCTGCTTGACACTGGTGCAACTTGCCATATGACATTTAGAAAAGACTTGTTTGAAGAATTGAATGACATTGTAGATGGTGTAGTATATTTTGTAGATAAATTTAGCCTCAAACCCAAGGGAATTAGCACCAACGGGCTCAAATCACATAGATTCCTTCACTTTATGTTGCATAACGTTCTCTATATTCCAGAGTTGTAGAGAAACTTGTTGTGTCTTGTGCACATTCAACAACAATGCCATTACACCCACATATTTGATGGACAAGTTGAGATAAGGATATCCTCTCACAATCAAGTAATCATGATTGGATGGGAATATGAGAGATTTCTAAAGATGAAAGCGACATTTGCAAGAGCTCATGATGTTGCTGTTAAGCCCTAAATGTTGGCACATTACCCCCTATATTGTGGCTCATTACATATTATTGATGTTGTCCTAGATCTATTAATGGTAATTTTCATTAGTATTATTATATTAGTCCTGTCGGCTTGGGTCCATTAGTTGTAATTGTACCTCTTTGTCTCCTATATATAGAAAGGAGACCTTTTCATTTGAATCATCTCATCCTGTCTTGTCTTTTGCACTTAGTACATTGTGTAAGGAGGTTTCCCCCTCGAAGAGGCTTTCTATTCATCCATTTTCTTCATTTTTAAGGCATGGATTACTCTTTCTGGTCTATTTATGCTCTTTTCATGCTCTTTCTGGGACTTGGTTTCATAACATTTGGTATTAGAGTTTGGATGCTTCCAAAAAGATTCATCTTGGAATTTTAGCTATAATTTTTTTTTCTAGAATGTTTCAGACAACAAAACTTGTAGGGGAATTAGAGGACAGACCAATCAATCTATGGTACAATTTTTAGATCTTGACTTATTACAAGTTCGGATTTATACTCAGTGGAAATTAGAGGACAGACAGATCAATTTGTGGTACAATTTTTATATCTTGACTTATTAAAACATGAGGTACGACTTTTTGAACCAACATCCTTAGAGAAGGATTTCATCTTGGCAAGGAAGGTTGAAAGTAAAAATATGGCGATGGATACTAGAAGAACCACCTCCTACACATATAGAGAGAATACTATTCCTTCTTATAACCCACCTCAAAGGTTGACATCTCAACAACTGGATGAAAGAAGAGCAAAAGGTCTATGTTTTAATTATGACAGCAAGTATAATGAGGGGCATAAATGTGGTGATAAGAAATTATTCTACATAGATTGTGAAGAGGAAGAAGTAAAATAATAGGAACTCTCTCCAGCTGAAGAAATAGAATATATTAATCCCACCATATATTGTCATGCATTGGGGAAATTAGAACTATTTAAATTCTCAAGATCGAAGGATATATAAAAAAGAAAAAAGGTAATGGGGAAATTAGAACTATTTAAATTCTCAAGATCGAAGGATATATAAAAAAGAAAAAAGGTAACAATGTTGATTGATTTTGGTAGTACTCATAATTTCATTCACTGTAAATTAGCCAAAGTTCTCAATTGCTTTGTATATCCAACACTAGAATTTCAAATAATGATTGCAAATGGAGGAACTATAAATTTGCTCAGGGAAATGCCATAATGTCATTCTTACCATGGGGGAATTTGTATTGAATAGTCCTATGATTGCTATCCCAATGGGTGGTGCTGATGTTGTCTTAGGGGTTCAATGATTACAATCATTGGGAACAATGCCTTTTAATTTTCGAGAACTTTTCATGAAATTTTCTCAGGAATGAAAATAATTTGAATTAAGAGGTATCACAGGAAATCCAAGCAAAGTGATAATCTCTAATGGTATGACAAAATTGTTGAAAAAGGGACATCAATGTGTAATTGCACAATTATGCCTATTAGATGTTCAAACATATAAGCCTCCTATTTCCCTGGATCTCCAAAGGGTCATTAATAAGCACTCCAAGGTATTTGAAGATATTCCAAAATGTCTTCCACCTACTGGAGATTTTAATCATGCTATTCACTTAATTCTAGGAAGTGTTCCTCCTAACATTAGACCTTACAGATACTCCTATGGCTATAAGACTGAAATTGAGTGTATGGTTTAAGAAATCTTAGAAGCTGGAATAATTAGGGATAGCCAAAGTTCTTACTCTGCACCAGTGGTAATGGTACATAAGAAGGATGGATCATGGTGTATGTTTCTAGATTATAGAGAGCTCAACAAGATCACCATTAAAGATAAGTTTACCATTCCTGTCATTGATGAATTGCTATATGAACTACATAGAGTAGTTTACTTCACAAAGTTGGATCTCCATTCAAGGTATCATCATATTAGAATGAAGTAAGAAGACATCCCAAAAACATCATTCAGAACTCATGAAGGTCATTATGAATTTTTTGTCATTCCTTTTGGCACTATGAATGCACCTTCCACATTTCAAGGTTTGATGAATTCCATTTTCAAGCCCTTGCTTAGAAAATTTGTGTTGGTATTTTTTGATGATATATTAATCTATAGCAAGTATTGGGAAGAACATGTTAAACATGTTGACAAGGTGCTACAACTACTAAAGGAGCAACAACTATACGCAAAACCTTCCAAATGTTTCTTTGGGGTAAAGGAGGTAGAGTATTTGAGTCATATTGTATCTCATGAATGTGTCAAGTGTGTCAAGGTAGACGCTATCAAAATTAAAGCCATGATGGATTGGTCGATTCCCAAAATATTGAAGAATCTTAGAGGATTCTTATGTTTGACATGGTACTACCACAAGTTTGTTCGGAACTATGGAAGAATAACATCACTCTAACAACATTATTGAAGAAGGAATTATTTTTATGGACTCCAGTTGCAACTCAAGCCTTTGAACAACGATAAACAAGATGAAAATATAAATCACATAAACACAATACAAGAGAGACACCAATATAATGTGGTTCACCCAACATGGGATACGTCCACACAGAAATTGCCAGTCCTTATTATTATACCATCCAACAAATGAAGGGATACAACTTGCAGCACATCCGCTACAACTTCCTCTTCACTCTCTCACAGTCTCTCTCACACAATCATAGAGATATTTACAATGCTACAATGCCCAACCGTATTACAATGCCTTCCTTTTAAAGAGTGAATACCATGGAAAAATACTATGGAACACCCAATACCATAGGCCCATAAATCACCCATTATTGACGAATTCAGGATTATGAAATTACAACATTTTACAAGGCATTTTTTTTCCAAAATTTTCACTACTAGGGTGCTACCCCCGAACCCCCTCCATGGGGGGGATCCCAAACTAGTTTTCGCCCCCCCATGGAACCCCCCATGGCGACTATTATTTTGGGGGAAAGCGCCCCCAAACCTCCCCGTCATGGGCTGGGATCCAATGAAACACAACCTCTGAATAAGGAAGATCAGGCTCCACAACTAACACAACTTAAAGAGGTAATGTGCAAAGCTCTTGTTTTGACCACACCAGGCTTCACAAAAACCTTCATTGTGGAATGTGATGCCTTAGGAAATGGAATCTGTGTTGTTCTAATTTATGAAGGATGACCCCTTGCTTTTGAAATTCGACCAATCAAGGGAAAGAACTTACAGAAACCCATTTATGAGAAGGAAATGATGGGAATACTACATGCATTTAAGCAATGGCATCCTTACCTAATAGTTAGGCACTTCAAGGTAAAATCAGATCGTGATAGTCTTAAATACTTCGTGGAATATAGACTATCTTCAAAAGAACAACAAAAATGAATAACCAATATGTTGGGATATGAATTTGAAGTCATCTATAAAAAGGGAACCATAATGTGGTGGCAGATGCACTCTCTAGAAAAGATGAGGATGTTGAGGGATTACTTTGTGCAATTTCGATTATACAACTCGATTGGGTAGTAGTAGCAAGGGAAGAATGAAATAAAAACTTATCTATGTGGACACTCATTCAAAAGCTACAAAAGGATCCTAGAGTATTAGATACTTTTGTGTGGAAAATTGAATCACTAATATATATGTAAGAACTCCCAACTCAAACAAAATATCCTTTTGGAATTACACACCTCTCATATAGGTGGGCACTCAATATTCCTAAAAACACACCATAGGGTCAAGAATGAATTATTTTGGGAAGGTCTTAAATTTGAGGTTCAAAGGTTCATGGTAGAATGCTTGGTTTTCCAAAAAAATAAGGTTGAAATAATTAAGACCCTAGGTCTTTTACAACCATTAGAAATACCTTGTCAGTGTTGGGAGGAAGTCTCCATGGATTTTATCATAGGTCCACCCAAGTCAGAAGGGAAGAATGTTATTATGGTGGTTGTTGATAGGCTCACAAAGTATGCACACTTTTGTGCACTCTCTTAGCCTTTTAATGCAAGTACAGTTGCTGCAGCCTTAATGGAAGCAATTCAGAAGTTACATGGAAACTCGATGATTATTGTAAGTGATAGAGATCCAATTTTCACTAGAAAATTTTGGACTAGATTATTTTCTTGTTTGGGTACCCAATTGGCTCACAATTCTTCTTATCATTCTCAATCTAATGGGAAAATTGAGATAAACATGTTATACAACTTGACGAGAACCCGACACTGTTAATGTTTTTTGGGGGTCAATTTTAGTAGTTGTTTTTACCTTCGTTTCAAAAAGTGTTATACTGCTACCACCATTTTTCATTTCGAACCATTTTTTTACGAATTTGAAACTTCTTGGTCATAAAAAAACTATAATTTTTTTTTATAAATGATTTTTTTCAAATTTTACAAAAAAAACATTTAGTAGCTAGTTATAATGAAAAAATATATACATTTTTGAATTTTTAACCTTCTGTGGGTCTATATAGTTGTTTCGCATTTAAATCAAATGTATGCCCATTGTGAACCAACTTATCCCTCCACAATCAATCACAAATGGCATTTTGTGTTGACTTGACAACACCATCATATAGATCACTTCCTAGAGTGATGATTTCCAAATTGTTGCCCGGATTTTCACTTTGATTTTTAGCGATAACATTGGATTCAACATATTGTCTCCTCCTTTTATGTATTGAAGCAGTTGTATCTAAATGAACAACTTGTTGATATGGAATGGAAACACTCTCATCCATAGTTCTTTTGGAAAAATGTTTCTTGCTCTTACCAATAGAAGTAACATCCTCATCAACAACAATTCATTGATCATGTTCAATTGGGATAGATATCTTTTTAAATGTAACCTTCTTAGGTACTTCATTTGATTGTTGGATGCCTTTTCCTTTCTGTGCTTGTACTTCTTCAGTTTGAACATTTTGCACTCGTTGTTTCTTCTTTGATGTTTCTCCCTTATTTGGCGTTTCTCCCTTCTTTGGTGCTTCTCCCTTTTGAAGAGTGACGTTAATGACATCCATAGGATTTTTTTTTTTTTGTAGAATAAATTCCATTCAAAATATGGGAAAGTGGCATATCAAAATCTTGCAAAATAAAAACATTATTGTATTAAATCTATTACATTGTCATATCATCCAAATTATAACAAATTCAAAAACATATAAAAATATAGAAACGTACACTATTGCGCTCAAGCACGACTCCTACAAAAAATTCTATGAAAATTTCATCGACCTTATAGTTTGAAACCTTCAAACAATATTGAATTTTGAAATAGGTATTAGCTTGTTTCATTAGTGCATAAACAATGTCTTTACTTCGCACTAAAAAAATATATCGCAACAATCCCAATGAGTGATAATCTGTTTCGATATATGCAAATGTAGCACAATATAAGTGAATATTGTTTGGGTTTACTTGATATTTTTCTTTCAGAAACCAAGAATATTCCATTTTCTGTTCCTCTGGTGCATGTTTCCATTATCTAGCATTCTTGGTTTTTAAATCCTCAATGGACACAACTTCGTCATGGGCAACATTCTTTGATGGCTCAACTATTTTTTTCGATGAATTCATCGTCGATCTTGCTTCAAAGATGTTTACAAATAAATTTCTTGCTGCCATTCTCCCTACAGTAAAAAATGGAATTTTTTTAGTATATATTCAAAAAAGAAATAAACAAACGTTCTCTAAAAAAAAATTAACATAAATTACAACAAAAATATTATTTTTTTTACAATTTTGCTCACACTCCTTTAGGTTGTTGGGAGGAGCTCTGCTCCTCCCCCGAGCCCCCTTTGGGCACCCAAATCACCACCCCAACGGGAGACACAATTGTATCTCTTCCCTCGGGCCCCCTTTAGGTGCCCAAAGGGGGCTCGAGGGAGGAACGACTCCTCCCTGCAACCCAAAGGGGCGTGAATTCACACCCCTTTGGGCCGTGAGAGATCCTCCCTTGTGCACCCAAAGGGGCATGCCCTTTGGGTGCACAAGGGAGGAATTTCGCTCCTCCCCTCGGGCGCCCAAGGGAGAAGATTTGCTCCTCCCTTGTGCATCCAAAGGTTGTGCCTCAACCCAAAGGAAAAAAATTACATTAAAATTTAAAAAAAAAAATTACATTACATAAAAATGACAATTTAACTAACTTTGACAATGTTTGAAGCTTATCCGTTGAATCTCTTTGGTGGTCTTCAAAACCTTGTAGATTGATGAAATGTCTTTAATCGTTGTTTCAAAATGTGACGATAGAAAACAAAGCTGCGTTTATATAGCATAGATTAAGTTTAATTTTACTGTTTTATGAATATGAGATTAAAAAAAAAGTGCAGAATTTTTTTTCCAAAATAAATATAAAATAGACCAATTTATTATAAAGAAAACCCAACCTTCAAAGCATTATTAAATTGCTTCAAATTCAAACGCGAGTAGTAGAAAAACAAAATAGTTTATATAGCTAATATTAGGTTTAACATTACTCGTTTTATGGATGTGGGATTAAGAAATGTGTAATTAGCTAATGCATTATTACTAAATTTAAATAAGATGACGTTAAATGAAATTTTACTAGTGTTATGAGTGTGGATTAAAAAATTAATGTAAATAGCCAATATATTATTATAAAATTCAAATAACATAGTTTATATGTGATTTAATTAGCATCATTACAAAGTTTTTATATGATAGATTAGATTAATTTTACTAGTTTTATGAATGCGTTAGAAATGTGTGATTTATTTTTGCAGGGAAATTTTGGAGGGAAAATTTTGATTCACAAAAATTATGGAGGGAATGTTTGGGAAGGAAAATTTCGTTCTTTTATCAATAAGATTATTGGGGGTTGACGATTGCACCATTCTACTTTTTGGTGAGGAGTGTGGGAAAATTTCATTATCTTTTCTATTAAGATTGGGTTATCATTCTACTTTTTAGTGAGAAGTCATGGACTCAGCTGAATTAATCTCAATTTTTGAAGATGTACATGAAGATGATGGAAATTTTCCTTCGAGTGAGGATTTCAAAGGCATTGATGATGATTTTCCTCTAAGTGAGGATTTTAAAGACACTAATGATGATGATGATGATGAATACCTTCCTCCAAGTGGGTATTTTAAAGACACTGAGTAAGATGATGACAATTCTCCTCCAAGTGATGATTTTCAAGGCACCAATAATGATTTTCCTCTAAGTGAGGATTTTCAAGGCACCAACGATGATTTTCCTCCAAGCGAGGATTTTCAAGGAACAAATGATGATTTTCCTCCAAGCCAGGATTTTCCTCCAAGCGAGGATTTTCAAGGAACCAACGATGATTTTTCTCCAAGCCAGGATCTTCCTCCAAGCCGGAATATTCAAGGCACCAAAGTTGATTTTCCTCCAAGCGAGGATTTTGATGGGACTGAAGATGGTTTTGGTTTGGATGAAGGCATCAATAATGGTGTAGATGATTTTCCTCCAAGCGAGGATTTTAATGGAATCGATGATGGTTTTCCTCCAAGCGAGGATTTTAATGGAATCGATGATGGTTTTCCTCCAAGCGAGCATTTTAATGGGACAGATGATGATTTTGGTGACGATGAAGGCACCAATAATGGTGAAGATGATTTTCATCAAAGCAAGGATTTTGATGGCATCAATGATGATTTTCCTCCAAGCAAGGATTTTAATGGGAAAGATGTTGATTTTGGTGAGGATGAAGGCACCAATAACGGTGAAGATGATTTTCCTTCAAGCGAATATTTTGATGGCACCAATGATGATTTTCCTCCAAGCGAAGATTTTGATGGCATCGATGATGATTTTCCTCCAAGTGAGGATTTTAATGGGACAGATGATGATTTTGGAGAGGATGAAGGCACCAATAATGGTGAAGATTATTTTCCTCCAAGTGAGGATTTTGATGGAATTGATGATGATTTTCCTCCAAGGTATAATTTTAATGGGACACATGATGATTTTGGTGAGGATGAAGGCACCAATAATGGTGAAGATGATTTTCCTACAAGTGAGGATTTTAATGGCACTAGTGATGATGAACCCACCAATGATGAATATACCAATAGTGTTGATGATGTTGATTTAACCTCAAGTGATAAACTTGATACTGATGAGGATAATCATTCTCCTACTAAATTTGGTGATGATGATATCAATGAGAGGGATGATATTTCTCATAGTGACGGGGACATTCATTCTAATGAGGATGATGCAATGGTACATGAAACACAAAGGAAAATTGTACCAATGAGCAAGATTAAGTGTAGGAGTAGATCGTTTTATATCAATCCAAAGCATTCCAAATATACAAGGTCTAGGAAATATTTGCTCACAAGTCCAAGTTCTATTACTAATTTTATTTCAAGTGAGTGTTGCCAAAAACATTGTTGAAACAATGACTATAATTATGCCTCGGAGAAAAGGCGAGCATATCCGTCAATGAAAACAAATATGCAAAATTCATATTTAGTGGGGTGCATGATTTCTACGAAGGCAGGTTATGATTATTGCATTGGAAGTATTTTTCTTTGTAGAAGGGCATTCAAAAGAATTCACTCGGTTGGTAATTTTCGACTATCAAGAATCCAGACAAGGCTAGAAAATGATCCTACATTTTGTTCTAAAGAATATCTTGCACGGGACAGTGGGCCGATAACAAACATTGCAATGTCATGGATGCGTGACTTCTTTTCCAAGCATGGAGAGAGTATGTCAGATAGAGAAACCATACACATTCCAAATAATTTCTCAAGGCAAGAAATCTATAACTTGTACAAGGCATTTGTTTAATATGTCGAAGGAAATAACAATTTCATTAGTTATGCATATTTTACAAGACTATGGAAAACAAAGTTCAACAACGTCCGTATTCCTGAGAGGTCAAGGATGGGGTTTTGTAGTATATGTCCTTCTCTTAAACAAAAATGGTAGAAATAGGTATGTCTCTAAAAAATTTCTTTTATTGAATAAATATCAATTATGAAAACTCATCAATGTTTTCCTTTTATTTTATTTGTAGATTTCGTTATCAACAGAACTTCAAGCACATCGCAATCAACAATCAGTTGAATGACAAATGTTATACAAACATCGCAATAAGTGTTATGATGATCCACATAAGTATACGGGTTTGATAATTGATGGCATGGATTAGAAAAAAACATGTTTGCCACATTTTGTTCATGTACCAAATAATTTAAAGGAGGAAAATTTTATTTAGTTTCACTTGCTTGGTTGTATGGGTTTTAATGGTCAGCTGTCTCCAAGGGTTTAATTTACAACTCCAAATATTCATAATGATGCAAATTTGACCATCACCATAATTCACCATGTGCTTATTCATTGGTCCAGTAGTATTCCTTGATTTCTATATCTGCAATTGCACAACACCAGCCAGGAAAACAAAAGCCATATCGTGTTTGGTTATCTAAACATGCTTATTGAATTGAGAATTTTTCAGAAGGTTAAAGTTGGTTTCCTTCTTGTTGGGCATACACATGACCATATTGATCAAATGTTTAGCCATTTTGCGGTGACATTGGGAATGAATAATGTTGGGAGCCTACCATCATTAACTGAAATGATTATAAAAACATACAGTTCAGATCCTGTTGTACGAACGTTGGAGGAAACTATTAATATGTGAAGATTTATTTTGGGATCACATGGTGAAGAAATGTGCATTGAAAAACTTAATGACATTAGCATCCAGTATCAATTTTCTATAAAAAAATATTGATATGAAAACACTACTATGGGGTAATAAGTACTCAACAAGTGCAGAATGGGGGCCTACATCAGGTTTAGCATTTCTGAAATTCATCCCAATTCGTCAAATTTATTCTTCAAAGCTATTGTTATTGCAAGTAGCCGTTGAGATTCAAAATGCACGTTGACACAATAGAGATGTTGATTATTCTCAATGCTTGGAAGAAATAAAACAATATGTCAAAGATACATATGACTATTTTGATGTTGCCAATTCTGTTTGGTGGGAGTCTTTTTTCATGGAGCAAAATGACATAATTTCAAACTCTACAAATGGAGATATTTTTTTGAAGACTTCATTTAGTTGGCCACAAAGTATGTCAAATGAAAACAAGGAAATAAATGTCTAACCTGAAGGTGTTGAGTCTTCTCAAATAGAGGAAAGAGAAATGTATATTGGGTCTAGAAGATCATCTGCATGATGTGAGGCAATGGAAAACCTTTATAGAGGCTCAATACACAATATTAAGTAGGGTTGCATGATTGTTGTTTTGGCTATAGAAGATCCATGTGGTTATCCATTCCGGATTGCAAAAGTTATGAAGGTCAATAAATAAAATGAATAAGTTATATCCGTTGAAGTACATTGGTATGCAATAGACACACACCCATTTGATGGTGTGTACAAGCCAGATATGGTGGTTGAGAAAGATGTTTGAAAAATGAGAAAAAGAAAGGGTCAAAATGTAAATCATCATTGCATTGACATTTTGAAATTAGAGGATGTTGACATACTAGTTTATGACTTCCAGTTGACAAAAAAAACCCTCTTCGCTCCAAGACTACAGAGTTTATCAAAATATTGTTGGCACAAGAAATAGTTGCAACAAGGGAGTCTGCTAGACCAAGGCGTAGATCTAGAAGGAATATGGCATATGAAATGTTGGGCATACATGAAGACTTGGATGGTGCACTCATTGATAGTAGAGAATAATATAGGTAATCTACATCTTCATCTGATCATTCGTTTGGAGAAAATGTAGTTTCTGATGGTGTGTCGGAATCCATGTGTTGATTTGAATATTTGGACACGAAACATTTTGTCTTTTTGATTAAGATGTCATTGTTTGTGTGGCAACTCTAGATGGGTGTTTGAATTTTTATATGAATCACTTCTACGTTTTATGGTTTAATATATGATTTTATTATGAATATTATCATAAATTCTTTTATTTTATATGGAAAAAGTGATGAAATAATTTATTGAATAATTTGTGTTTAATTCAGTGCAAGTTTGATATAGTGTTACTAAGAGATTTAATAAATACAATTTTAAATTATGATAAAATGATATAATAATGCCATTTTTTGAAAAAGTGTGCTACCAGTAACATTAATTTTCAATTAAAGGCTTGGTTTTAAGGTTTTTGTAAACAACAATAATGATTATTTTGGTCTATGTCTATATTTTTAACCACATAAAAAATGGTGCCACCGGTAGCACCACGTTTTTATTTAGGGTTGTTTTTTTTATGCAAAACATGAGTTTTTATGGCTAGATTTTCCGTTTTGAGTATAAAGTTCTCGTCAAGTTGTATAACTTGTTGATGATGAACAGATTTTTGGAAAGATATCTTTGTTGCTTTGCATATAATAAGCAAACACAGTGGATGAAATGGTTATCTTTGGCAGAATGGTGGTACGATACTTCCTTCCATACGTCATCAAGATGTCTCCATTTATGGCATTTTATGGGTACTATCCTCCATCTATCACATCTCCATTTATGGCAAGAAGTTCTCCAGTTACTGAAGGACAACTTGACTATGTCAAAAAACAGGATGAAACAATAAGCATATCAACATCACACTGAAAGGAGTTTCGAAGAAGGGGATTGGGTATTTCTGAGGCTGCAACCTTACAAATAGATGCCATTCAAGCAACTAAATAAAGATAATAAATTAGCACCAAAGTACCATGGTCCTTATAAAGTGTTGCAGAAGATTGGTAGTATGGATTACAAATTGGAGCTCCCTTCATCTTCAAGGATACACCCAATTTTCCATGTTTCTTGCTTAAATAAGGTAATAACAGACAAGATCCCAATTCAGACTATCTTGCTGAAGCTTGATGAAGAAGGAAAAGTCATGTTGAAACCTGAATAAATCACTGAAACAAGGACCAAACAACTATGCATTCGGGTTATTACTGAGTACCTCATCAAGTGGAAGAACTTACCAGTTGAAGATTCAACATGGGAAGATGAGTCCTTCATACAAAATCATCCACAACTAAGCAAGCATTGAGGAAACACTTGTCTGAAGGGGAGGGGCATGTTAAGCCTTAAATGTTGCACATTACCCACTATATTGTGGTTCATTACATATTATTGATGTTGGCTTGGGTCTATTCGTGGTAATTGTCATTATTATTATATTAGTTATGTTGGCTTGCGTCCATTAGTTGTAATTGTACCTCTTTGTCTTCTATATATAGGAATGAGACCTTTTATTTTGAATCATCTCATATTGTCTTATCTTTTATACTTATTACATTGTGTAAGGAGGTTTCCCCCTCGAAGAGGCTTGCTATTTATATATTTTCTTCATTATTAATGCATGGATTACACTTTTTGGTCTATTTATGCTCTTTTCATGCTCTTTTTGGGACTTGGTTGCATAATAGTTGCACACTACCTCTTAGCATGATTAAGGTACATTGTCCCCCATTTTTTTGTGGCATGCTAGATATGGGCATCTCAATTATGACAGTCTTCGTTTATTAAAAAAATGGTGTCTCTAGTTTTCCCACCATTCCAAAGAAGTTGAAACAATGCGATGCTTGTATTATTGACAAACACAGTAAGCATCCTTTTTATGATTTAGAGTTGAAACACTTTGACTTGTGTGGCCCCATGTCCATTACTTCTGCAAATGGTAATAAATATCTCATGACTCTTATTAATGATCACACCAAGATGTGATGGGGTTTATTTATTGGAGCAAAAATATGAAGCATTTGAAACATTTAAAAATTTTCATTTGTGGATTGAAAATGAAGCACAATCACATATTGGCACTCTTTGTAGTGATAATGGGAAATAATATACCTCTAATGAATTTGAAAACTATATTCACCAACATGGGATTATGCATCAAACCATTGTTCCATATAATCCTCAACATAATGGCGTAGCAAAAAGCATGAACATGACACTCTTGAATATGGTACACTCCATGCTATTTTTCAAGAATGTGAAACTGATATTTTGGGGTGATGCAATTCTGTGTAGTCTATTTGAGAAACAAAAGTCCATCTCATGCTCTTGCCAACAAGACTCCATATGAAATGTGGTATAGCCACATTCCTTCGGTGAGACATCTTAAGGTCTTTGGTTCCACCTGTTATGCCTTAATTCCAAAGGAACAAAAAAACAAGCTTGGTGCAAGGAGTCGAAAGTGTATTTCTTGGGGTACTCAAACACCACCAAGACATATCATCTTTACAATGACGTGATTAAAAAGTTTATACTTTCTAGAGATGTGATTTTTATTGAAATGAATAAAAATGACAAGACTATTGAGAGGTAGCTTGATCGTTTGGATAAATTTACCCATGCCAAAACATTCTATGAGTTTAACAATGAGATTCCACGTTTTGAAGCAGGGATCCCTATTTTGGATCAATCTTTGGAATCTCTTTTTGCAACACCATCTCTCCCTCATGAAGAAGTTCCCACCATTCACCAAAACAGGAGGTTCAATTGGATGATGTGATTGAGGGGATTGGAATATTGAATCTTGAAGAGAATGAGGCACCACTAGTAGAGCAACCTGGATCCTCACAGAAAATTCCAAAGTAGGTCATGAAAACACTTGAAAGTGTTCATCTTGATAAAGTTGGAAAGACATGAATTAGAAGTTTGACAAGACAAGAAGATGAAGGAGATGCAAATGATTCAAATTCAAGTGATGTAGATGATATGGATGTTTCATATGATTGTGAATTGAATTTACATGTTAACTTTGAATCGACTTTCTTTGAAGAAGTTGATTCTCATGATGAGTGGAAAGAAGCCATGCATAATGAATATGATGCTCTCATCAAGAATGAGACATGGAAGTTAGTGGACCCTCCATTTGAAACCAAACCAATTGGCTGCAAGTGGGTCTACAAGAACAAGTACAAACCAAATGGCTCACTTGACAAGAATAAGGTGAGGCTTGTGGAAAAAGGTTTTGCATAAAAAAAAGGCATTGACTATAAGGAGAATTTTTTCCCCACGGAAAAATGGGCCACCATCTATACTATATTGGCTTTGGTTGCACATAATGAGTGGAAAGTTCATCAAATGGATGCGAAGGCTACTTTCTTGAAAGGAGAATTGAAAGATAATGTCTTCATGTCTTGTCTAGAAGGTTTTGTTGTGAAAGGACAGTAATAAAATGTATGCAAACTCATCAAGTCTTTGTATGGCTTGAAACAAGCACTTCGCGCATGGTATGAAAAACTAATTGACCATCCTCTGAAATTGAATTTCAAATGCTTTAAATATTGATGATGCAACATTGTATGTCAATAAAATTGGAAGATCCGTTGTATATCTTGTAGTGTATGTAGATGATTTGTTGATGACAAATCAATAATGAAAGCTACATTGCATCCATAAAGAAATAAATGAAGAAAGACTTTGAGATGACAGATTTGGGACACCTTCACTACAATTTGGGAATTGAATGACTCAGAATCCAAAGTACATATTCATTTCCCAGAAGAAATACATTGGTGAGTTGTTGAACAGGTTTGGCATTATGGAGTGTAATCCTCTCTCTACTCCAATGGAACATAATTTGAAACTCATATCAAAATAAATAAATGAATTTGAGGATGCAACCAAGTACAAACAACTTGTGGGGAGTCTTGTCTACCTTACCACTACTAGACCAGATATTTCATTTCATGTTGGGATCCTTTCCAGATTTATGCAAAAACTCTGTGAAGGACATTGGTCTGCTGCAAAAAGAGTTCTAAGATACTTAAAAGGGACTCAAGACTTTGGAATCAAATATTCTAAGGTGGATGAATGAATTCTACTCCTCTACTGGTTGTCAATACTTCTACAATCATGTTGGCCAAGAATCCCAAATTCCGTGATTAAACTAAGCACATCAACACAAAGTACCATCTGATTTGATATCATGTAAATGCCAAGACTACTCATTTGAGACATTGTTCCACAAGTGAATAAACTGCACACATCTTAACCAAAGCGCTTGGAAGAGAAAAACTCGAAAAGTTTAGAAAGATGCTTGGGCTCACAAACACCTCTTCGGATTAAGGGGGGAATGTTAGAAACCTAATTTGTAGGGATTATGTTTTTTATTGTAAATAATATAAATATTTAGTTTTTAGTTACTAGAGAAGGACTTGAACAATCATGCACATTTGGAAGATGAAGATCAAAGGTCACTCCTCTTCATGTATTAATAAGTCATTCATATACAATGAGAATCAATCCAGTTTGAAGTTTTTCCAAAGCTTGTCACAAATGATAGAAAATCTCTTTGAGTAGGATTCTGTTTGGATGATATGCTGGTTCTTTTTTCCATCAAATAATTTGTTGGTGTCCATTTTGTTACTATTTTTTTATCATCAAATCTACTCTGAGTGGCGTCATTCTTATCATTTTTGATATAATAAGTTATTCTTTCCGCCATTCAGACTATCAACCAGACCAGGTATGCATATATTCAGTTATCATATGAATTTTGGTGAAATCCTCGCTATATTATGATTGGTCAATGTTTAAGTGACATTTCTCGATATGCTTGGCATTTAGTTTTGATCTACAGGCTGTGGTTTTTCAAACGATCCTCCATTCAGACTGCGTGTTTATGTTGCTAATGTTTAGCCGCGTCCATCCCATCATTCAGCCTTGCGTTCAATCCGCGAATCATCGGTTGGCATATTCTTGGCCATTAAAGACAGAAACAGACTCGTGGGTTCGATTAACTACATGGTGGTTAAGATTGATGAGCTCTTGTTATGGAAGATTCGCCTTCCTGTATGCCGAGCTCGACAACACACCTCCTGCCCATGTCCACACTCCAATGCTCCGAATTTCCTGTTCATTCAGCCTGGTATCACGCATGCCTGTTCTTCTAGAGGAGTTCGTTTGCCCACACTCAGTACGCCAACACACTTCCCAGCCCACGTCAAAGGAAGATTAACGCTGCAACAACCCCGTGAAGGAACCGACCCCGTGAATTGTGGTAGATACCCTCTGTGCTGTCACGCATCACCCAGTAGCCGTTTTACAGTCTTAAAGACCTCTATTTTTAGAGAGGTCGACTATGTTGACCTTCTCTCCCACTGTAAACTTATAAATAGATGCTTTGTATAGAGAAATGATGATCATCAGAAGGATCAGATAGCATAGAGAATAAACAGAAGATAGCAGTTACTTTTTGCATAAATATTGTGTAATTTTCACCAGTTAATGGAAGTCTCAGTTCGTTGATGCTCTTCTGTTAGTAGCTAGGTGATTTAGTTTCCATCTCTGATTGCTGGGAAGGGACCCTCATCAACTGGAGGTTTTGTTTATGTTTTTTGTATTTTCTTTTCATCAAATAGTTAATTTATTTTCCTCTATATGTAATCAATTTCGTTTTCCTGTATATGTCATTTCTTTCCTCTCTGTAATTTGTATTTTCCTGCTAACTTAGTCTGTGTTTCCAGAACTAGAAATGGTTGACCAAAGTATAGTATTCATAGTTTAATTTTAGTCTTTCGTAATTAGATAGTTTGTTCTCTAGTTTTATGCAATTAAGTAGAACTTAATTAGTTTCTGTTTCAAGTTCTGTTAATAGTTAGAATTAGTTTCATTAGTGTCTGTTCTATAGCTGTAGGTTAATTTTCTCTCTCACCTCAGTCTTGCTTTAGCACAAATAGGAATAGTTCATCTTTCAAGGTAATAATTAGAATAGGTTGCTTCCTATTATCGTAGCTTCTCAACAAGTCTTCTCACTGACTTCTTTGCATTGTAGGTTCATCTGCATTCGCCAGCTGACATTAAGATCACCAAAACTGTCATTTTCCTTAGTTTAATTCGCTTTTCCTCCATTCGTACTGTCATTCGGAGAGTCATCCGGATCGTCGTTCGGACTTTCATTCTTTTTGCACTGTTTTATGCTTATTTTGAATCCAGTTTCTTAGGTTCTTTAATTGTAAATCTTTCTCTCTTATAATTAGCATTCTTAACCATAATTAGGCCTTTGCTTTATATTCTATAAGAGTTTTTAATTCAGTTTTGTCATTATTCTTAATTTCCTTCTCGTTTTCCTTCACTTCGTTTTAATTGTTTTTCGAATTATGTCTTTTATAATTGATTCACTAATATGTCAATGTTTTAGAATTTATCAGTTTTATTCTTAGTCTAGTTTACCACATGTTTTTCAGATTTAGTTCAGATTAGAGTTAATAATTTCATTCTCTAAGTTATCTAAATTTCGATAGTTTCTTTGTTAAGCATAGGATTAGTTTTCTCGTTCACTCAAATAATGAAGATGTTCATGAAATAGAATTTGGATCAGAAGTAAATATCTTTATCAAGTTTTCTACTTGCTTCTATATAACATATCTTTATCAAGTTTTCTACTTGCTTCCAAATTGAATCCATAAATAAACATCTTTATCAAGTTTTCTACTTGCTTCTAGATTTTCGTTAGTTTTATATCATTTTGTTTATGGATAGAAGATAGATCATAATGTTTAAAGTTAATTGTAATTGGACTCTTTGTAGTTTACATCTCTTTATTGAAATTAGATTAAATTTACTTCCATTTTGTTTTGCTATTACATTTGAAAGTCATTACGATTCATTCACTCTAGTTCCTATCACATTTGACATACAACATCAATGAGAATGGAATTAGAATTAGATGCTTTAGTATAGTTTTGAAGTATTAACTGAATGCATAAGTAGTCATTGAATTTATTAATAGTTTGTAGTTTTGCTTTGAATTAATTTAGATTTCTGGTTATGTAATTTACGATTAAGTAATTTCATAGATAGGTCTTTACTTTTATTTACAGTTGTCTCTAAATCCTAGATTAGAATCTGAAGATTTGATTAAGTAGCTTCTATTCTTACAAAAATAGTTTGATTTTTAATCAGTAATTTCCATTATTTAATCATAGAGTAGAGTAGTATGATTTAATACTATTCTGATCTGTTAGTTCATTTGTTATCTTTTCTGAAGTTTGACTCGTTTTTCATTTTGAAAGATCTTTCGATCTTTCCTTTATTAAAACATTTCTAAGGTCTGACAAGCTGAAACTTAGGTGCCATTCTAACTTTGCATATACTTTGCCTCAACTCTAAGAATACCAACCCTAGTCGATAATTAAATATTTAGGTGTTTCTTTAAACACAACTCACACACCTCAACATTTTGGCGCCGTTGCCGGGGAATTGTAGAAGATAGGTAGAATTCAGTTGTAGATAAACAAGACCTTCTCTTAAAAAAAAATTAGGGATAGATTTGAAATTCTCTTCTTTTTGAAAATAGGCTGGTGGCGGGTGAGCGGTAAGACGAGAGGTAAGAACCCATGCATCTGTTATAACAGGCATCCCCAAAACCCAGCAGTAGTAGTGATGCAGTTAGAATTTATTCTAGTTATAGTTGTTTTTCATGAATATGTCTAGAGACTCGCAAGGTAGATTTATTAAAACTACAATTCCCACTAGAATTCCTACTAACCTATACGAGGGGCATGCCACCCCAACTACTAACTCAGTAGAAAGGTATCAGAAGACACCTAAAGGGGACAGTCCCACTTGGAAAGCAAAGGAAATCCTTTCTAGAAATCGATTAGGGGAAACCATAGGGACATCAGAACAGTCTGTCCATAAAGAAATTCCACAAGAACCTCGAGCTCATATTGAGACCGAACTTAGACAAGAAGAAACTCCAAAGGATAAAACTTCAGAACCTTCCAACCCTCCGTCAGTCCAAAAACCCAAAGACACTACTTTTTCAATAGTAGGTGGTCCAAACTTAGTGGATTTTGTTGATCCTGCACAAGTAGATGCCATTTTTGAGAATTCTGTAAACATAGTTATCTCACAGATTGAGACAACAACAGTAGGACATTCAAAACTAGATACCTGCGTAGCTGATAATTCTCCTCCTAAAAAGAAGAATACTCTTCTTGAAACAGAATGTTGGGACATTCCATATTCACCAAGAAAAGATCCACCTAGGTTTTCTCTTTTTGGCAATTGAATCTTTATGGAGGATGAAAATGAAGATCGTGTCTGACAAGATGAAGGAGAAGGAGAAGTTAGAACCGAAGGTACTTTTGCATTCCCTATCTTAGACACTGCACAGGATGTAACTATGAAAAATATCCCTCCCTCCTCACTACCAACCTTCTATGGGAAGAGTAGTGAGGATCCGAATACATTCTTATTCGAGTTTGATATTTTGTGTAGAAGTTATAATTACCTACAAGATGGCCAAAAACTAAAACTCTTTCCTGCCACATTAAAAGATTTTGCTCTTCGATGGTTTATGGGATTAGGAAAATCTAGTATTAGAACTTGGGAAGACATGAAGAATGCATTTCTACGGAAATATTAGGATCACTGTAGACCTAAGGAATCTCGCAATGATATCTTTAAAATTCAACAACTTGAAGAAAAGAGCCTATAAGACTATCTCGAGAGATTTAACTATGTGTTACATAAATCTAAATATAGTGATCTTCGAGAAGATGCAGTAAGAACACTCTTCCTCAAGGGAATCTCAGAAGAATTCTTAGAAAACCTTAATCTCATGGCAGCAGGAGATATCTCTCATCAGTCTTTTGCACAGATTTGTGAACTATGTAGGAATTACTCTAGGAGCAGAGGGAAAGGTGGAAGACACTTTCGAGAATCTTATGCCAGGAACCCGAAAGGGAACACATCTAGTCTTGGTGGAGTTATAAGGGTAGAGTTGGGAAACCTATTGGAAAATTTCAAAATAGATATCTTAGGAGCCATGGGTTCTCAACTAGCTGCACTACAAGCTATAAAGAGGCAAGATGAAGAGCATGCAGCAATGAGTGTTTTCTGTCCTAGGTGTAGAACTAAACATCCTCAATGAGAATGTCCATTGAATAATGTTTCAGTTTGTCACTTCTATACAGAAGAACATCCAACTGATAATTGTCCATCATTGCCTGGGTTGCAAGCTATGTATAAGAGTGGAAACTTTGGTGAATCATCTAGGAGGCCTTGGCAACCTAGAGATCAACCATCATATCAAGATCCATCACAAATTCCACCCTATTACTATCCTTATCAACTCCCTCAACAATGGAATACCTCAGGTTGGCAGAATTGGCCTCCACAGTACCCTCCTCATAATACCCAACAACAATAGTGGCCACATGGGTGGAGAGGACAAGATTATGCTCAAACACCTCCTCCTATGCCTAACTATCTTTACCCACTTAATATTCAACAACTTTTGCTTGGATTTACACCTCCTTCATTACCCCCTATCCCAAATAACCTCACCACTTCCAGAACATGAATCCTCTAAGACCCACAATATTACCTGCACAACCGATACCGAATCCTAACAACAAGCCAACCCAAGCTCTTAACAGCATTGGGTTGTTACCTCTTCCATCATATGCTATTTTGACCACACCAATACATGAGATTCAACTGCGGTCTGGAAGAGTTTTGGAAAATCAGCCCAAGTCATCAGTGGTTATTCAAGAAGAGAACGAAGAAGAAAACATACCTACCGAAGTTTTGAATGATGCCATTCTTGAAGATGTGGTTATTCCTAAATCCTCAACACACAACCATCTACATAAAGAAGTAATTCCAAGGGAAAAATCACCTCCATATCTGGAGCGTCTAGTACTAGAAAAACCTGTAACTTATCCAGAGTATGATATCATTAACGAATTGAAAAATATTTGCATTAAGATCCCTTTGTTACAAGCCATTAAGGATATCCCAATCTATAGTAAAGTAATAAATGAAATTTGTATTAAGAGACCAGGTAGAAAACAAAAAAGACCCTCCGACGATTCATGTAATAGGAGAAATATCAGATTTCATAGCAAACCAACCTAGAATCCCAAAATATTCGAATCTAGGAAACCCTGTGGTGACTATTATCATCAATAATATCACCATAGGGAACACACTTATTGATCTAAGAGCTGCTATCAACTTGATGACTACCATAGTTTTAGAAACTCTCAATTTAGGACAGTTCCTCCGCCCTATCCCAACAATGCTAGAATTAGCAGATCGCACGATGGTGTAGCTTGCTGGGATCTTAGATGACATCACTGTATCAGTAGTTTCATGGGAATATCCCGTGGACTTCATGGTCATAGAATAAAAAGACCCTTCCAAAGGACACCCCATTATTTTAGGAAGATCTTGGTTGGATACTGCCAATGCATTTATAGGATGTAGGGATGGAGAGATGATTATCTCTAATGGGTTATCTACAAGAAAACTAGCTTTATACCCACCAGCTCAGCCAATAACTAAAAACCTGTTTTGGTTAGATTGTCCTTTTGGAGATGAGAACTTGGAAGAACTTTCCCTTGTTAGTGATTTCTCTCGGGCACTTCAAGAGCAAAATACCGAGAATGAGTTGAACCAATTTATCTCTTCCACAACATGTGTAGACTTTCCTCAGTCTTTCTTCCAACTTGACCAAATCTTTGGAGATGAATTCCAAGAAAACATGAGTCTCTCAACATTTACAAGCACACCCTGTTCCTTCTCAATCGAAGAACATTTAGGATCCTATACCATACCGTGTGAGGTTAGTTCCGACAAATTTCTACATATAAATGCAGGTTTAGATGAGAATCAACAAAAACAATTACTAAAAGTTCTCAAGAGTCAAACTGGAGAATTTGCATGGGAATATACCGATATGAAAGGTATACACCTAGATACCTGTATCCATCACATTTGCACAGATTCGAACATACCTCTTGTTAGGCAGCCCCATAGAAGAATGAAACCAACCCTAAAGGATATAGTAAAAGATGAACTACAAAAACTCCTTAACGTCAGTTTCATTTACCCAATTTCCAACAGTAAATGGGTGTCTCCTCTGGTGGTAGTTCCAAAGAAAGTCATAGGGAAATGGCATATTTGTGTTGACTTTCGAGAATTGAATAAGGCCACTCTTAAGGACTACTTCCCATTGCCTTTCATCGATCAGGTGTTAGATACCTTATCAGGGAAACAATATTTTTCATTCCTCGACGGGTATAGTGGATACAATCAAATAATAATAGCACCTGAGGATCAAGACAAGACAACCTTTACTTGTTCTTGGGGGACATATGCCTATCAAGTGTTACCATTTGGCCTATGTAATGCACCTGCTACTTTTCAGCGGGCAGTTCTAGGAATCTTCGCTGACCTTATAGATGATTGTGTAGAAGTTTATATGGATGACTTTATAGTTTATGGTAATACGTTCCAAGAAGCCCTTGATAACCTCGAAACAGTTCTTATTCGGTGCCAAGAAACGAACTTAGCCCTTAGTCATGAAAAATGTAAACTGTTACTAACTGAAGGCATAGTTCTGGGACATCATGTCTCTCTTCAAGGTATCAAGGTAGATCCTGCCAAGATATATATAATTGTTAATCTTCCTCCTCCGAAAACTCCGAAGGAAGTAAGAAGTTTTCTTGGCCATGCAGGCTATTATAGATGTTTTATTGAAAATTTCACTAAGATAACTGCACCTATGTTCAAACTACTCATGAAAGACACATAATTTCAATGGACTGAACCTTGTCAACAAGCCTCCGAAGCTCTGAAGGCAAAGCTATCAGTGGCACCAATACTTAGGGGCCCAAATTGGTCCCTTCCTTTCCATATATCCATTGATGCCTCCTACATAGCTATAGGGGTAGTATTAGGTCAAAAAGAGGGACAAACATCACATTCCATTTACTTTGCTAGTAAAAATCTGACTCCTGCGGAATCGAAATACACTGTTACTGAAAAAGAGTTTCTAGTAGTAGTCTATGCCATCAACAAGTTTCGTCATTATATAATAGGATATGAAATCTTTTGATCCAGGTGGATATCGGTGGCCACCCACCTTTCCAACTGGCTTAAAATAGTTTTCTGGCAGTTTTGGTAATTTACTATTTTTAGCAGTTTTTTCGGGCCCTAAACTTCTGAGGCCGTTTTGAGGCCCCAAACGACCTTTTTTGGCGATTTGGGAGGCCAAATGGTTGCCTTTGACATATAGTTGGCTCCATTCAAAAGTTGTAAATCTCGGATAGACCTTTCCAATGGGCTATCGAGCGCCCCAAACAGAGATCGTATGCAAAAGTTATGACCCCGGGAAGTTGACTGTTCAACTAACCACCTTGGGGCTGCAAATTTTATGACGGTTCATCTTCTAGGGTTAGGTTTTTGAATGTTTGGGATTCTTTCCCTCATGCTTATGATAAATAGGCCCTTTGAGCTTCTCTTTGTATTTATTTTCTTGCAAATGAGCGCAGCCGTCACAGCTCTTCTTAGAGATAAGCCGCCACTATTCCAGCAAGCTTGTTTTCCGCTGCATTTTACAGTTTTAGCTTATTCCCTTATTGAATAGAAAACCGGTTTTACTGTATTTCTGTTATTTTGTGTTAAGCATTTGATAATAATCTGTATTCATTTCGTTCTGCTCATAAAATCCGGATCATCTTTATACACACTGACCACTCCGCCATCAGATTCTTAATGATTAAACCCATCACTAATGGCAGAGTGACTCGGTGGCTTCTTTTGTTGCAAGAATTTAACATCACCATTGTTGATCGTCCCGGTCGAGAGAATGTGGTAGCTGACTTTCTCTCTCGAATTCAAACTGATGATAATGCTAGTCCTGTCGATGATAGTTTCCCAGATGAACATTTGTTTGCCGTGTCTGTTCGAACCCCATGGTTTGCAGACATAGCCAATTATTTAGCAACTGGAAAGCTACCAAAACATCTCTCTCCACCTGAGAAACCTAGGATCATAGTTCAAAGTTCCAATTATTCTTGGGTGGATAATGATATCTTTCGTACTGGTCCTGATCTCATTATTAGATGATGTGTACGAGAAGATGAGATGGCAGAGATCCTACATGCATGTCATGGTGGACCTTGTGGCGGGCATTTTTCTGATAAGAGAACAACATACACAGTGTTACACTCTGGGTATTATTGGCCAAGCATTTTCAAAGATGCTGCCAAGTATGTCAAGGTGTGTGACAGTTGCTAAAGAATTGGTAGACCTACGTCATCCGATGAAATGCCTTTACAACCCCAAGTTATGATTGAGCCTTTTGAAAAATGAGTTCTAGATTTCGTTGGTCCAATCTCCCCTATGTCTCGCAAGAAGAAGTACATTCTAGTCTGTACAGATTATGTCACCAAGTGGATAGAAGCTAAAGCTTTATTCCGAGCCACAGAGAAATCAGTGGTAGAATTTATATATGAAGAAATCTTTACTCGATTCGGTGTACCTAGGGAAATTGTAACCGATCAAGGATCTCGATTTACCTCCAAATTAATGAAAGAGCTTACTGACAAATATGGTATTAGACATTGTAAATATTCACCATATCACTCGCAAGCCAATGGTCAGGTAGAATCCACTAACAAAGTATTAGAAGCAATCCTGACTAAGACTATTTAGTTACACCACAAGGACTGGGCAGATAGGCTCCCAAAAGCCTTGTGGACTTATAGAATAACTTGGAGGAACACTACTGGCCACACACCTTATGAACTCATTTATGGTAAACAAGTTCTTCTACCGATTGAATTTCAAGTCAAAACCTTTCGTATGGCTGCACAATTAGGGATGAATCTAGAAGAAGCACAAAGACAACGAATCCTGCAAATAAATGAATTAGACGAGATTAGGCAAGATGATATTCAACGCATAATCTTAATACAAAACCAACGCAAAAAGTGGCATGATAGATACATTAAACAAAAACAATTCAAAACTGGAGATTGGGCATTAATTTTCGATTCAAGGTACAAAAACTTTAAAGGTAAATTGACTACTCGCTGGATGGGTCCATATGAAATTGTTGTAGCTTTTGATAATGGATCTGTTAAAATTAAGACAATTGATGATTCGCAAATTTCTTTTGTTGTGAAGGGACATAAACTTAGACTTTATCATCAACCAATATCTAAACAAGATTTTGTGCAGAATGCCTTACAATAAGAGGAAATGGAACTGGTAGAAGAGGAAGTCATCCCTCCTTCTCCTAGTTCTTGAATAATTCCGGGTTATTTTCCTTTGTATATATGTAAATATGTTTTTGATTTTCAATAATAAAGGGTCATTTCTAACAACTGTTTGCATTTTTACAGGAAATTTATTAAGATGAGTTTATAAAATTTTGTCAATAAAACAGGAAGACTTTTTTCCTTTTGTGAATTTTGAAAATTTTACATAATTTTTTTTTTGTGTACATATGTTTTTGTTTTGAATAAAAATTGAATCATTTAACAAGTGGTTTTGCAGCTTAATTACAAGAACCTTATCTTTATAATCAACTCATGCAATATTGTCTGAAAAGGGAAGTGCTCTAAAAATACTTATAATCCCCTTCTCTTTCGATTATTGTTGAAAATTGAAAATTTATAGTGAAAGGTTAAAGCATTCTTTATATTATTTTTTTTAAAATCACTTTATTTTATGATTATGTATATGGTATTTGAATCAGACATGCACATTTCTGATTTATCATTAGAACAGTTACTTAAAGACCTACTTTAATTATTATGATCTCCACAAAACTCTATCTTACACCTATGGACTGCTAGTTCATTCTAGACTCATTATCAAAACTTGTCTGTTAAGCACTTTTAAAAAGGTAGCCCAAAAGTGAGTGATATTTTCTATTTTGTGGGGAACAATACTAACCTTTTATGAAGAAGATAGGCTGAGAAGTAAAAAAAAACTTTAGGTTATTATCTTTTGATATGATCTATAATTTGGGCCATTATAAATAAAGTTGCTCATAAGGTTTGTGCTAAAAATTTGAATTATGTGTTTGACAGGCTTAGCACACTCTAGTGCTAACCGGCTTCCTTACTAAAAATATCATTATACGAAGCAAATCTGCCGGGGTACTAAACAGGCTCGTTGGCAGCGGGTTCATGCTAAGTAAAATCTTAAACAAGGAAGCTTGGTAAATGCAAGTAAAACCGTCGGGGTACTGAACGAGCTCGCTGACAGCGGGGCTATGCTTGCATGGTACCAATATAAACCCGCCGGGGTACTGAACAGGCCCGCTGGCAGCGGGTCAATATCGGGTAAAAGAGGTTTGGTTAATGCATTGCTATTCACATAACTCATAAAAAACCTGAATATACAAATACATGTTTAGGCCGATTATTTATACTGTCATTAGATAATGACTGTAAGTTGGACTTGGACTCTGTCATCTAATTCAAACAATACCTAGGATATGACTATCCTAGAAACGGGACCCATAATTACAGTAGATCTCACAAATTTTACGGTGAACCTTATTTATATTCTTTGGATGACAAGAGATCTTTACAATGAGTCATGGATGACTACTTTTCCTATGGCATTTTTCACATCTCTTACACTATTATTCTTCATATGGTCTTTTAAGCACTGTTGTATTCCTTTGATGAATGTACATATCTGAATTATCTACATTTATTAGTTAATATTTCATTTCCTTATGAAAATTATCACAGTGTTTTAGAAGCTATCTGTAAGATTTTCAATTGATTTTTTTTAATATTAATCATTTTCTCTTTGATGGCTTGAGGACACGCCATATTTTTGGTTTGGGGGAAGATTAGAACTATTCTTACTTTCTGAATATTTATGAAAATTTTATTTATCTTTCATCAAATGATAGGTGTTTTCAGGTTAATGCAAAAGTAGAAGAAATATTGATCTAATCAAGAACAAAAAGAGGAATGCAACTAAAAGATTTAGAAAATCAAAGTTTACAACATCTTTTGTGCACTAACAGCTTCAGAAATTCTCTGCAAAATCAGCTTCGATCAACATCAACAATAAGATCTTGTATAGACAAAAATCTGTATGAAGGATTGAATGATGGGTTGAATGTCGATCCGAACAAGGAGACGAACGAGGAAAATAAACAACGTTCTGAATGGAGTGATGAATGAAACCATAGCTTTTATAAATATTAATAAGCGTGCCAATATATTTGAAAATTTTGATTAACCAATGATGGCAGGGATCAATCAAATGTCGATTTCACACATGGCCTCATTCTCTTATCTATTTCTCCTTCGTTAAACGACTGGATTATGCATCATTGTGAATCATTGCATGACCGCCATTTGGTCTTACTTATCCTATTGTACGACCTGCCACCATATTAATCAAATCATGATCTCTCATGTGTAATCTATTTTCAATACATGAATTACATTCAACTTGTCCAAAGCTAAGCTTTGGACATGGTTGAATATATTATAAACCACACGTATTCACTAAAGTCACACACTTCTACGCTTGCACTTGACTCAAGATCTTTGAATGACAGGTGCGATCTTTTAAGCATGATAAGTTCTTGATCACTTTCATTTAAACATTCAAATGGACCTTAGTTTAAACTGATGATTGCATGAATTCCGCCTCAGTCTGTTCGCTCTCCATCTTTTTGTTGAGCCGCTTCCTCTGCAATTTCTTGCACCTCTTGTATCCATTTGCATCCCCCCGTCCTCTGTCAACAATGCCAATTCATTACGAGCCTATCAGCTATCAAGACCTCCTTCGCATTTATGAGTTTAAAGCTTGTCATGAAGTGTTTTTGCGAGCGGGTTGGGGTCCGTTTCTCTGCCTTCTCCAAGGCCACGATCACGAAATTTCATTACTGTTTGCTAAGGGTTTTGACAGTGAGATGGCCAAAGTTGGCCATCTCACTTTCTCTGTAACAAAAGAATCTATAGCATTAGCCACCAAGCTCCCGAGGGAAGGTGCCTGATGGCACAAGCATCTTTTCCTTCCACGGAAGGCTCATGAATTTGCCTTGAAGGCCGATTTTCAACACGTTGCCGGTACCAAAGGATTCCACAGGGAATGGGTCAAGCCGGCATACTTAGATCCTTTGACTGTCATCATCCATTTGATCACTTGTGAAGGTAAGTTTATTGTTTTTAAAGTCTTCCATTTTAGATTGCTAGCACATTTTGTTAACAATCAGACCCTCAACTTTCCATTTTATTTCCTAAAAAGTTTGGAGAAGATGTCTAGCCAAGTTAGGAAGAACACTGTTAATCCTTCTGGTAGCTTGTACCATCATTATCTTATTAAAATTTTGATCATTCACCAGCTAGAAAAGAGAGGACAAACTTGGGATCATTTTGTTTTTGAAATACTGAATCCTCATTTGATTGAGAAGCCTACTGTCAAACCCTCTCCCTCTCGAAAACATTGTTTCCAATCCGGTATGGGTGAGGCTATCCAATCCTCTACGCAAATAGAACGAGACACTAAGCGTGTGAGATTTGATTAGGATCCCTCAGGTCATTTGCACCTTGTCCAGTCATCACCTTCTACTGAACTTACCCTTGGTGACCCTACTTCGGAACCTCCACTCTTTTCAATACCCACTAAATCCACGAGAACAAATTGTGACCAGTCCGTCGACCAGTTTGTCATTTAGACTGTCGTTCAGCCATCACGTTCAAACGTCTAGTCAGACGACCATACCCTTGAAACACCCGTCCTTACATTAGCCAACGTATCTGCTCGAATGAGTGAAGCCTCTGCTGCTGAAAGTTCTCCTGCACACAACAAAGACAAAATTCTTAAAGATCATACTGTTGAGTGTGAAACATTTTCAAGCGAATTGAGGCCCCCAAAGAACCCTAAACATCATGAAGAATAGCCCATTATGACTCAGCAGGAGATGGATAAGTTGACCCAAGTGATAGCACGGTTGATAGACCAGAATCAAAGCTATGTGGAAACAATTTCTGAGCTTCATGAAGAAAACAAGGCACCGCGTACACAAGTAAAAAGCATTGAATGCTTGGTTAACGCCAAAACAACATCCCATACTGCCCTGTGGATGAGGTATAATTTCTTAAAGGACCAATTCAAGAAGCTCCAGGCCAAATTTATATCTTCCTCTCCCAAGTCGAAGGTAGCTGCTGCCGCAGCTCAGCCTTCTTCCTGAACTTTTCTGTTTTGCTCAGTGGGACCTAGCATATCTCCGGTTTGGGGGAATGTTGGTGTCCAATTTGTCACTATTTTTGATCATCAAATCTACTCTGAGTGGTGTCATTCTTATCATTTTTTATATAATAAGTTATTCTTTCCGCCATTCAGACTATCAAACAGACCAGGTATGCATATATTCAGTTATCATATGAATTTTGGTGAAATCTCGCTATATTATGATTTATCAATGTTTAAAGTGACATTTCTCGATATGCTTGGCATTTAGTTTTGATCTACAGGCTGCGGTTTTTCAAACGATCCTCCATTTAGACTGTGTGTTTATGTTGCTAATGTTCAGCCGCATCCAACTCGTCATTCAACCTTGTGTTCAATCCACGAAATCATCAATTGGCATATTCCTGGCCATTAAAGACAGAAATAGACTCGTGGGTTCGGTTAACTACGTGGTGGTTAAGATTGATGAGCTCTTGTTCTGGAAGATTCGCCTTCCTGCATGCCAAGCTCGACAGCACACCTCCTGCCCACGTCCACACTCCAACGCTCCGACTTTCCTATTCGTTCAACCTAGTATCACGCATGCCTGTTCACGCTAATGTTCTAGAGGAGTTCGTTCACCCACGCTTAGTCCGCCAACACACTTTCCAGCCCCACGTCAAAGGAAGATTAATGCTGCAGCAACCCCGTGAAGGAACCGACTCGTGAAATGTGGTAGATGCCCTCTATGCTGTCACGCGTCACCCAGCAGCCCTTTTACAGTCTTAAAGACCTCTATTTTTAGAGAGGTCGACTATGTCGACCTTCTCTCCCACTATAAACTTATAAATAGATGCTTTGTATAAAGAAATGATGATCATCAAAAGGATCATATAGCATAGAGAATAAACAAAAGATAGCAGTTACTTTTTGCATAAATATTGTGTAATTTTCACCAGTTAATGGAAGTCTCAGTTCGTTGATGCTCTGCTGTTAGTAGCTAGGTGATTTAGTTTCCATCTCTGATTGTTGGGAAGGGACCCTCATCAACCGAAGGTTTTGTTTATGTTTTTTGTATTTTCTTTTCAGCAAATAGTTAGTTTATTTTCCTGTATATGTAATCAATTTCGTTTTCTTGTATATGTCATTTCTTTCCTCTCTGTAATTTGTATTTTCCTGCTAACTTAGTATGTGTTTTCAGAATTAGAAATGGTTGACCAAAGTACAGTATTCATAGTTTAATTTCAGTTTTTCGTAATTAGATAGTTTGTTGTCTAGTTTTCTGTAATTAAATAGAACTTAATTAGTTTATGTTTCAAGTTCTGTTAATAGTTAGAATTAGTTTCATTAGTGTTTGTTTTGTAGCTGTAGGTTAATTTTCTCTCTCACCTCAGTCTTGCTTTAGCACAAATAGGAATAGTTCATCTTCTTAGGTAATAATTAGAATAGGTTGCTCCCTATTATCGTAGCTTCTCAACAAGTCTTCTCACTGACTTCTTTGTATTGTAGGTTCATCTGCATTCGCCAGCTGACGTTAAGATCATCAAAACTGTCATTTTCCTTAGTTTAATTCGCTTTTCCTCCATTCGGACTGTCGTTCGGACAGTCATCCGGATCGTCGTTCGGACTTTCATTTTTTCTACACTGTTTTATGCTTATTTTAAATCCAGTTTCTTATGTTCTTTAATTGTAAATCTTTCTCTCTTCTAATTAGCATTCTTAACCATAATTAGGCCTTTGCTTTATATTCTATAAGAGTTTTTAATTCAGTTTTGTCATTATTCTTAATTTCCTTCTCATTTTCTTTCACTTCGTTTTAACTGTTTTTCTAATTATGTCTTTTATAATTGATTCACTAATATGTCGCTGTTTCAGAATTTATCAGTTTTATTCTTAGTCTAGTTTACCACATGTTCTTTAGATTTAGTTTAGCTTAGAGTTAATAATTTCATTCTCCAAGTTATCTAAATTTCGATAGTTTCTTTGTTAAGCATAGGATCAGTTTTCTCATTCACTCAAATAATGAAGATGTTCATGAAATAGAATTTGGATTAGAAGTAAATATCTTTATCAAGTTTTCTACTTGCTTCTATATAACATATCTTTATCAAGTTTTCTACTTGCTTCCAAATTGAATCCATAAATAAACATCTTTATCAAGTTTTCTACTTGCTTCTAGATTTTCATTAGTTTTATATCATTTTGTTTATGGATAGAAGATAGATCATAATGTTTAAAGTTAATTGTAATTGGACTCTTTGTAGTTTACATCTCTTTATTGAAATTATATTAGATTTACTTCCATTTTGTTTTGCTATTATATTTGAAAGTCATTATGATTCATTTACTCCAGTTCCTATCACATTTGACATACAACATCAAGAAGACTGGAATTAGAATTAGATGCTTTAGTATAGTTTTGAAGTATTAACTGAATGCATAAGTAGTCATTGAATTTATTAATAATTTGTAGTTTTGCTTTGAATTAATTTAGCTTTCTGGTTATGTAATTTACTATTAAGTCATTTCATAGATAGGTCTTTACTTTTATTTACAGTTGTCTCTAATTCCTATATTAGAATTTGAAGAGTTGATTAAGTAGCTTCCATTCTTACAAAAATAGTTTGATTTTTAATTAGTAATTTCTATTATTTAATTATAGAGTAGAGTAGTATGATTTAATACTATTCTGATTTGTTAGTTCATTTGTTATCTTTTCTGAAGTTTGACTCGGTTTTTCATTTTGAAAGATCTTTTGATCTTTTCTTTATTAAAATATTTCTAAGGTCTGACAGGCCGAAACTTAGGTGCCATTCTACCTTTGCATATACTTTGCCCCAATTCTAAAAATACCAACCCTGGTCGATAATTAAATATTTAGATGTTTATTTAAAGACAGCTCACACACCTCAACATAATTGTATCAAGATATTTATGAATCAATCCAGTTTAGACAACTTAGAATCCAATTCCTTGCTGAGTGGGTTCGGTTGAAGTGCAGCCTCCCCAAGGAAAGTGTACTAATGTGGAGAATAAGCTGCAAAGGTTTGTTTTGGCAGAAACTTTGAGCACATAGGAACAAGAAGGGTCAACTTTGTTCCCATCTGTGGAACATTAAAAATTCACACTATGGCATTTTTTTATGTTGCCCTTGGTTTAGAAGCATTTTGTATTTTTTGTCTAGAATTTTTTTACTTCAACTCTGACGTGCTAGTATCAAATTTAAATAAGGGCAGAACAGATTCAGGGGATTTTCTTTGTTGCTTAGTTTGAAATAATTAAAGGATTTGATTTTAAGACCTCGAGGCAAGACATCTCTTCCTTCCATCAAGGAAATAATATATATAATTCGACAGGTAAGCTTCAACATAACATTTTTCCAGGCAAAGGTTCCCACCACTGAGTGGACAAAAGGAAATCTAAGAGAAAATAGACAGGGCAATTCTATCTAGAGAAAGTAAAGAACTTTTGTAAATGGCTTCCCAATGAATTTGCTGTCTGTCATAGTTACGTTTGGATTGGGCTAACTCATCAGATGGAATCCTAACTTTATATAGAGGGCCCCTCCAAGGGATTGCACGAGGTTACTTGAAAAACCGTTTGAAGGGGTATTGAACCAGCCGCTGTGCTTGCAGGCTGAGGACCCCCATGAATTGCCAAATCTCCCATTTTTGACAGTAGATCCGTAAGCTCACACCCTCTGAAAGGTCATGTTTTGGCAAATATTTATTACTCAAAGTACTTCATCCTGATTGCCTAAATAAGGTAGATAAGCCATCATGATTGTTCAACTATGCAAGAGCGCTCTAAACAAGGTTGTCTTATGGAGATTCTTTCTTTATAAAGACCTGCAAAGAATAAAAATGGTTATGTCCAATTTTGGCGCTACTAAGACTCTGCAAGCAATAAATTCTTTCCGAAAATGTACACAATCACAAGGGAAATTTGGAAATTCAAACTACTCAAACTGGAAGTGGATGGATGACCGTATACATGGCGCTTAATTAGACTCATAAAAGATGACCTTCTGGATTCTTTTGCCGGTAATCATTCCAATTCCTTGGACTGTGGTTGGATAAAGGGTATTCAGGATGACTACTCCAACTTCCAAGATTGCCACCATCAATTGAGGTCCCGACATGGACACAAAATCGACTATTTTGGTGATCAATTGCTTACGGTAATATGGCAACAGAGGTTAGGTACTTTATGTATCTCAAAGATATGCAATCTATCGTTTTTTTAAGGAAATTTTGACAAACTTATATATTTTATTTTGTGAATCACCTCTCGATCTATATAATAAAATACAACTTGCTCCTATATGTTATGTATGTTTAACAGATCTTTGGTTCATTACTCTAACAGTCTAAGCACAAGTGTTATTCACAAAAATGATTTACCCAGCCTAAAATGCAAGAGAATGGTAGGGATATAACTATGCTTTATGTGTAAGTGTTACCCACGAATGATTTACCCGGCCTAAAATCCAAAAGATTTACAGGGACTAAGTCCAAAACAATAGATGTAGTATCATCACCAATAATCTCCACAAGAACATTCCCCATCTTTGAAATGATGAAAACGACTGGAGTCTCTCATGACAATTTCTCGTTTCCCAATCTTAGAGATGAACTTGGTTGCCAAATGGCAATCACCACACACACGGAGGTTTTTGAATATGTGGATAGGAGTATGTGGGGCTGTGTTGATAAGCCCAAATGCAATGGCAAGTTTCTCACTGTGGTGGAAAAGAATATCTTGCTTTTGTTCCTCCTCCACATCGTGCAATACAAAGTTTGTATCAGGCACATACCCTTCTTCCTTCATTTTCTCACACAGAATGTCCAATGTCGCATATATTTTGTCTGTTTGAGGGTGTGATCTGTCTCCAACAAGGAAAGTATAAACCTGATTTTTCAGCTCTATCCAGCTGATTCCTGGCCTCGTTTTCACACTTCTCTCTCGCATTAGTGTTCTAACCTTTTCACTGTCATCCCACCTTCCAGCTGCAGCATAGATGTTTGATAGTAGCACATAGTGTGCAGATTTCGTCGGTTCCAACTCGAAAAGCTGCTCTGCCACACATTTTCCAAGTTCTATATTGTTATGGATTCTACATGCTCCAAGCAAAGATCCCCATACAGCAGCATTTGGCTTTATTGGCATTTTATTTATAAATTCACGGGCTTCATTTAAATGCCCAGCACGCCCAAGAAGGTCCACCATGCAGCAATAGTGTTTGACTGCAGGTTTGATATGATAATATTTACTCATGCGGTCGAAGTAATGCCAGCCATCATCCACTAGACCTGCATGGCAGCACGCAGATAGGACACCAACAAAGGTGACATGGTCTGGTTTAATGCCAGCGTGCTCCATTTGTTCAAATAGTTCCAATGCATCCTTGCCATGCCCGTGCAGGGCATATCCTACTATCATAGAAGTCCACGATACCACATCTCGTTGAGGCATTTTGTCAAACACACTGCGTGCAAAGTAAATGTTGCCGCATTTAGCATACATATCTACAGTGGCATTAGTCACAAAGACATACGAGAAAAACCCTTTTCTAAATATATGCGCATGGACCTCCTTGCAATGTTGGAAAACAGCCAAATTTGCACATGCTGAAAGAACCCCGGCAAAGGTAACCGAATTTGGCTTCACACCTGTGAGCTGCATCTGTCTAAAAAGCTTCAGAGCCTCCGCAGAATGGCCATTCTGAGCATATCCTGCAATCAACGTAGTCCATGAGATAACATTTTGGCAAGGCATCGCCTGAAAGAGCTTAAGGGCTTCGTCAACATACCCATGCTGTGCAAAACCTGCAAGTACTGCATTCCATACGGTGACGTTTGGCTCGGGTATCTTTTCAAAGAGCTTCAGAGCTTCGTCAACAAAACCATTCTGAGCATATCCCGTGACCATCACATTCCATGCGACCATGTCTCGTCTAGGCATTTTCTCAAAGAGTTTGAGCGCCTCCTCAAGAAACCCATTCTGTGCATACCCTGATATCATGGCAGTCCAGGATACCATATTTCGTTGAGAAATTTTGTCAAACACTCGGCGTGCATCCTCTATGTTTCCGCATTTGACATACATGTTTATTAGGGCACTCCCCACAAAGGCATTGGACTCTAATCCACTTCTCATTAAATCTTGGTGTATGTCCTTGCCATCTCTCAAAGCTCCCACATTGGCACAAGCCGGTAGAACAGTGGCAAATGTAAACTGATCGGGTTGAATGCCTGTTTGCCGCATTTGGTAAAAAAGCCTTAAGGCTTCTTCATTGTAACCGTGCCTGGAGTAAGCTGCAATCATGGAAGTCCATGAGACCACATTTCGCTCAGGCATTTCGTCCAATGCTCGGCGAGCCTCCACTAAACTGCCACATTTGGCATACATATTAACAAGCTTGTTCCATAAAAAGATATCTGGGTTAAATCCCCTTTGAATGATGTGGGCATGAACCAGTTTGCTGCCTGGCAATGCTTTCTCATGGACAAGGCACTGCAGGAGACAAGAGTATGCAGAAGCATCTGGATGGGCTGTCATAAGCAAAATGTGGAGAGCCTCTTGTAGTCGGCCATAGTTACACAATGCTATCACATCTCTGGACGAGGTCTCTTTGTTAACATTGCTGACGTGCTCTTGGGTATCAATAGCGTGTGAAGAGATCAAGGCGGACTTGGACTTGGTAGATTGGAAAATTAAATTTAGCTGCTCTTTCTTATTCTTCTGCTTATTAATCCGAAACGAAGGTGCCATTGGCTTTGTTTGTTAGTATGATTGAAAATTATGCTATTGCTGCCAACCCTGTCATACCAAAGCTCGAACTGGTTCAGTGAGATGGCAGGGCCACGGAAGCGATCCATATATTGTAAATATCAGATTGTTTTATTTTTTGCTTTTCTTATTGCGTCAAGAGAGGCTTACCGCAGTTTGGAGAGATGTGAATTCTATAATCCTCAAGTGGCACATGTCAATTATATATATATATAATTCGAAAGATTAATTGGCATGTGATCTATAGAGTATAGAGTGTGGAGAGATCAAATCTTTAGAAATCTAAATCTTTGCTTAATTTTTTATAATAAAAAAATATATTTGTACTTAAAAGATATTTGATTTCTCATAGATCCTAGATTCATATTGATTTAGTTTGGTTTAATATGAGCCTTTATATCCAGTAACATGTATTTATTAACATTGAAGGGGTGGTAGGGAGTCACGGGATGGTTATGAGGCTAAAGGACACTTGTCTCAATATAAACCTTGAGATGATTGCATATGCAACAGCTGGTATGATGACATGAGGGCAAGTGACGGGGTTCCTAATGAGGTAATCAATGGCAGTTAAGCTTCTTCACAAGGCAAGGTGGGTGGAGAGAGCAATAATGATGGAGGTAGAGCATCATTACAACACCAATCAGATGAATTATGAGCTCTATTATGTGGTCTCTTTGCTTGGTCTTTGGTCCAAGTATTATAAACCCAGAGCCATAGTTGGGCTTTGGTATGTGAATTTGGTCGGCTCTCGTAAGAATCATGGAGCTAATCGAACATCTGGCATTTCTCAGCAGTTTCTAAGTGCTTGGAGCATGGCGGATAGAGGAAGATAAGGGCATTGAAGCACACGTGGAGGAGGAGGCTCATCTCAATGTTGGCGCATGCAACAACCTTCCACTTCCTTAGACGACCACGATGAAGTCTTGTTGCAGTTAGATGAACTTTTGGTTTCGATGAGAACAATGGATGCCAAGCTGGAACTCATTGCTTTTGCTTGTGGGATAGTGTTCAAAGTCTCAGACTATGTATAAAGGCAATATTTTGAAGAAATGCAGGTGGATTCTTTGAGGGATCATTCTTCAACAAATGATACTGACACAGTTATGCCAACTCCTATTGCAACAAATAAACAAGTGTAGTTCTCATGTCAGGTTTTTTTGAAAGTTTTGTGCTTTTACTTTAGATAAAAAGTCTGTAGTTACCCTAGGCAATGACAATGTTGTAAGACTCTCACAGATATTTGTATTTCAAGCAATTCATCTAAGAAAATATGGACAGATAAATTGTTTCTGTGTGGTTGGTTTGGTTTCCCTAGTGGCAGTCCAACCAACACAGTCTTTGTACAATCTCTCTTGTTTTTATAATATAATTTATCCCTCTAGATTAAGAAAAAAAACATGCATTTATTAAGTGAGTTTTTAAATTACGGAAATTTTCATAGATGCATAGTTAAAAAGGAGTGATTATTATTTGGTCACACACTAAAAATATCAAAATACATTGAAAATTTCTTTCATAGATGTACACTTAGAATAGAGCACACTTGTTTTATCACACACTAAAATTAACAAGTGCATTAAAAATTTTCATCTTTGTCTTTTTTCATTGCATGAAGATAGATAATACCAAACACTTTTATTTACCTCATAAAGCTTTTAGGAAACGATTAAGCTAATTGAAAAACTAACAATTAGCATACACAAGAAATTGGCGAAAAAGACAAACTAGCCTCCATGCACACTATACTTGATTTGTAAACTATCATGGACAATTTGTCACAACAAATAATATAATATTGTACAATCCATTATTATAGAGTGTTTTACTTTAGATTGCAAATTTAATGTTACTCAGTTAACACTGAAATAAATTGAAATGAAAGAAGCAAGCAAATAACAAACCTTCCATAGTGATAGGTCTATGTAACTCCAAGTTTGATGAATTTTCACTAATGAGAATGATGTATCAATACAAAATCGAGTGACCTTTGGGTTTTCATCTTCCAAAGGTGTGTTATTCTTAATGACTCTTCGGTTTATTTTAGCCAAATATTTACAAATTGACCAAAATCCCATAGGATTAGGTAACCAACATCCCCCCCTTAATCCGAAGGTGTGTTTATGAGTCCAGGCATCTTTATAAATTTCTCAAGTTTTTCTCTTCCAAGAACTTTGGTGAATATGTTTGCGATTTGCTCACTTGTGGATCAATGTCTCAAATGAATAGTCTTGGCCTCTACATGATATTGATGGTACTTTGTGTTGATGTGCTTAGTTCAATCATGGAATCTAGGATTCTTGGCCAACTTGATTGTAGAAGTATAGTCAACCAACAGAGGAATATAATTCACCTATTTCTCCTGCAAATCTTCAGCCATCTTCTTGAGCCATACAATCTCCATTATTGCTTCTGCAACAACCACATAATCTATCTTTGTTGCAAAATATACTAGAACATACTATTTGTGTGATCTCCAATAGACATTTGTTGATCCAAGACCCATGAGGTAGCGTGAAGTAGACACTCCATTCTCTTTATCGCCATCAAAGTATGAATTCGAATATCCAATTAGATTGAATCCATCCACCTTAGAATAATTGAGTCCAAAGTCTTGAGTCCCCTTCAAGTATCTTAGAATATCTTTGCAATGCACCAATTCCCTTCACATGGTTTTTGCATGAACCTAGAAAGGATCCCAACAACAAATGACATTAATGGTATGGTGGTGGTAAGGTAAATAAGACTCCCCACAAGCTGCTTGTACTTAGTTGCACCCTCAAATTCATTTCCTTCTTTTGACGTGAGATTCAAATTTTATTCCATTGGAGTAGAGAGAGGGTTACATTCTGTCATGCCAAGCATGTTCAACAACTCTCCAATGTACTTATTTTGGGAGATGAATATATACTTTGGATTTTGAGTCACTTCAATACCTACATAGTAGTGAAGATGTCCCAAATACATCATCTCAAAGCCTTTCTTCAATTCTTTCTTTATGGATGCAATGTAGCTTTCATTGTTCTTTGTCATCAATAGATCATCTACTTACACTACAAGATATACAATAGATCTTCCAACTTTCTTGAAAAACAAAGTTGTATAATCAAGATTAAAGTGTTTGAAATTCAATTTCAGAAGAATTCCTAGTTATATTTTCATACCATGCGGAAGGTGTTTGTTTTACGCCATACAAAGACTTGATGAGCTTGCATACCTTCTATTCTTGTCCCTTCAAAACAAAACCTTTTGGTTGAGACATGAAGGAATTCTATTTCAAGTCTCCATTCAAGAAAATATCCTTCACATCCATTTGAAGAACTTTCCATCCATTATGTGTAGCCAAATCCAATAGAGTATGAATGGTAGCCCATTTGGATATGGGGGGTGGGGTCTCATAATAGTCAATGCCTTATTTTAGTGCAAATCCTTTTTCCACAAGCCTTGCCTTATGTTCTTAAGGTGAGCCATCATATTTGTACTTGTTCTTGTAGACCCACTTGTAGCCAATTGGTTTGGTTCCAAATGGAGGGTCCACCAACTTCCACCCATTCTTGATGAGAGCCTCATATTCCTTTTGCATAGATTATTACCACTCATAATAAGAATCAACTTATTCAAAGAAAGTTGGTTCATGGTTAACATATAAATTCAATTCACAATCATATGAAACATCCATATCATCCACATCACCTGAATTTGAATCATCTGCATCACCTCCATCTTCTTGTATTATCGAACCTTTCATTCTTGTCTTTCCAACCTCATTAGGACGAACACTTTCAAGTGTCTTCAAGACCCACTTTGGAAATTTTTTGTGAGGGTCCAGGTTACTCAATTGATGGTGCTTCATTCTCTTCAAAATTCAATATTCCAAACCTTTCAATTGATTTATCTAATTGAACCTCTTGTTCCGGTGAAGTGGAAAGAGCTTGTTTATGAGGAAGAGATGGTGTTGCAAAAGGAGATTCTAAAGATTGACCCAAGGTAGGGATCCCCCCTTCAAGATGTGGAATCTCATTGTCAAATTCATGAAATGTCTTTGTCTGGACGATCAACCTGCCTCTCCACACTCTTTCAATTTTTATTCATTTCAAGAAAAATCACATCTCTAAAAATAATAAAAATTTTATTTACCTCATGGTAAAGATGATATGCCTTGGTGATGTTTGAGTACCCTAAGAAGATGCACTTTTGAATCCTTGCACCAAGTTTGTTTCTTTGTTCCTTTGGAATTAGGGTTTAGGGCATGCAAGGAACTTCTTTACCACCTTCTCCACTCTCTAGGAAAAGGAATTCCCAGTCAGTAGCACAAGTGCGCAAGTATAAATAAATTATTCCTGGAACCAAGCAATAAGATATAACCTTTGTTTCTTACAGGTGGAACCAAAATCTCTGATATGCCCTACCAGAGGGATGCAACCATACCACATTTCATATGGAGTCTTGTTGGCAAGAGAATGAGATGGAATTATGTTTCTCAAATAGATTGCACACATAAATACATCACCCCAAAACATCAATTTCACATTCTTGAAAAATAGCGTGGAACATACCATATTCAAGAATGTCATGTTCATTCTTTTTGATACACCATTATGTTGAGGATTATATGGAATAGTGGTTTGATGCATAATCCAATGTCAACAAAGATAGTTTTCAAACTCATTTGAGGTATATTCTTTTCCATTAACACTACGAAAAGTGCCGATGTGAGACTGTACTTTATTTTCAATCCATATATGATTTTTTTTAAATGTTTCAAATGCCTCATATTTTTGCTTCAATAAATAAACCCAACACATCTTGGTGTAATCATCAATAAAAGCCATGATATATTTATTACCATTTCAACATGCACGGGGTCACACAAGTCAGAGTGTATCAACTCTAATTCTCTACATGATCTGGAATTTGAATCATGAAAATGATGCTTACTATGTTTTTCAAGGATACAAGCATGACATTACTTCAACTTCTTTAGAATGGTGGGTAAACCAAAAACACCATTCTTCTTCAACATTATAATATTAACATAATTGATATGTCCATATCTATCATGCCATAAGAGACTAGATGACAAAGTACCTTCTTCATGTTGAGAGTGGCATAGAAAATTATGAGCTCTTGCAGATGTCCCTTTCAACTTCAATAGTCGTTCATTTATCCATCTAGTCATGCATCATGACTTGGTTGTCAAAAGATATCCTTATCTCAACATTATTTCCAAGAATGTGGATGGAATGGCCTTGCTGTCAAATGTGCAAAAGGGATAGCAAGTTTCTCCACAACTCTATAAGATATAGAAAATTTGGCAACATAAAATCAAGAAATCCATGCAATTTAAGCATAATGGTGCCAATTCCTTTAGGTTGAGGTTGGAATTTTTTGCAAAGTATACTATACCATTTACATCGTCATTCAAATCTTCAAAAACGTCTCTTCTAAATGTCATGTGGTAGGTAGCACCAATGTCAAGCAGCCAAGTATCTTTCCAAGATGCAAATGAAGTATTGAAAATAACTCTATTTTGTACAAACATTACAATGTGCAACAATGAAATGAGCAAATCTAGGAGCTTTACTAGATTCATGAGCTTTACCTCTTTCTTCTTTTTATTCTTTCTTCTCTATGATATTCTCCCAAGGAATTTTTCATGTCTTTGCCTCATGTTCTTTCTTGCCACTATGACCACATTGAAGATCATATCTCTCACCATTGTTATGTCTACCCCCTGCCTTTGAAATTCTTTTTTCCATGTCCTCTTTTGCTGCCATCTCCTCTAGAAGAATCATGTGATTGATTCTTACCTTTATGAACAAGGCACATAGTCTCTCTAGTGGGTTGAATTGTCTTCTTTCCAAAGGCTTTCTCTCATTCTACAATTTTTTCCACAAAATTCTCCAATTTAAGATCCTTTAGTTGGCCACTCGCTTGAAGTGACTCAAGATGGTGTGAATTTGTGAGAGAGAGGACCTTGATGAAGGAAATGAGAGGAAGGTTTTCCTTCACACCAATGTAATCAATTTCATGCATGATGGCTTTACTCTTAGATGCTACAACCATGGGGTCAGTATCCTTCAACTCGAGGTTAAAGAGCTTCAACTCTAGGTTGAAGAGCTTCAACAACAACATAATTAGATCCAATTATGAGTGTGAGCATGCAAATATTTCAACTTATTCAGAGCATCATAATAATTCATAGCATATAAGATATGTTGACTCACCTCTTCACATATTATAGCAACTATTAGTGCACATGCCTTCTTATCTATTTTCTTCCATATTGCAAGCTCTTTGTTTGTTGTAGGTTTTTCAGGTGCAACACCACCGTCTCCTTCACAAACACCATCCAACATATCATTGAAGATGAGGGTATGCTTGATATTTCTTGACCATTCTTGATAGTTGTCCTTGACACAGAGTGCCACTCCTACAACAGAGATAAGTGAATGCATTTCCAAAGACAAAATAACTTAGGCAATAAGATCTGCAATAGACTCACTATACAATCTCTACTACAATTTTACAATACGATCTCTGCGATATAAGTTACAATTTTCAATACACTCTATGGAATACAATTTACTCTCTACAATCATTACAAAAGCCAAATCTTAAAAATTCAAGGGAAATTACAATAAAATGATACCATCTTAGTAATTTCTATGCTCCCTACACAACGGAAATACTAAAATCATCACCTATTTTAAAGACTATACTAGTCTAATACTTTATGGACTGCCATTGCAACAAAATGGAAGAATGGAAAATGTATTTAAACTGGCATCTCTAATAATTTGTGATGTGAAATCTACTAAAAAAGATTGAAACTCATATCCTCTTTAGACTCTTTTTTGCTCGAGTTTTCTATCATTTTCTTTTGGAGCAGTTGTAGGGCACAACTTCAGTAGAACTAGCAACTAGGGTAGTAGCAATTGAAAATTTGCTTGGATCCTTCAAATACTTGACTTTCTTATCTAATGGGAAAGAATGATCAAGTTCGATAGAAATAACTAGAACATTCTTATAACCATTAATGATAGCATTTGGAACTAGTGCAATTGTTGGATAATTGATTTCCAGAAAAATAGTTGTCACGATATAAATACTAGTAGCAAATTCCAATATTAAATCATCCTCTGTCAATTGAGTCTAGCCTGAGTGGTTATGGGATGGAGTGTTATCCTCCCCACCCAGGTTCTATTATTGTAAGTGACATGTTGAGCTCATAATGAGTATATCATTGTAATGGCTTCGAGCCCTTGTTGATTGGCCTTATGCCCTGAAGAATCTAGGGTTTACCTTGGGTACTTGTTGTAGCATATTTTGCCACGTCATATGTAGAGATACACATTTTGGCCTTATCTATGATATTACCCCCTTGCAGACTTCCTTGTCCTATTGTGGATCACTTATAATATCCCTTCTCAGTAAAAAACCTTTAAAATCCCTTTTTTTATGCTAATGTGTTTCCTGTCAATGGATAGCCCATGTATACGTGCCTCCATGGTGTCTAGCCTGCATATGCACTTATTTTGAGGTAAAAAATATATTTTCTCCGGAAAAGTGAAATAAATTTCATCGGTTCTAACCTCTGTTTTCCCATGAATAACTACCCCTAACTTCCTTAAGTGCTTCCTCAAAAGTATAAAAGAGGCAAGAAAGAAGTTGAGAAGGAGGGAGAAAATACCTTTAGCACCATAATGCTGCCATTTTATTCATAGAATCCACAACTCTAGTTTTGTGCTTGCAAGTTTTTCCCTTTTATGGAAATCTGCATTTCTAGAAGTCTTCGCCTTTGATCTAATGAGAAAGCTATCATTCCGCTTTCTTGGACTTGCCTTGAGTGGAGCACAAAGAGGTATTGCAAGTGTGTGACCCAGGTGGAGGAATTCAGACTCCTATTCCAGAACAATGTTGCAACGAAGAACAGGTGAAACCATTCTTATGTATTGTTAGATTTATATAAAGAACTTTCTTTTCCATCAAATTTATGTGCTAAGTTTGTGTTTATGATATTTGTATTGATACATTTAATTACAGTCAAATCTCTCTATATTTGCAACCATTTTATGTTGTGTTTATGTTTCCTTCTTGTTTGCAAATATTCAAGAGTGCAACGGGACAAAAGATTGAAGGGGTGGTAGGGAGTCGCCGGATGGTTATGAGGCTAAAGGACATTTGTCTCAATACAAACCTTGAGACGATTACATATGCAACAGCTGGTATGATGACATGAGGGCAAGTGACGGGGGTTCCTAATGAGGTAATCAATGGCAGTTAAGCTTCTTCACAAGGCAAGGTGGGTGGAGAGAGCAATGATGATGGAGGTAGAGCATCATTACAACACCAATCAGATGAATTATGAGCTCTATTATGTGGTCTCTTTGCTTGGTCTTTGGTCCAAGTATTATAAACCCAAAGCCATAATTGGGCTTTGGTATGTGAATTTGGTCAGCTCTGGCAAGAATCATGGAGCTAATTGAACATCTGACATTTTTTCAGCAGTTTCTAAGCACTTGGAGCATGGCGGGTAGAGGAAGATAAGGGAATGAAGCAGACGTGGAGGAGGAGTCTCATCTCAATGTTGGCACATGCAACAACCTTCCACTTCCTTAGATGACCATGATGAAGTCTTGTTGCAGTTAGATGAAATTTTGGTTCTGATGAGAACAATGGATGCCAAGCTAGACCTCATTGCTTCTGCTTGTGGGATAGTGTTCAAAGTCTCAGACTATGTACAAAGGCAACATTTTGAAGAAATGAAAGTGAATTCTTTGAGGGATCATCCTCCAACAAATGATATTAAGGCAGTTATGCCAACTCCTATTGCAACAAATAAACAAGTGTAGTTATCGTTGGAATATATTAATTATATTCCTTGGAAGGTAATAATGTCTTTGTATTATGTCGGAAGTTATCCACAATCTTATGTAAAAGAGTAATACGTTTACCCCATATACATTATGGTAAAGTATACTCTTGATATCCATCATTATATAAAGAGATGTTACTATGGAGAATTATATTATCCCACATGTAATATGTGAGAGTAATTCCTCCACATCTCTTGGTATATAATAGGGTCAAGGGAGTCACATCACAAGTAACTGAGATATAACAAGTGATAAAGTGGTATATGCTCATCGATAGTATTGACACATGGTTTTGTGATCTCAAGCTCTGTTATATTGTATTGGGGTTATTTATAGAGATTTCTGGAGATAATAGAAGACAACCTTCCCATGGACGTAGCCCAATTGGGTGAACCACGTATATCTGGTGTACTCTTTTCCTTGTTCTCTTTCCGTTCTTATTTACTGTGTTATGTTATTGATTGCTAATATAGGTAATCTAGTTTAGCTAGGTCTAAGTTCTGATAGTTCTCATGTCAGGTTTTTTTGAAAGTTTTGTGCTTTTACTTTAGATAAAATCTCTGTCGTTACCCTAGGCAATGACAATGTTGTAAGACTCTCTCAGATAGTTTGTATTTCAAGCAATTCATCTAAGAAAATATGGACAGATAAATTGTGTCTGTTTGGTTCGTTTGGTTTCCTAGTGGCAAGCCAACCAACAAAGTCTTTGTACAATCTCTCTTGTTTTTATAATATAATTTATCCCTCTAGCTTACAAAAAAACATGCATTTATTAAGTGAGTTTTTAAATTATGAAAATTTTCATAGATGCACAGTTAAAAAGGAGTGATTATTATTTGGTCACACACTAAAAATATCAAAATACACTGAAAATTTCTTTCATAGATGTACACTTAGAATAGAGCACAATTGTTTGATCACACACTAAAATTAACAAGTGCTTTAAAAATTTTCATCTTTGTCTTTTTTCATTGCATGAAGATAGATAATACAAAACACTTTTATTTACCTCATAAAGCTTTTAGGAAACAATTAAGCTAATTGAAAAACTAACAATTAGCATACACAAGAAATTGGAGAAAAAGACAAACTAGCCTCAATGCACACTATACTTGATTTGTAAACTATCATGGATAGTTTGTCACAACAAATAATCTAATATTGTACAATCCATTATTATAGAGTGTTTTACTTTAGATTGCAAATTTAATGTTACTCAGTTAACACTGAAATAAATTGAAATGAAAGAAGCAAGCAAATAACAAACCTTCCATACTATAGGCCTAGGTAACTCCAAGTTTGATGAATTTTCACTAATGAGAATGATGTATCAATACAAAATAGAGTGACCTTTGGGTTTTGATATTCCAAAGGTGTGTTATTCTTAATGACTCTTCGGTTTATTTTAGCCAAATATTTACAAATTGACCAAAATCCCATAGGATTAGGTAACCAACATCCCCCCCTTAATCTGAAGTTGTGTTTATGAGTCCAGGCATCTTTATAAATTTTTCAAGTTTTTCTCTTCCAAGAGCTTTGGTGAAGATGTTTGTGATTTGCTCACTTGTGGATCAATGTCTCAAATGAATAGTCTTGGCCTCTACATGATATTGATGGTACTTTGTGTTGATGTGCTTAGTTCAATCATGGAATCATAGGATTCTTGGCCAACTTGATTGTAGAAGTATTTTCAACCAATAGAGGAATATAATTCACCTATTTCTCTTGCAAATCTTCAACTATCTTCTTGAGCCATACAATCTCCATTATTGCTTTTGCAACAACCACATAATCTATCTTTGTTACAAAATCTACTAGAACAGACTATTTGTGTGATCTCCAAGAGATAGTTGTTGATCCAATACCCATGAGGTAGCGTGAAGTAGACACTCCATTCTCTTTGTTGCCATCAAAGTCTGAATTCAAATATCCAATTAGTTTGAATCCATCCACCTTAGAATAATTGAGTCCAAAGTCTTGAGTCCCCTTCAAGTATCTTAGAATCTCTTTGCAATGCACCAATGGGCTTCACATGGTTTTTGCATGAACCTAGAAAGGATCCCAAATACAAATGACATATATGGTATGGTGGTAGTAAGGTAGATAAGACTCCCCACAAGCTGCTTGTACTTAGTTGTAACCTCAAATTCATTTCCTTCTTTTGATGCGAGATTAAAATTTTATTCCATTGGAGTAGAGAGAGGGTTACATTCTGTCATGCTAAGCATGTTCAAGATCTCCAATGTACTTATTTTGGGAGATGAATATATACTTTGGATTTTGAGTCACTTCAATACCTACATAGTAGTAAAGATGTCCCAAATATGTCATCTCAAAGCCTTTCTTCAATTCTTTCTTTTGGATGCAATGTAGCTTTCATTGTTCTTTGTCATCAATAGATCATCTACTTACACTACAAGATATACAATAGATCTTCCAACTTTCATACCATGCAGAAGGTGCTTGTTTTACGCCATATAAAGAATTGATGATCTTGCATACCTTCTATTCTTGTCCCTTCACAACAAAACCTTTTGGTTGAGACATGAAGGAATTCTCTTTCAAGTCTCCATTCAAGAAAATATTCTTCACATCCATTTGAAGAAATTTTCATCCATTATGTGTAGCCAAATCCAGTAGAGTATGAATGGTATCCCATTTGGCTATGGGGGGGGGGTCTCATAATAGTCAATGCCTTCTTTTAGTGCAAATACTTTTTCCACAAGCCTTGCCTTATGTTCTTCAGGTGAGCCATCAAATTTGTACTTGTTCTTGTAGACCCACTTGTAGCCAATTGGTTTGGTTCCAAATGGAGGGTCCACCAACTTCCACCCATTCTTGATGAGAGCCTCTTATTCCTTCTGCATAGATTATTTCCACTCATAATAAGAAGAAACTTATTCAAAGAAAGTTGGTTTATGGTTAGCAGATAAATTCAATTCACAATCATATGAAACATCCATATCATCCACACCACCTGAATTTGAATCAACCATATCATCCACATCACCTCCATCTTCTTGTGTTATCGAACCTTTCATTCTTGTTTTTCCAACCTCATTAGGATGAACACTTTCAAGTTTCTTCAAGACCCACTTTGGAAATTTTTTGTGAGGGTCCAGGTTACTCAATTGATGGTGCTTCATTCTCTTCAAAATTCAATATTCCAACCCTCTCAATTGCTTTATCTAATTGAACCTGTTGTTCTAGTGAAGTGGAAAGAGCTTTTTTATGATGAAGAGATGGTGTTACAAAAGGAGATTCTAAAGATTGACCCAAGGTAGGGATCCCCCTTCAAGATGTTGAATCTCATTGTCAAATTCATGAAATGTCTTTGTCTAGACGATCAACTTGCCTCTCCACATTCTTGCCATTTTTATTCATTTCAAGAAAAATTACATCTCTAGAAATAATAAAATTTTTATTTACCTCATGGTAAAGATGATATGCCTTGGTGGTGTTTGAGTACCCCAAGAAGATGTACTTTCGACTCCTTGCACCAAGTTTGTTTCTTTGTTCCTTTGGAATTAGGGGTTAGGGCGTGCAAAGAACTTCTTTACCACTTTCTCCACTCTTTAGGAAAATGAAGTCCCAATCGCACAAGTGCGCAAGTATAAATAAATTATTCCTGGAACCGAGCAATAAGATATAAACTTTGTTTCTTACAGGTGGAACCAAAATATCTGATATTCCTTACCGAAGGGATGCAACCATACCAAATTTCATATGGAGTCTTGTGGGCAAGAGCATGATATGGACTTATGTTTCTCAAATAGATTTCACACATAAATACATCACCCCAAAACATCAATTTCACATTCTTGAAAAATAGCGTGGAGCATACCATATTCAAGAATGTCATGTTCATTCTTTCTGCTACACCATTATGTTGAGGATTATATGGAATAGTGGTTTGATGCAAAATCCCATGTGGACAAAGATAGTTTTCAAACTCATTTGAGGTATATTCTTTTCCATTATCACTACGAAAAGTGCCAATGTGAGACTGTGCTTTATTTTCAACCCACATATGATTTTTTTTTAAATGTTTGAAATGCCTCATATTTTTGCTTCGATAAATAAACCCAACTCATCTTGGTGTAATCATCAATAAAATCCATGATATATTTATTACCATTTGCATAAGAGACATGCACGGGGTCACACAAGTCAGAGTGTATCAACTCTAATTCTCTAGATGATCTGGAATTTGAATCATGGAAATGATGCTTACTATGTTTTCCAAGGATACAAGCATGACATTACTTCAACTTCTTTAGAATGGTGGGTAAACCAGAAACACCATTCTTCTTCAACATTCTGATATTAACATAATTGATATGTCCATATCTATCGTACCACAAGAGACTAGATGACAAAGTACCTTTTTCATATTGAGAGTGGTATGGAAAATTATGAGCTCTTGCAGATGTCCCTTTCAACTAGTTCAATAGTCATTCATTTATCCATCTAGTCATGCATCATGACTTGGTTGTCAGAAGATATCCTTATCTCAACATTATTTCCAAGTATGTGGATGGAATGGCCTTGCTGTCAAATGTGCACAAGGGATAACAAGTTTCTCCACAACTCTATAGGATAGAGAAAATTCTGCAACATAAAATCAAGAAATCCATGCAATTTTGGTGTCAATTCCTTTAGGTTGAGGTTGGACTTTTCTGCAAAGTATACTGTACCATTTACATTGTCATTCAAATATTCAAAAACATCTCTTCTAAATGTCATGTGGTAGGTAGCACCAATGTCAAGCAGCCAAGTATCTTTCCAATATACAAATGAAGTATTGAAAAGAACTCTGTTCTGTACAAACATTACAATGTGCAACAATGAAATGAGCAGATCTAGGAGCTTTACTAGATTCATGAGCTTTAGCTCTTTCTTCTCTATGATCTTCTCCAAAGGAATTTTTCATGTATTTTCCTCATGTCTTTTCTTGCCACTATGACCACATTGAAGATCATATCTCTCACCATTGTTATGTCTACCACCTGCCTCTGAAATTCTTTTTTCCATGTCCTCTTTTGTTGCCATCTCCTCTAGAAGAATCATGTGATTGATTCTTACCTTTATGAACAAGGCACATAGTCTCTCTAGTGGGTTGAATTGTCTTCTTTCCAAAGGATTTATCTCATTCTGCAATTTTTTCCACAAAATTGTCCAATTTAAGATCCTTCAGTTGGCCACTCACTTGAAGTGACTCAAGATGGTGTGAATATGTGAGAGAGAGGACCTTGATGAAGGAAATGAGAGGAAGGTATGCCTTCACACCAATGGAATCAATTTCATGCATGATGGATTTACTCTTAGATGCTACAACCACGGGGTCAGTATCCTTCAACTAGAGGTTAAAGAGCTTCAACTCTAGGTTGAAGAGCTTCAACAACAACATAATTAGCTTCAATTATTAGTGTGAGCCATACAAATATTTCAACTTCTTCAGAGCATCATAATAATTCATAGCATATAAGATATTTTGACTCACCTCTTCACATATTGTAGTAACTATTAGTGCATATGCCTTCTTATCTATTTTCTTCCATATTGCAAGCTCTTTGTTTGTAGTAGGTTTTTCAGGTGCAACACCACCCTCTCCTTCACAAACACCATCCAACATATCATTGAAGATGAGGGTATGCTTGATATTTCTTGACCATTCTTGATAGTTGTCCTTGACACAGAGTGCCACTCCTACAACAGAGATAAGTGAATGCATTTCCAAAGACAAAATAACTTAGGCAACAAGATTTGCAATAGACTTACTATACAATCTCTACTATAGTTTTACAATACAATCTCTGCAATATAAGTTACAATTTTCAATACACTCTATGGAATACAATTTACTCTCTTCAATCATTACAAAATCCAAATCTTAAAAATTCAAGGGAAATAACAATACAATTGTAACGTCCCCTCCCGTGGACCCAATTCAAGGAAGGGAACATGATACCATTCTGTGGGGCTTTTACATAAACTCAACCCATTCATTAGATTCATACAAATAAAAACAAAAGTCTGCAGATGCAAATCAAGCAAATATGCACAGCGGAATAAAACATCATCCACACACACATTTCATGCTCATCCAACATATCAAAGTAATCATCAAATTAAACATTGCAGAAGTAAATACACATAGAGAATACTTATCTTCATTGTGCAATTGTCCCAAGCAACTAGCTATGTCGTTGCAACGTTCCACCCAACCGTAGGTCTCTGCCCAACTTGTATTATTTCAGCACTCAGTGACCACCCCCGAGCTGGGCATGATTTCTACAAGGAAAATGGGACATTCAAGCTCATACATAGCCAAAACTCAATGCATCTAAGCCAAGCCAGTCCACAACTGGGTTTATCAGGCTAAATCCAAACCCTATTCATTTCTGGATGCTTGCACTCCAGCTCAAGCCAAAGCAATGGATATCCATAACCCATACCCCAACATACTCTTTTCTCACACAACAAGCACAAACATTGGCATGGATACACATTTTTAACAAGGGGATTTACAAACAAGATGGCCATGGGTTTTCCCCAAAACGTTTCCATCCAAAAACGGATTGTGGGATGGGGAAAAACAATCACAGGGAGGAAAACGATTTCTCCCCCAAATATCTAAGCATTCAACAGCCAAAACAATCTCTATGGGACCCCCAGTTCGATTCCACTTCTTCCCCGCTGATATATAACACAAAAATGCCCTTCTCCCAGCTAAGAATGAAGGAAAACATATAATTTTGATGGGGAAAAACGCCCAGCAAGCTCCCAACTTGTGAGAGAGCCAAAACTGGTTGATGGGTAATGGCTTGGGGAGCAATTCATGGCTCTTTTCTTGCCCAAGAAGCAAAACACGATTTTCCATGAACGGTGGATTGCCCATACTTGAATTTGGACAGCCATACCTCTCCATTCCCAAGGCATTAAATACTTCACCCAACTCTTGGGAGAAAGGAATGATTGGGTACAAAAGTCAACATGGGTAGTTGAGGGTTTTATGGGTTATCTCATTGACTATTGGCTTGAATTGATTGGCTCAAGGGTTTGAATGTTTTCCCTCCCAATTCCTCATAAAATCATGCCCCCATCTCTTGTTGCATTGCATAGCTAGTTGTGGGTATTTTATTAAAATGCATATTTACATGAGAATTGCCATTCCATTGTGTTTGGCTAGCACGTAAACCATATGCATCAATAAATCGATGGCGGTGCCTTGGCCTTGAGCTCCTCACCACGATTTTATAACAATGTTACATCATTTACATTTTAATGCAATGGGGTCAAAATAGGGACATTACAACAATGATACCATCTTATTAATGTCTATGCTCCCTACACAAAGGAAATACTAAAATCATCACCTATTTTAAAGACTATACTAGTCTAATCCTTTATGGACTGCGATTGCAACAAAATGGAAGAATGGAAAATGTATTTAAAATGGCATCTCTAATAATTTGTGATGTGAAATCTAGTAAAAAATACTAAAACTCATATCCTCTTTAAACTCTTTTTTCGCTCGAGTTTTCTATCCTTTTCTTTTAGAGCAATTGTAGGGCACAACTTCAGTAGAACTAGAAACTAGGGTAGTAGCAATTGTAAATTTGCTTGGATCCTTCAAATACTCGACTTTATTAGCTATTGGGAAAGAATGATCAAGTTCGATACAAATAAATAGAACATTATTATAACCATTAATGACAGCATTTGGAACTAGTACAATTGTAGGATAATAGATTTCCAGAAAAATAGTTGTCATGGTAGAAATGTTGGGATGGAGTGTTATCCTCCCCACCCAGGTTCTATTATTCTAAGTGAAATGTTGAGATCATAATGAGTATATCATTTTAATGGCTTTGAGACCTTGTTGATTGGCCTTATGCCTTGAAGAATCTAGGGTTTACCTTCGGTACTTGTTATAGCATATTTTGCCACATCATATGTAGAGATACACATTTTGGCCTTATCTATGATATTCCCCCCTTGCAGACTTCCTTGTCCTTTTGTGGATCAATTATAATATCCCTTCTCAGTAAGAAACCTTAAAAATCCCTTTCTTATGCTCATGTGTTTCCTGTCAATGGCTAGCCCATGTATACGCGCCTCCACGGTGTCTAGCCTGCATATGCACTTATTTTGAGGTAAAAAATATATTTTCTCCGGAAAAGTGAAATAAATTTCATCGGTTCTAACCTCCGTTTTCCCGTGAATAAATACCCCTAACTTCCTTAAGTGCTTCCTCAAAAGTATAAAAGAGGCAAGAAAGAATTTGAGGAGGGAGAAAATACCTTTAGCACCATAATGCTTCCATTTTATTCATAGAATCCACAACCCTAGTCCTGTGCTTGCAAGTTTTTCCCTTTTATGGAAATATGCATTTCTAGAAGTCTTGACCTTTGATCTAGTGAGAAAGCTATCATCCCTCTTTCTTGGACTTGCCTTGAGTGGAGCACAGAGAGGTATTGCAAGTGTGTGACCCAGGTGGAGGAATTCAGACTCCTATTCCAGAACAATGCTGCAACGAAGAACATGTGAAGCTATTCTTCTGTATTGTTGTTAGATTTATATAAAGAACTTTCTTTTCCGTCAAATTTATGTGCTAAGTTTGTGTTTATGATATTTTTATTACTTGATACATTTAATTACAGTCAAATATCGCTATATTTGCAACCATTTTATGTTGTGTTTATGTTTCCTTCTTGTTTTTTAATATTCAAGAGTGCAACGGGACTAAATATTCAACAAAGATATCTACTTCGAACGTTGGACTACAGGTCGGCTTCTTGTTTCCTTGTTTTAGTTAGATATTGATTGTAAATATTTATTTTGAATTGCCTTGCTTTGGAATTGAATAGTCTCTTTATGGGCATCGCTCTATGATAACTATAACCCAAATTCATTAGGGTATTTTCCCCGAAACAAAATTGACGACTCCACTTGGGAGATCTCCTTTGGGTTAGTTTAGGATATTTTTGTGGTTTTTCTTTTTTTTTGTTTGGCTGTTTTTTTTCTTCGTTGTCTTTTCATATGAAAATTATTTGCAGTAGTTTAATTCTCATCTTAGAACCTGTTATCACATACATAGTAGCTGGAGCTACCATGATGCAATAGAACATATTTTGCTTCCAGTCTGTGCCAATCCTGCACTAGTTGAGCATATTTTTCATCCAATCATTATCAATGGTGGATTCTATCCCCCATTTTCAAAGCCTATTGAGCAACATCAGTTTTGTTGGTTGTGGAGCCTGATCTTCCAATATCATATATGATGATTCAGCGGTGTTTGAACCCTAGGTTTGGTTATGATCCCGGCATGATCCCCAGGGGGCGCCCACTAGGAAAAATTTTGGGGCTATTTTTGCCAACAGTTTACGGGCCCATGGTTTTGGGTAACCCGTGGTATTTTCCCATTGTATTTCCCTTATAAAAGAAACACATTGTAATATGGCTAGGGTTGATGTATTAGGTATTATGCATTGTAAATATCTCTAAGATCTCAGAAGAGAGACTGTGAGAGAGTGTGAAGAGGAAGTGCATCGACTGTGCTGTAGGTTGTATCCCTTCACTTTGCTGGACGGTATAATAATAAGGACTGACAATTTCAGTGCGGACGTATCCCACCTTGGGTGAACCACGATATATTGGTGTCTCTCTTGTAATGTGTATGTGTGATTATATTTGCATTTCTGTTTATTGTTATTGTTTTGCGATCCTGTTCTTCTAACAATTGGTATCAGAGCCAAAGGTCTATTTGGCAGTTAAACCCACAGGAAACTAGGGTTTCTTGTTTGAGTGGGAGCAATGGCAGAAGAAGGAAAGTTTAAGGTCGAGAAGTTTAACGGCCAAAACTACCATTTATGGAATATGAAAATGGAGGACTATATGTACCAGAAGGATCTATTCTTGGTGTTGGGAGGAAGAGCAAAGCAGTCGACGGCCATGAAGGATGAAGAATGGAAGGTTCTTGAAAGAAAGGTACTGGGGACAATACGGTTGTCCCTGGATTTGTCGGTGGATTTCAATATCTCAAAGAAAAGACAACTGAGGGTTTAATGAGCGCATTGGGTAAGCTTTATGAAAAAACCTCATCCTACAACAAGGTATTTCTAACGAAGCATTTATTTAATATGAAGATGTCTGAAGGTGGATTTGTTGCTGATCATTTAAATGAATTTAATACGGTTACAAATAAACTAAGTTTTGTAAGTGTGAACTTTGATGATGAGGTCAGGGCTCTTCTAATCTTGTGTTCATTGCCAGAAAGTTGGAATAGCTTGGTCATGGCTGTAAGTAACTCTGTCTCTAGTTCAAACAACTTGATATTTGATGATGTTGTTAGTGTTATTCTTAGCGAGGAAATGCAAAGAAAAAGCACAGGTGAGACATCAGGTAATGCATTGACCATGGAGAGCAGGGGAAGACAAAAGGAGAGAGGAAAGAGCCAAGGTAATCATGGCAAGTCTAAAATTGGCAGATCCAAGTCCAGACTGGGAAAAACAGAGTGCTGAAATTGTGGAAAGAAAGGACATATGAAGAAAGACTGCAGATCTCTAAAGAAGAAAGGAGACAGACAAAAGGAAACTACCCAGGAAGCAAATGTAGCAGGTGATGTGTTACAATATGCTTTTATTCTTGCATTAGATAATACTTGTGATTATTGGGTAGTAGATTCAGGGGATTCATGTCATGCTACACCCCATAGAAAATATTTTCATGATTATGTTCCAGGCGATTTTGGACATGTTTTATTGGGTGATGATGAGCCATGTAAAATTGTTGGAATGGGTAAGGTATGGATACAATTTAAGAATGGAACTGATTGGCTATTGAAAGATGTAAGGAATATTCTTGCTATGAAAAGAAATCTGATCTCAACAAGCTAGTTGGGAGATGGCAGCTGTCTATCTACGTTTGGAGAAACGTGGTGGAAGATCACTAAAGGATCAATGGTGATAGCAAAATGAGACAGAGTAGGTACGTTGTATTTATGTCCTCATAAAACTGACCATTCTATCTCTTTAGCTTCCACAGGAACAGATACAACATTGTGGCATCATAGGCTTGGCCACATGAGTGAGAAGGGGATGTAGATTCTCCACTCAAGGAAGTTGCTGCCAGATTTGAAGCAGGTAATTTTGGAATTCTGTGAGAACTATGTTTATGGAAAACAAAAGAGAGTCATATTTATCAGGGTTGGGAAACAGAAGAAGAATGAAAAGTTAGAGCTTGTGCATACTGATGTATGTGGACCGGCTCAGGTACAATCTCTTGGTGGCTCTCATTATTATGTTACATTTATTGATGATGCAACTAGGAAAACTTGGGTTTATTGCATTAGACATAAATCTGATGTGTTTGCTACTTTTAAGAAGTGGAAAGCTTTGGTTGAGAATGAGACAGGAAAAAGGTTGAAGTGTCTCAGATCTGATAATGGAGGTGAGTACTGCGACAAGGAGTTTGATAGTTACTGTTCATACCATGGGATTCGTAGAGAGAAGATAGTCCCAGGAACACCACAAGAAAATGGTGTGTCAGAAAGGATGAACAGAACGATCATGGAGCGTGCAAGGTGTATGAAATTGCATGCAGGGTTTCCCTTATAGTTTTGGGTGGATGTTGTAAATACTATTGTTTATTTAATAAACAGAGGACCTTCAAGTGCTTTGGATGGTGGTATTCCAGAGGAGGCATTGACAGATAAAAAGGTAAAATACTCATTTCTGAGAACGTTTGTTTGTGAAGCATTTGTCCATATTGATAAAGAAAATAGAACAAAGCTTGAAGCTAAATCCAAGAAATGTACCTTTATTGGATATGGGGTTGATGAATTTGGTTATCGCTTATGGGATTATGAAAATAACAAAATCATTAGGAGTAGAGATGTGATATTCAATGAAAAGTTCAAGTATAAAGATCAGTTGCAGGGAAAGAAACATGAAAAGGAAACCACAAAGTACACAGTACTTGATGAAATTGAAGAAAATGAAGTTCCAAAGGTGCCAAAAAATCAAGAACAACAGCAAGTACCTGAAACTCCTGCAACTGCAAGAAGATCTACCAGGTTAAGTAGACTCCCTGAACGATACTATCCTTTAATGTATTATTTATTGATGATTGATGCTGGTGAACCAGAGTGTTATGAAGAAGCAATGCAGGTGGAAACTAGAAAGAAGTGGGAGCAAGGCATGAATGAGGATATGGATGTTGGAATATTCTCCCCATCATTTTGTATTTTGCATGCTTGCATGCAGATCTGCATGCTGCATGCACTTGCATGCAAGTGCATGCATCCCGTCATCATCATGGTGGTCTCCCTAGCACCTAGAGCTTGCTTCTAGCTCTTCTTTCCTGCATGCAAAACTACATGCTGCATGCATTTGCATGCCACTTCATGCATCCATTCATCATCATGGTGGACCTCCCAGCCCCTAGATCTTGATTCTAGCTCTCCACAGCCTGTCTACAGTCCCCAGGGAGCCTCCCAGCTACCAAAGGTGCCCTTCTCCAGTCTTCTGCATGGCTAGTGCGCCTTTCTCACCTACCACAGCCAGTTAGGTGCCTTTCTCACCTACCAGTCAGTTATCTCTCAGTTCTTCCTTGATTTGAGGCTAGATTGAATCCTCCACTGACTGTTTCACTCCGATAGACCTCTAGTGACTCAGTTTATGCCTACCTCACTCAGTTAGAGTCCTCATGCACCCTCCACTGAGCCTCCTTAATTCAGTTATTTCCTACTTCACTCAGTTAGACCCAGTTGACTGACTGTTACATCTGATGACTGATACATTGACTGAATGATGACTCCACTATCATTCGAGCCACACTATGAGTTAGGAATTCAAATGCCCTATTTGGCCTATTCGAATCCTATATTATGCACCTTACTGTTCTATTATACTCATTTACTTACATTCTTATTCATTGTATAATACTGAGATAATGTTCTATTCTACTATGTTTATGAGTGATCATTGAGTGTCTCCTTTTCTTCTTCTTTGCAACATATTTGTGAGTTTGATTGTGAGTTGCTACAACTGCTAGATCATTGCATATTATTACATGGTATTAGAGCAGGAAGCAACTATTTGAATTACAGCAGCAGCAGTTGCAACATTTCTTTGAGTAACTATATTTTTTTAAGGTAGTGCTCAGTTGAAGTGTAGCATTCTCCATCAAAACATCTTATTGTTTTGCAGGTTTATTCACCCGTTCGGAATCTTCTTCAACTATTGAATTTCTCTTTTTAGATGGATCTAAAGCTTACATCTTCCAACTATGTTGAGTGGAAAGCCAAGATGGCTCTCTTCATGAGATCCAAGAGCTTCTCTAGAATACTCAAAGGAACAATGGTAGAAACAACCAGTGCAGTTGAAAAGTCCAAGTACTTGGATCGGCTTGATGAAGCAATTGGTCTCCTCCTTCTCTCAATTTCTGATGAACTACACTTTCATGTCATTGATCTTACATCTCCGAAAGAGGTGTGGGACAAGCTCGAATCTCTCTTTGGGCCAAAAGATGATATGGTAGCACACAAATTGGAGAATGAGCTCATATGTTTGAGTCCTAGCAGCTTATATTCTATCAATGCCTTTCTCACCAAGTTCAAAAGCTTGATATCACATTTGAAAAGGTATGAGATAGTGAAGGAAGATAAGTAGCTTATACTTACCATTCTCTCAAAGTTGGGGGAAAATTTCTCATTTTTTGTCTCTACTTTCCAGTCAGCTAGGTTGTCCATTCCAAGATGGAAGTTTCCCTCATTTGATGATTTCACACAATCTCTTACCCAAGAGGAAGAGAAGTTGATTTCAATGGGAATGATCATACCCAAATTGGATTCAACCCTTACAATTGTAGAGAGAGCGAATGATATAGGAAAGCCAGAGATCCCTGGTGATACAAGGCCTACACACCAGTTGGCTAGAGTTTCGTACTCTAAGAAGGACAAACATTCTCAAAAGGGAAAGACATAGTGCACATACTGTCATAGAGGGCCTCATCCTGAAAGTGCTTGCATGCGGAAGGCCATTGATTTGATGGCTAAATTACTTGAAGAAAACAACCTTCCTGTTCTAGCATGTGCAAGGAAGAAGGATCCTGATGCTGATTCTTCTAGATCCAAAGGCAAAGAAAGTTGTCATGCTCTCACAACAATTACATCAACTGGTTCTTCTCTCGTCATAGATTCAAGAGCATCCTGCCATATGGCTTTCTCAAAAGATCTCTTCTCTAGTCTCAAAAGCTCTACTGGTCATTCCATTTGTCTGGGAAATAATTCGGTTGTCACATCTCAGGGGATAGGAAGAATTGATGTTGATCATGGTCACTTTTGTGATGTGCTCTATGTTCCTTCTCTTGCAGCAAATTTCCTCTCAGTATTTCAACTGACTCATACTGGAGAGCCCAAAAGAGTGATCTTTACTCCATATGAGGTCGAAGTACAACACATGATTTCAGGGGAAGTGATTGCAAAAGGAGTTGCAAATCAAAAGACAAAACTCTATGAGTTTTCACACTTCTTACCTCAATCAAAGGAGTCTACCCTTCACTCTCCTACTTATGATAGGTGAATGCTAGATCCAGATCCATAAGAACCTAAATATCCAACACCTATGGACCTCCATTACTCATCTGATCTTAATGAAGACCTCATACATGTCTTGGAAAAGTTTCATGGCATCAATGTTTTTGGATATGTTCCTCCTCCGAGTGATGATGAAGATGAGCCAGTGTTACTCTCTTCTCCTCATGAGATGGCAGATTCAAAGTTTGCATATGAGGATGAGCCAATTCTACTTGCTCCTCCACTTGAGATTTCAGATTTAGGGATTGGATGTGATTATACTTTTTCACATGATATTGCAGACAAAGATGAGGGAATGCTAGATCCAAATCCACAAGAACCTGAAGGTCTAGCAACTAATAAAGGATATGAGCGAATGGGAGATCCAGATCCACAAGAACCTGAAGATCTCTCACCTATTTTGCCTACCCTTCTTCAGCGGGCATTCACTACTTTTAGATCAGCCAATTCAGATTCTCAGCATGGGAGGTTTCACCCTTCCTTCTTTATTGATCCTCTTCTTCGATGGGAAACCATTGCTTCTCGATCTGCCAGATCATAATTTTCACATGCAAGGATTCATCCTTGTGAAATTCCTGATCCATTTCGGATGTATAGATCCCTCTTTGAGAAAGGAGGATACTTACCTCCTTAGGGGTGAGAGATTGTATGCTTCCCTGGCATCCTCCAGTCTATTTTGAGGGAGGGCTTTTTTCCCACTGGGTTTTCCCTCTTTCCTCACTTAGTTTTTATTAGATTGATTGTACAGGGTGACCTTTGGTCTCAGTAACCAGGGCCCTATCTTGATGTCTTACAGGGTGACCTTTGGGCCCTATTTTTCAGTTATTTCCTCATAGTATAGCTTGCGGGGGGGTGTTGGAATATTCTCCCCATCATTTTGTATTTTGCATGCTTGCATGCAGATCTGCATACTGCATGCACTTGCATGCAAGTGCATGCATCCCGTCATCATCATGGTTGTCTCCCTAGCACCTAGAGCTTGCTTCTAGCTCTTCTTTCCTACATGCAAAACTGCATGCTGCATGCATGCAATCATCATCATGGTGGACCTCCCAGCTCCTAGAGCTTGGTTCTAGCTCTCCACAGCCTGTCTACAATCCCCAGGGAGCCTCCTAGGTACCAAAGGCACCCTTCTCCAGTCTTCTGCATGGCTAGTGCGCATTTCTCACCTACCACAGCCTGTTAGGTGCCTTTCTCACCTACCAGTCAGTTATCTCTCAGTTCTTCCTTGATTTGAGGCTAGATTGACTCCTCCACTGACTGTTTCACTCCGATAGACCTCTAGTGAGACTAGTCAGTCCATTCTAACTCCAGTTAGCCCCTCATGCACCCTTCACTGAGCCTCCTTCACTTAGTTTATGCCTACCTCACTCAGTTAGACTCCTCATGCGCCCTCCACTGAGCCTCCTTCATTCAGTTATTGCCTACTTCACTCAGTTAGACTCAGTTGACTGACTGTTACATCTGATGACTGATACATTGAATGAATGATGACTCCACTATCATTCAAGCCACACTCTGAGTTAGGAATTCGAATTCCCTACTTGGCCTATTCAAATCCTATATTATGCACCTTACTGTTCTATTGTACTCATTCACCTACATTCTTATTCCTTGTATAATACTGAGATATTGTTCTATTCTACTATGTTTATGAGTGATCATTGAGTGTCTCATATTCTTCTTCTTTGCAACGTATTTGTGATTTTGATTGTGAGTTGCTACAACTGCCAGATCATTGCATATTATTACAATGGACTCATTGGTAGGAAACCAGACTCGGGATTTGGTTCAATTGCCTGCTAGTAAAAGAGCATTGCAGAACAAATGGATTTACAGGTTGAAGGAAGAAGAAGGAGGTAAGAAGCGGTACAAGGCCAGACTTGTTGTAAAGGGGTTTGCACAGAAGAAAGGTATAGATTTTGATGAAATTTTTTCTCCTGTTGTTAAGATGACTTCAATTAGGACTATCTTAAGTTTAGTGGCGGTAGAAGATTTGCATCTTGAATAGCTAGATGTAAAAACAACCTTTCTCCATGGGGATTTGGAGGAAGAGATATATATGCAGCAGCCACAAGGGTATGAGGTCAAATGTAAGGAGAACTTGGTATGCAGGTTGAAAAAGAGTTTGTATGGCTTGAAGCAAGCTCCAAGGCAGTGGTACTTAAAATTTGACAGGTTTATAACAAAACAAGGTTATAGTATATGTCATTCTGACCACTGTGTTTATTTCAAGAAGCTAGACAATAAAAGATATATTATTTTGTTATTGTATGTAGATGACATGCTTGTTACAGGGTCTAACATGCAGGATATAAATGTACTCAAAAGGAAGCTAGCTAATTCATTTGCGATGAAGGATTTGGGTGCTGCAAAGCAAATCCTTGGTATGAGAATAACGAGAAACAAGAAAAATCGTAAATTGACATTGTCTCAGAGTGAGTACATACAAAAGGTGTTGGAGAGGTTCAGAATGTAGAATGCAAAACCAGTTAGTACACCTTTGTCCAGCCATTTCATTCTAAGTAAGGAAATGTGTCCCAAGGAACATGAAGAGACATATTACATGTCCAAGATTCGCTATCAATCAACAGTTGGCAGCTTGAGGTATGCCATGGTGTGCACAAGACTAGATATTGCACAAGCAGTGGAAGTTGTGAGCAGATATATGAACAATCCAGGTAAATAACATTGGAAGGCAGTACAATGGATTCTCAGGTATTTGAGAGGTACTACCACTCAGGCATTATGTTTTGGAGGTTCAGACACTGTTCTACATGGATATGTTGATGCATATATGGTAGGTGATAAGGATAGTAGGAGGAGCACCACAGGGTATGTGTTTACTGTAGGTGGAACAACATTAAGTTGGATTTCGAAATTGCAAAAGGTTGTTGCACTTTCAACAATGGAAGCAGAGTATGTTACTGTTACAAAGGCTGGTAAAGAGATGATTTGGTTGCAGAGGTTTATGGAGGAATTTGGTAAGAAGCAGAAGGATAGTAGGTTGTATAGTGACAGCCAGAGTGCCATTCATCTTGCAAAGAACTCAACATTCCATTCTAGGACTAAACATATACATCTCAAGTACCATTTCATACGCTCTGTTCTGGAAGATGAACTGTTGAAGCTGGAAAAGATACACACTAGCCAGAATCCTGCAGACATGTTCACAAAGGTAGTGACCAGAGAGAAACTGAGTTCTTGCTCAGTTTCAATTGGCCTTCTAGCATGAAGGTTAAGAGGATAAATTTTCCAAGTCCAAGTCCAGCAAGTGCAACAGCGGTGGAGTTGCTGTGATCAGTCTCCAAGTGGGAGATTGTTGGTTGTGGAGCCTGATATTCCAGTCTCATAGATGATGATTCAGCCGTGTTTGAACCCCAGGTTTGGTTATGATCCCGTCACGATCCCTAGGGGGTCCGGGGATGTTTTCGCCAATAGTTTACGGGCCCATGGTTTTGGGTAACCCGTGGTATTTTCCCATTGTATTTCCCTTATAAAAGAAATACATTGTAATACGGCTAGGGTTGATGTATTAGGTATTATGCATTGTAAAGATCTCTAAGATCTCAGAAGAGAGACTGTGAGAGAGTGTGAAGAGGAAGTGCAGTGGTTGTGCTGCAGGTTGTATCCCTTCACTTTGCTGGATGGTATAATAATAAGGACTGGCAATTTCAGTGTGGGTGTAGCCCATCTTGGGTGAACCACGATATATTGGTGTCTCTCTTGTAATGTGTCTGTGTGATTATATTTGCATTTATGTTTATTGTTATTGCTCTGCGATCCTGTTCTTCTAACAAGTATCCCATGTCATGACTTAGCCTTTAATGAACAATTGATATGAACTTGGTTTAGTCATGGTTCACTTGGAAGAGCAGAGCAGGAAATTGATTTCTTTCCCTTTCCCTATGAGCAGTCAAATTGATCTTCATGCAGAGGCAAATATATTGATGAGTAGGTATACATATGTACTTGGGTGTTATTATCTATCTTTCTTGCTCATATTATTAGCTTTAACTTTACATGGTGATTGATGTTGGTGATTATATATTTGTAAGATACCAGCCAAGAATAGGCTAGAATCTCAACTCAGAACACAAATTTTAAGCATATTTTTCACTAGTAAATTTTAACTATTATTACAATCTGTAAGGTGAAAACTATGGATATTGACTCCCAAACCAAGGATGATAGGAAATAATTTAGGTTCTAGTTTTTATATGGGAAAGTGTGCAGCAGCAAGGTAGAAACAAGGCCAACTTCCAAGTCCTATGCACAAAGCACTGGAGCCATTTACTTTTCAACAGTCAACAAGAGCTGATGTCTACTTCAATGCTTCCTAGGCCTTCCATCATATGAAAACTAGAATTAGAGTTTTACAACCGAATTAAAACAGGGGGTATGTCAAGAATTAAACTCTGTAATACATGATGGATCAAACTTTCAGGTAATTTGGGAGCTTTTACTATAGTTTGGAACAGTAGGCTAGATTTTCCATTTCCTTTCCCAAGAACTAAATGGAATTATCTAATTTGTATATGGAGATGGTATATGGTTCATTTATGTCCTATTAAACAACATCAATTTTCATAATGGAATTTGAGTTCATATAATACATTTTATAGGAAAAACATTAAAAATAGCTAGGTGGATTACTCAACTAGTCAAGATTCAAACTTCCTCAAACATTATAATACCCTCTCAAAAATATAATATACAGGTTGGATGAGGTTCTTGGGGATTTTATTGAACTAAATAAACTTACGAAGCTTCATTTGGATTCATATAATTCATTTTATGCAAGTTATGGAAAAACTAGTCAGAATTTGTAGTCTAATGGGCATAGGTATGAACATGACTTAATTACTTGCATAATTTTTAAAGGAAGATATATGAATAATACAAAGGATGGTTTATCAGGAAACCACCATCATCTTACATAGATTTAAGCAACACCAAAATGACCCTAAAGGTCCTAACAACCTCCAACATGAAACATGTACCAATTACTCCAAGGAAAGCTTCTTTGGGTGGAGTTTGAAATACATAAAGATGGTAGGTCTTGAGAAGTATGAGTGGACCTTCAATAAATGAAATTAATAGGTCTGTAATCCTTCTCCATCATGGCATAATTTGAATCATCACTGATTGATGTCCAACAGAGAATTAGAGAGAAGAGAAGAAGATAAAAGGTTGTGGCAGGAGTGGCTACTTCAAAACTCTTAAAATATTATGAAGCAATTCTACGCCAAATTGAGATCAGTATTTCATGGCTTCATATTAGTCTTCAATGGCTGCAAATTAGTATTCAATACTTGTAAGAGAGAGTGGATAAGAGACTAGAACAAAAATGGCTAAGGGGAGCATCACCCAAAGCAACGTTGAGGCACATCACTCAACAAGAGGAGCTATAGCTCTCACACTCAATTACAAACGGTCAAAGGATGTGAATTGGAGTTGGTATCATTCTTTTATAGAATTTAGGGTGACTTGCTGAGCAAGTTGAATAGCTTGGTGACCTGTGAGAACCCTTCCACATGGGCCACCCATGAGTGGACATACTTGCCTTGCTTTTGCCTTACAAGCTTTCCTTTCCTTTAGAAACTGCGCCCCCTTTGTCTCAAGATGTTTCCTTCTTTGTTAGAGTTTCCTACTTTTGTAGCTGAACTCCCTTTTTAGAAACTACGCCCCCCTTTGTCTCAAGATGTTTCCTTCTTTGTAAATTGAGCTCCCTTTTAGAAACTGCGCCCCTCCTTAGATTTTTCTGGATATTTCTAATTTTTTGTTCCAGGCGACTTCTTTCACCTTCCGTCTTTTCATTCCTTGCTATTTTCTATCCTTCCGTTCCATTTTGGAAACCTTATCCTCATGAGGGTGCCCTCTTGGCCCACTTGATCCATTATTTAGGAATTTAATTACAAAAAATAATAAAAATAATTCCTCCACTTGACTTAGGCTAAATTTAATCCTATGCATACATGATGAAGTAAAATTATTTACCTAGGGGTTACTTTGTACCTTTTACCCATGGTCACTGAATTAGCCAAAATAGGGGACATGATATTCCTCCCTCCCAAAATTGCTTGTCCTCAAGCAAGAAACCAACTCGAACCAACTATGAAGCCAACTAGTGACTTCACTCCTCAAAATATGTTGCTGACTGTCTAGAATTGGAATCCTCCATTCCAAGTTGAAATACCAAGGTCCATCATGTTTATGTTGCTCCACTCTGATTATAGTCATTCTCAAAATGACTAACTCTTTTTTAACAAAATTTTCAGCCTAGTTAGGATAACTGAGTAGACTTCCTGGATCCCACTGCTTCCTCTGTAAGGACCCAAATTTTTCTGCCACCTTTGTAAAGTTGTCACTCCAAGGAATGCCAGGGTCCCAAAGTCTCAACTGCATCCTCCCAAAGATAAAAATCAATTGGGATGATCTATCCTCAAGCAGGATGTCAAGATCACACCACCACATTGAAAGTTGGTAACTTCCAATTTTAAACTGGACATCTGTGATAATTACCCACCCAGCATGGAACTCCTCAATCTGTGGCTGAATCATATCAACTCCTCCCAAGGAACATGTGGTGATCCATTTCCATCCAAGAATACTGAGAGAATCATATAGCAGCCATAGATGCTCATGCTGCTCACTTGAAGTGTAAGGTGTGTCATAAAAACCTCCATTCATGTAAGCAGTAATGTCAAACATGTGGCTTTTCATCCAAAGAAAAAGTGAAAAGACACTCCATCCAACCAAATCGAGTGGGAATAAAAGTGCTTCCCCAAGTGAAATAAACCAATGGCTCAAATCTCTACCATTGGCCAAAGGGTACAAGCATCCATCCAAGTATGTGGATTTCCTCCACATAGGCCACCTTTTGCAAGATAAATGTTTCATTAACTTCTCGTGGCAACTTTCTTGCTTAGTTGCCTTCCCCTGTTCATGAGCATAAATCCTTCTGCAGGGCGACTCCATGTTTGACATGTAATATTCCACCCAATCCATGTGTGGATGAATGGCATTAAATGGAATCAATATGTGCCTTTGTTGTTGGTCACAAAACATGTCAATGTTAGGAGCATCAATAAATTTACAAAAAAAAACTTTTACCTCCTAGAATCTCAAAATGTGAAATGCATCTATCCTTGGGTGGATAGAATTTTATGTTGCTTGATCCCAATGGATTGAGATCATCATGATGGTTGTTGGTTCTAGGTGAAATGCATTCAGGTATCTTCTCCATCCATGAGTCTTCCTCATCTATAGAAATATAATGATCTCCCAGGCATGGTACTAGTGCACAACTCCAATGGCTCAACTATCTTCCATTGGGTTCACTCAATTGGTTCAAGTGAAAGAAAGAGGCATCAAGGAATGCAAGTGGCTTCCTCGGATGTTGTTGGGAAGAAAATGGTGCATTTACCCAATCATTATGGACAATTTTGGGAGCCTCCTGCTCCACATGTGGCATCAACCAGAAAAATTTCTTCACCCAATGTTCATCCCCACTTGTTGTGGCTGAATCTAGGATCTGGGGGAAAGAACTATGAACCAACCTCATATCTCTGCCAATATCATTCATCAAAATTATGGCTACATCTTCTTCATTACTAGCTAGTCCAAATGAGGTGATCTCATTTGACTCCTCCATGGAAGGGTTACTCTCTCCAAGGAACAACTCAGGTTCACTCTGGGAAATACCAAGTGCTTGGTTCTCATTAAAATGCTCTGCACACTCCTCAAGCACATGCAAAATATAATAATACTCATAATCCACCATCTCATGAGGTTCCTCCATATGATAAAGAATGCAATCAACCAAGTGAAGATGGCTAAATGGTGTGTAGGAGGGCAGGTGTGATCTTTGCAACTTTTCATGAAGCTGTACTATCTCCATCTTAGATTCTTGGAGTGCACATTGAGCGCTCTGCAAGGAATCTTGGGTGGTAATCAACTCTTTTGTGAGATTGCAAGAATCCTCTTCATTCTTCAAGGATGAACCATGAAACAACTCCACAATCTCAAGTAGATTGTCTCTATCAGAAAGTAAGTATAGGAAATTTCCCTTAATGCTTGTCATGGCTTTTTGAAACTCCTCCATGTCCCTCATGGAAGACTGCTCCCCCAACTTCCAACATTGATTTTTCATTAAGGCATGGGTGTCATTGAGGATTTGAAGGGCCTCTTTGATCTTGCATTCATTCAGCTTTAGTGTCCCTTCAAGGAAATGAGATTCTGGCAGACCATCCTCTTATTCTTCTATATTTTTGGGATCAACTTCATGAAGCTCCATCGAAGTTTTGAAAGCTGATCCATCTCTTGATTCTACAAAATATTCATCTTTTAGATCATGAACAACATAAATTACGCTGTAAATTGGGTGCTCATTTATCTCTGGTGCACCAGGAAAAATTTCTCTCAAAATTGCAGCCTTCTCCAATTCACGAACCCCAACACTTGAGGGCTCAACCAAGCCAATCTTCTCACCTGAAGTGGCTGCCACATCAAATTGACACAGATGCACATAAAAATCAGAATTGAAGAATTCACCATGTGCTATGTTCTACTCCTTATGTGGTGTGATTATGGTGGTTTGTCCTTCCACCAAATTTTGTGATTCACACCCCACTGAGGTGTGCTTATTTTATGCTTCTTTATGAAGCTCAAGAGGTGACTATAAGTCTGATTTATGTTTATCCTTTGGATCAGATCCAAAATATTCCTTACCATCATCAACATGCCCAATATTTTATGTCTTATACTCCTCCACATAGAATTTTTCTTCTTCATTGCAGTCACTTTGTAGTGACCTGCTCTTATCATAGATGCTCTTCATTCTGCAACCTTCACATGCAAGTGGCATATGCTTACCTTCTAATGGATCATGTGGATGCAAGTAAACATGGATGCTGCAAAAATCAGAACTTTTGTCATGCTTATTCTTGGTATTTCCCTCTTCCTTGCTTGGAGAGAGAGAGAGAGTGATCTATTTCCTCCTTGCACTGGCTAGCACAACAATGATTCACTTGTGCCTCAACTTTGGCTCGCTTAGGTACTACTAACCCCACTTATTTGCATACACTTTCAACCATATTTGCAATACTTATTTCATTTTATTTTCAGTAGGGGTCCTTGAACAGTCTCTTCATCTTCAAAGAATAGTAGTCTTGGAAAGACAAAACCTTCCTTATCTCTTTCTTCAAGGAACTGTATCCTTGAGATATTGGAATGATCCCTTCATCTTCTTTCCCCATGAAAGTTTTCTATCCCATTTAGACATAGGTAGATCGTATCCTATGTCCTCTTCAAACATATGGCAACCAAAGTAATATTATTCACCCCTCTGCAAATAACAATCTGCAATAGAGGACATTTCCTCTCCTTCATATGGCTCAAAATCTTCCTCAATCACTGGTAGGAGCCTCATATTGCACTTTTGAAGATTTGTTCTGCAATACTCTTCAACAGTGAGCTTCTTTATTTCCATAGGGGTGGAGGAAAGTTCTCTATACCACTGTAAGATACCATCCAAGAATAGGCTAGAATCTCAACTCAGAACACAAATTTTAAGCAGAATTTTCACTAGTAAATTTTAACAATTATTATAATATGTAAGGTGAAAACTATGGATAATGACTCCCAAACCAAGGATGATATAAAATAATTTAGGTTCTGGTTTTTATATGGGAAAGTGTGCAGCATAGAGGTAGAAATAGGGCCAACTTCCAAGTCCTATGCACAAAGCATTGGAGCCATTTACTTTTCAACAGTCAACAAGAGTTGATGTCTACTTCGATTCTTCCTGGGACTTCCAACATATGACAACTAGACTTATAGGTTTACAAATGAATGAAACTAGGGGGCATGTCAGTAATTAAACTCTGTAAGAAATGATGGATCATAATTTCAGGGAATTTGGGAGCTTTTACTATAGTTTGGAGCAGTAGACTGGATTTTCCATTTCCTTTCCCAAGAACTAAATGGAATTCTCTAATTTGTATATGGAGCCTTTATATGGTTCTTTTATGTAATAATAAACAACATAAATTTTCATAATGGAATTGAGTTCATATAATACATTTTATAGGCAAAACATTAAAACTAGCTAGTTGGACTGCTCAACTAGTCAAGATTCAAACTGCCTAAAACATTATAATACCCTAAAAAAAATATTATATACAGGTTGGATGAGGTTATTGGGTATGTCATTGAACTATAGAAACTTAAGTCACTTCATTTGGATTCATAGAATTCATTTTATGCAAGTTATGGAAAAACTAGTCAGAATTTGTAGTCTAATGAGCATAGGTATGAAAATGACTTAATTACTTGCAGATTTTTAAAGGAAGATCTATGAATAATAAAAAGGATGGTTTATCAGAAAATAACCATCATATTACATATATTTAAGCAGCACCAAAATGACCCTAAGGTTCCTAGCAACCTCCGGCATGAAACATGTACCAATTACATCAAGGAAATCTTCTTTGGGTGGAGTCTGCAATACATAAAGATGGTAGGTTTTGAGAAGTATGAGTGGAACTGAAATAAATTCAATGAAAAGGTATGTAATCCTTCTCCATCATGGAAGAATTCGAATCATCACTGATTGATGTCCAACATAGAATTAGAGAGAAGAGAAGAAGATATAAGGTTGTTGCAGGAGTGGTTCCTTCTTCAAAACTCTTAAAATATTCTGAAGCAATTCGACCCCAAATTGAGATCAATATTTAATGGCTGCATATCAGTGTTCAATGGCTGCAAATTAGTCTTCAATACCTGTAAGAGAGAGTGGAGAAGAGACTAGAACAAAAATGGCTAAGGGGAGCATCCCCCAAAGCAAGGTTGATGCACATCACTCAATAAGAGGATCTATAGCTCTCACAATCAATTACAAATGGTCAAAAGATGTGAATTGGAGTTGGAATCATTCTTTTATAGAATTTAGGGTGACCTGCTGAGCAAGTTGAATAGCTTGGTGACCTGTGAGAACCCTTCCACATGGGCCACCCATGAGTGGACATACTTGCCTTGCTTTTGCCTTACAAGCTTTCCTTTCCTTTAGAAACTGTGCCCCCCTTTGTCTCAAGATTTTTCTCTCTTTGTTAGATTTTCCTTCTTTTGTAACTGAACTCCCTTTTTAGAAGCTGCGCCCCCTTTTGTCTCAAGATGTTTCCTTCTTTGTAAATTCAGCTCCGTTTTAGAAACTACGCCCCTCAGTGTTTTTTGGATATTTCTAATTTTTTGTTCCAGGCAACTTCTTACACCTTCCTGCTTTTCATTTCTTGCTATTTTCTGGCCTCCGCTTCCATTTTGGAAACCTTATCCTCACAAGGGCGTCCTCTTGGCCCACTTGCTCCATTATTTAGGAATTTAATTACAAAAATTAATTAAAATTGATAAAAATAATTCCTCCACTTGACTTAGGCTAAATTTAATCCTATGCATACATGATGAAGTAAAATTATTTGCCTAGGGGCTATTTTGTCCCCTTTTACCCATGGTCACTGAATTAGCCAAAATTGGGGACATGACAATATTATTGGATGTTTTCATGAACTTGTTATTAAGAGTAAATGTATGATCCTGAATGCTAAGACCTTTTTATATGCTCACTAGTATTGCCTACCTTTTTATTGCAGACTTAGCCCTGCATTTGCAATGCATGGCATCACCTTCCCACCGTATTCGATTCATTCGTATATAGGTTGGATGAGGTTCTTGGGTTTGTCATTGAACTACAGAAATTTACGACGCTTCATTTGGATTCATATAATTCATTTTATGCAAGTTATGGAAAAACTAGTCGGACCTCCATTCCCCAAGGCATTAACTACCTCAACCAACTCTTGGGAGAATGAATGATTGGGTACAAAAGTCAACATGGGTAGTTGATGGTTTTATTGGTTCTCTCATTGACACTTGGCTTGACTTGATTGGCTCAAGGGTTTGAATGTTTTCCCTCCCAATTCCTTGTAAAACCATGCCCTCATCTCTTTGTTGCATTGCATAGCTAGTTGTGGGTATTTTTATTAAAATGCATATTTACATAATATTCACAATTCCATTGTACATGGCTAGCACGTAAACCATATGTATCAATAAATTGATGGCGGGGCCTTGGCCTTAAGCTCCTCACCATGATTTCATAACAATATTATATTATTTACAATTTTAATGCCATGGGGTCAAACTAGGGACATTACATTCCCCTCCCTTTGGAATAACACCATCCTCGGTGTTCCAACAATTCGGAATATATATATACCCACTTTACACATGCCTCAAAATTCACAACTGGTGGCAGGTCTGTCCTGCGTTTCATCTCTTCACTTTGAGCTTTCAGGACCAAGTACTTTGGCTTCCACAAGCTGCTCTTGTTGGCTTTGATCTTCCATCTCTGCAGGTGGGCATTGCTCCACAACAATCCCTTCCTTTTATTCACCTTCCAACTGGTCTACAAGTCTAGAATTCCATGGATGCCATCTTTCTTGCTGTCCTGGCAACTATCTGAGGAAGATTTTTAGCCAAAAAAAATAGCTTTTGGTTTGCTGCCATGTTCAATGTGCACAAATGGCTCTCACTTTGTTCACTAGCAACACTTAGCTAGTAACAGCTGCAACAATGGCTTTCGGTTTCTCACCTGTGAGATTCATCATGGCAATTCCTGTTAGGATAAGCATAACACAATATTAAAATTAGTCAATTATTTTCCCAATTGACGTGGATAGTCCATCCTTCACTCATGAGACTTCCACACTTTTCATGTTTTCCCAACATACACATGAACTCATTCATGTTTATCCTTTCATAGGGAAATAACTATTTCAACATTCACAATTCATTTCAAGCAATTAAACACAATCTATTTTCAGCTATGACATGCAATCAAAAATCCTTTGTTTCTGAAATGCATCAATTAAAAGGAAAGAGAAGAGTAAGAGTTCCCCCTCTTAGTCTTGTTCCAATCTGGAGCCACACCAAAACTTTGGTTTCGTGCTCCTTAGCCTCTTTCACTTCAATGTGAATGCTTGACTTGCCCTTTCTTGACTATGACACTTAGTGTCTAAGGTCTGTCTAAGGCTTTTCAACTAGGGAACCCTTCCCCTTTGTTGCCACAGAACCTTTGGCTGCTAGGACCCACACATGTCCACTAACACCAACTTTCATTACCGCTCATACTGAGCTCTTTAGGACGGTCACATGTCCACATGCATCCCTATGATGCCTTCATAGTCCTTGCTTCCAACAATACCTACAATAAAACATTGAATCAATTCACATGTTTAGTTTTATTTCATAGGGTTTATCTCCAAACAAGAGTTTAAGAAATCATAACCAAATCATATACACACGTATATTCATAAGAAAGAAGCTGCAAGATAACCAAATACTTATATGCATTGTGCATTTCCTTGATACTCCACAAGTTTCCTTCTCTGATTTACAAGCCTTGGATCACCTATGGGGTGGATGCTTGGCCAGCACACATGCTGCTCCACAACATCATCCGAATAGGCAATGCCAAGCCAGTACGCCGACTGGGTTTATTAGGCATCCCTAAAATCAGTATGTTAAGCCAGTATGCCGACTGGGTTTATCAAGCATTTCAAAAATCAGTATGCTAAGCCAGTACGCCGACTGGGTTCATCAAGCATTTCAAAAATTAGTATGTTAATCCAGTACGCCGACTGGGTTTATCAAGCATTTCAAAAATCAGTATGCTAAGCCAGTATGCCGACTGGGTTTATCAAGCATTTCAAAATTAGTATGCTAAGGCAGTACGCCGACTGGGTTTATCAAGCATACAACAGCCATTTCTAAGCCAGTTCTCCGACTGGGTTTGTCAAGAAATAACACCCTTCACCAATACCTCCACAACGTGCAAATAACAAATGCCAAGCCAGTACACCGACTGGGTTTGTCAGGCATCCAACAACCCTTCACCACAACATCCAAATAACCAATGCCAAGCCAGTACACCGACTGGGTTTGTCAGGCATCCAACAACCCTTCACCACAACATCCAAATAACCAATGCCAAGCCTATACACCGACTGGGTTTATCAGGAAATAAGAACAACATGATATGATTACGTGTCTCCTTCTCTTATGCAAACCAGTGGTTCCTTCCAGGAACTCCATAGGTGACTCACTTGACTGCAGGCTAGCATGGCCCCACAATACCCACTCACACTACACAAGGATGATACCCCTTTTCTGAAACACAGCTCCTCGAGCCTATCCATCTCTTCTAGTGTCCTTTAGTGTGAGTGTTGATGTATATGTAACTTCGGAATGCATTTCATCTGTGTATTTTATATATATTTATTTGTACCCTTATAAGAGATGTGTTATTCCTCTATAAGGAAGTGTCGTCATGTGGATTGACAAGTGTTGCAAGTGTGTGTACTTGCCGATGGGTTATTAGACCACCATGTGGGGTCGGCCCTGAATTATATATAATATAATGTGGATGTATCTAGATAGACAAGTCGGCCCCATAAGGTCACTGGGCAAAAAGGTTAGTATAAATAGAGATCGGAGATCTCTATTTTACTTACTCTCGGAAAAGTAACTTACTCTCAGTTGAAAAGTGGCGCACTAGTGAGGAGGAGGATCATCTGCTATCAGAAGACTATCTCAGTGTTATTTGGTTGTACTTTGGTTGAGCCATTGCTCTCTCTATCTTTGAGGAAGTTGTGGGGTTTTTCACCTTAGGGTTTTCCCCACGGAAACTCTGTGTCTCTTGTCTTTATGCTTTTGATTCTTGTGATGCTTGTCATATTGTGATTGTCATGCATTGATATACTGTAGATGTTATTCTCTCAGCAAAGATCCTAGAGTATTGTGAATTAATGCTCAAAATTTAACATGGTATCAGAGCTAACCTGAGAAGAAGACATTTTGCAGTGACGGAAGCTTGAGTTCCTTGTTTATTGGGTTTCTCTCCACAGATTTTTGAAAATCAGTATAGTAGATTGACTCTACTCATCAAGGCGCATCTATCTGTCCAATCAGAATTGAATTTTGAGCATTTTCAGATTTGGCCCTAAACATTAGGGTTTCCACAAAAATAGGAATTTCTAGAATCTGAAGGCACAGCTGAAAGCTCCTTGCAAAAATCGATGTTTAGAGCTTTGGATCGAGATTTTTGGCTGGGTAGATCTCCGGGAAACTCAAACCCTAATTCAGGGCTCTCCCTAGTGAACCCGGGAGGACAAAAAGGAAATTCTGAAGGGAAAGACTTTGCTGATCTCAAATTCTGAATGCACCAGGCTGATCAGCTCATCAAGGAGCATCTTTCTATCCTTTCAGAAATTTGAAATTCACATTTTGAATTTTTAGGGTTTCTCTGAAAAACCCTAATCCGGGACCAAATCCAGTTTTCAGCACTTCAAGTGGTAAGATCTAAATTTTTTCTATTTCCATTTGAAGTACTCTTTAAAGATGTCTCTCCACACCAAGCTTGAGGATAAGCTTGAAGGGGCTGATAACTTCCGAGCCTGGAAGTATAGGATTGGGTTAATCCTGGAAGAGAATGAGTTGGACTCATATGTGAAAGAAGACATCCCTATCCCAGAGGATGAAGACGCCAATGTATTGCATAAGAAGAACTTGGTCAAGGCAAAGAGAATCATTGTTGATTCTATCAAAGACCATCTCATACCCCATGTGTCTTCTCTTAAGACACCCAAGGAGATGTTTGACTCTTTGACCAAGCTGTTTGAAGGGAAGAACATAAATCCGAAGATGACCCTGCGGAACCAATTGAAAGGAGTAAAATTTCAGAATGGAGAAACCATTCAATCTTATTTTTCAAGGGTCTCACAGATCAAGGAACAGCTAGAAGCAGTGGATGAAATGGTGGAGAATGGTGAAGTGGTGATGACCACTCTAAATGGCCTACCCAGGTCATGGGATTCCTTTATCCAAGGAATTTGTGCAAGGAAGAAGTTGATATCCTTCAGTAGACTACGAGAAGAATGCTCACAAGAAGAAGCAAGGCTTGTGGCACGAAAAGGAAAGATGGGGAATGAAGATCAAGCTCTCACAGCTCACACCAAGAAAGGGAAGTCCAAGAGAGAGCCATCTCACTCCAAGAAATCTTCACATCACTTCAAAGAAAGAAGAATATGCTTCACTTGTAATGAGAAAGGACATATTGCCATAAATTGTCCCAAGAAGAAGAAGGACAACAACAACTCCAACAAGAAGAAGAAGGGTAGCAAAAGAAGGTTTCATGCTCATGCTGCTGAGGATGATGAACCCCCAAAGAAGAAGGCTAGGGCAGAAAGTGATAGTAATGATGACTCATCAAGTGAAGAAGAGTATGTTCTAATCTCTGCTCTCACAGGTACCATCTCCCATGGTTGTAATGATTAGTTGATTGATAGTGGGGCTTCCAAACACATGTCTGGGTTTAAGGATTCTTTTGTGAATCTATCTGAACATGAATCACCCCATAAGGTGAAACTTGGGGATGATTATCAATACCCAATCAAAGGAAGTGGTGAAGCTTCCTACAACCTAGATTCTGGAAAATCTTTGAAGATGAAAGAAGTTCTTTATGTACCTGGGCTCAAGAAGAACTTACTGTCAATCTCTGCATTGGATGCAAAAGGTATGAGGGTTGCATTTGTGGATGGCCAAGTCCTAATCTGGCCAAAGGGAAAGACCATAGATGATGCAGTAGTGATTGGAGAGCAAGAGGGAGGCTTGTATAAATTGAAGGGACAACCTGAACATGCCATGGTGCATGAATCCATGGAGCCAAGTGAACTTTGGCATAGAAGACTTGCTCATATGCACTATAGAGCACTTCCAATTGCAAGCAAGGAAGTAGAGGGTCTTCCTGAAATCAAGACCAAACATGAAGGTATTTGCAAAGGATGTGCAAAAGGTAAGAACATTAAGAAGGCTTTCCCAAGCAGTGAAAGCAAGGCAAAAGACATCCTGGAAATCATCCACTCAGATGTACGTGGTCCTATGTCATCCAGTTCTTTGAGTAGGGTATGTTTACTATGTCTCATTTATTGATGACTTCTCCAGGAAGACTTGGGTATACTTCTTGAAGAACAAAGATGAGGTGTTTGATAAGTTTAAGGAATTTGAAACCTTGATGGAGAATCAAACTGACAAGAAGATCAAAACATTCAGATCCGACAATGGTGGAGAATTCACCTCAGGTGACTTCAAGAAGCTTTGCAGTGATTCAGGGATTAAGAGGGAGTTGACTACTCCTTACAATCCACAACAGAATGGAGTTGCAGAAAGGAAGAACAGAACAATCATGGAAGCAGCAAGAGCAATGCTCCATGACCAGGATCTACCTATGCATCTATGGGCAGAAGCAGCCAGAACAGCTGTATATGTGCAGAACAGAACTCCCCACAAGATATTGGACAACAAGACACCAGAAGAGGTCTTTGCTGGGTTCAAGAAGATTGATGTCAGCAAGGATGAATATAAGTTCAAGGACAGGTAATCCAGGAAGCAAAGATCAAGAGGGAGCACACTCCAGAAGCTCCTGCAAGGATGCAGATTTTCAGAGGGAGTTGACCATCTTCCTACATTCCACAGAAAGGTGTAGAAGAAGCTACTTCAGCAGCTCCTGCCAGGAAGCAAAGACTCAGAGGGAGTCCACCCAACAAACAAACAAAGATAAGTATTTCAATTATCATTTCTTGCCTATTTTGTTTGTTTAAATAATATTATGCTTATGTTCCTAGACTTAGGAGATGTATTGCGCATATTTGAATGATTGCATTAATGAACAGTATACTACTAATATGCATGTGATGGGTAAGTGGCCTATGGAACTGTACAACATTCCAGTGCTACTTATCTAGAATGAAACCTCTTTGCTGACATGTTGGGAGTAGTGTAAACTCTTAACAATGTTCTAGTAGAGACTGGAAGGCATCTAGAAAGTTGTGGAACATGGATAAAGGTTGTATTGAAGCATTGGCTAAGATAACTGCATGACTGCATGACATATTTCTTTATGTGTAAATAATTTGTTCTGAAAAATTATGAGACGTTTCTAATCATGCAATTTAACTTGTTTTGTAGGAAAGACCGTATATCTTCACCTACAAAAGGAATACAACATTTGTTCTAGCAACAAAGATATATATTGAAGATATTGAAGTTCCCAGGATCTGAGATGAAGAAATGGAATGCCATGATCCGTCGATCATGAAGAAGATGTTTGGGATGCAGTCCCAAGACCTAACAGGGAGTCACATGTGTGCAGATTGAAGGAAGCCTTGTGTGGCTTGAAGCAAGCTCCCAGAACTTGGTATGGTAGGATGGACAGTTTCCTATCTAGTCTAGGCTTTACCAAGAGTAAAGCGGATTCCAACCTTTACTACAAGGTTGTGGAAGGGAATCCTGTGATTCTACTCCTGTATGTGGATGACTTATTTGTAATAGGAGATGACAAACTGATTGCAGATACTAAGAGGAAGCTTGCTGCTAAATTCGATATGAAAGATTTGGGAATGATGCATTATTTCCTAGGTATGGAGGTGTGGCAGAGTGCAGGTGGGATCTTCCTCGGTCAAGGGAAGTACGCAGTAGATATCCTGAAGATATTTGGGATGATGGATTGCAAGGCCATGGCCACACCTATGGCATTGAATCTGAAGCTTCTATGTGATGCTTCATCTGAGCCGGTTGATGTCTCCATGTATCGTCAGATGATTGGGTCCTTGATGTATCTGAAGAACACGAGACTGGACATTTGCTTTGCTGTGAACACATTGAGCCAGTTCCTGACGGATCCGAGGAGTGTTCACCTGATTGCTGTAAAGCATGTTCTGAGGTACCTAAAGGGTACAGTGGATTATGGGCTCAAGTATGAAGCGAATCAAAAGTTTAACCTGCAGGGTTATGTTGATTCAGATTGGGCTGGCAGTGCTGCAGATAGGAAGAGCACATCTGGATGCTGCTTCAGTATGGGATCAGGTGTGATCTCTTGGTTTAGCAGGAAGCAGTCCTGTGTAGCATTGAGTACAGCTGAGGCAGAATATGTTGCAGCCTATTCAGCTAGTTGTGAGGTAGTATGGCTACGTAAGCTACTGTATGAGTTATTTGATCTCCCGTTGGATGCTACTAGTATCTTCTGTGATAACCAGAGTTGTGTGAAGCTTTCCGAGAACCCAATGTTTCATGACAGGTCGAAACACATAGAGATCAAATATCAGTATATCAGGGATATGGTGCAAAGAGGAGCTGTGAAGCTCTTGTATGTTGCGACGGACGAGCAAATTGCAGATGTGCTGACGAAGCCACTAACTAGGGTGAAGTTCGAGTACTTCAGAGAGAGGCTTGGCGTTCTTTAGATCAAGGAAACTTCGAGGAAGAAGTGATGGACACATTTGCTGAAGCCATTCCAAGCATGTTGGAAGGAGGATCCTTCACATGGCTGTGGATGTAAGCGCTGGATGTTGATGAGCATCAGGATGATGTTCTAGTTTCTGCTTTGTATGATCAGTTGGATAATTTATATGTATATGTATGTACGCATCATGTTGGATGCTGGATATGATCAGTTGGATCATTTATATGTATGTATGCATCATGTTGGATGCTGGATATGATCAGTTGGATCATTTATATGTATATGTATGTACGCATCATGTTGGATGCTGGATATGATCAGTTGGATCGTTCATATGTATGTATGCATCATGTTGGATGCTGGATATGATCGGTTGGATCATTTATATGTATTTTGTGTATGCATCATGTTGGATGCTTGGACCATGTATCTATATATGTATCAGGTGGATACATTGTGTGATCAGGGAGATCATGTATATTGATATGTATCAGGTATGATCAGGTAGATCATGTATGTTGATGGATACATTGTGTGGATCATGTATCTATGTATCAGGTGGATACACTATGTGTGATGATATATATCAGGTAGATACTTGGTGTGCATCAGATGGATGTATTGTATGATCAGGATGATCGTGGATGACGAGCTTCTCCAGATGACATGCAGCAGGATGTTGTGGTGATGATGATCAGGATGATCATGTGTACATCAGGATGATGTATGATGAGTATCAGATGATACTTTGTGGCCGTGGATCAGGTTGTCCAGGCAAGCATGTAATTTGTGCCCTGGGAGATTTGCAGATGGTCTTTCGAGGTTTTGCCTATGGCATGTAATTCGGTGCCCTGGGACATCTGGAAAATGCTCTTTCGAGGTTTTGCTTGGGAGGACATATAATTTGTGCCCTGAGAGATCTGTAGATAGTCTTTCGAGGTTTTGCCTATGGCATGTAATTCGGTGCCCTAGGATATCTGGCAGATGCTCTTGCGAGGTTTTTTCCTATGGCATGTAATTTGCTCCTAGGAGATCTGGACAGGATGAAAGAGGCCTCAAATGCTTCAGCCAGGTTTTGCCATGACCACATGTAATTTGCTCCTGGGAGATCTGGACAGGATGAAAAAGGCCTCAGATGCTTTAGCCAGGTTTTGTGGTGGACCACATGTAATGTGCTCCTGGGAGATCCGACATGTAGAGCCGTGTTCTCGTAACAGCCTGGGATGTTTCAGCCAGGTTTTGTGGTGAGATCACATGTAATGTGTGTAATACCCCAATTTTGAACCCTTAGGAAATATTGGCTCTAATGTAAATATTGTATACACACGTTGTATGTTTCCCTAGTGTGGAACTCAAGGCCAAGGCCCCGCTAGTTTATGCTCGGATTTTATTTAAATTAGACACGCTTGATATTTTGTTACCCACGTGCTATTAAGCCATGGGATATTGTAAATTGATGTAAATATTTAACATTGAAATAAAATACCAAAAACTGGCTATGGAGGCAACGAATGAGAAGGGGCCACGTGTATCCACTAGGGAGTGGTGAGGGGGCTATGGGATTAAACCCTAGGCTGCCATTTGTCATTATGAGAACCCATTGACTTCCCTAGGTGACATTAATGCCTGCTGTAAGAAGGTGGTTGAGATTTCATCCCATGGCTTCAATGGAGCATGGGCAGCCCTGAAATTCGTATGGGTGGGCATGGGCTCTGATTGCTTGGGCAAGAAGTCACTCAACCTCATGGGAGGTTGTTTAATTCTCACCCAATTGGATTGTGAAACTACCTAGCATCATTCTGCATCCAAAAACGAGGGCCAGCAGTGAGGGAACCAGAAAATCGCGACCTTGAGAGAACCCAGATTTTGAAAGACCAAAAACGCCCAGATTTAGCAGGGGACAAGGAAATCCAATGGGGGATCCATTAGCATGAACCTTGGGGCGAATTTGGGAGCATTAGCTACCCCAAAATCAATAGGAAAACCCAGTTTTTGCAGCTCAGAAAACCAGTGACGGATTTGAGATTTTGGTGAGCAGAATGGTGAGAAATCAAGTTGGGAATGACTATGCAGAGGTTGGGGGTGCTTGATAAACCCAGTGAAGGCTAGGATCTCAAGGATTAGCAGCTGGACCTTTCTATGCCCATCCTGAAGAGCACTGGAGGGAAGAGTTGCCTGAGGGACTGTGTAACAGAGAAGGGGACCTTCCTTATGTTGGATGTGGTAGGTAATGTGGGTGCCTGACTGTTGAACTCACTTGAGAGGCCTGTAGCTCTGTGGTTGAGCTCGCTGGCTTAGTGTTACCCTCCTCTATCTCCTTGGATGCTTGACCGAAACCATGGCTGTGAGTGCTACTAGCTAGTTCCTCCTTAGTGGATACACAGCCTAGCTCGGGGGTGACCTCTCAGCTGAAAGAACACAAGCTGGACAGAGGTCTACGGTTGGGAGGAACGTTGCCCTTCCATAGCCAGTCGTTTGGACCGTTACAATTCAAGATAAGTATTCTGTGAATTAATTTATATACAGTCTGTGTTTGCAATGCATTCAATCTGAAAGATTAATTATTCCTGTTAATGAAATGAAATGCATCCTGTTTTATGCAGTATGATAAATTGGCCATGCTTAATGAAATTAGTGACTGTTACATGTATGAATGATATGGGTATGCTGAATGTATGAAGAAATAGTGTGCATACGTAATGATTAATTTCCGCTGTGTTTAAATTGAGATGAATCTGCATATGGAAGTTTTTAAAATGTTAGGAATTTATGGGTAAAGATTATTGGGGCTAAGTCTGCCATAAGCCCGTGTGTTGTTAACGTTTCCTTTCGTGCAAGGGAATCATGGAAGGGGGTGTTACAGTTTGGTATCAGAGCTGCGTTGCAGCATTGGGCCTCTATGGGCCAATTCTGATAGCAACTACAAGGAAAATTTCAAAATTTTATTAAGAGTTTTTGAAAATTTTCGGTTTTTAAGTCTATTTCTGTTTTAAGTTTGTTTCGGGAAGTTGTCCCGAAACTGCGGAATGGTTCCGCGAACCTTCCCGCAATTGCGGAAGGGTTCGGCGAACCTTCCCGCAATTGCGGAAGAATTCAGCGAACCGCTCCGAAACAGCGGAGGAAAAATTTTTAAGTAAAATTTTTTTCTAAGTATCGGAATTTTTTCGGAAAGAATTCTCTTCCGAAATTTCGGAAGGAATTCTCTTCCGAAATTTCGGAAGGATTCCGCGAATCGGCCCGCAACTGCGGAAGGCTTCGCCGAATCATTCCGAGAAATCACCCGAAACCGGGAAGCCTTCGCCGAATGGCTCCGTAATTGCGGGAGCCTTCGCGGGAGCAATTACGGGAGCGTTCGGCAAATCGCCTCGCCATTGCGGATGCGTTCGGCGAACTGCTCCGCAATTGCGGAAGCGTTCGGCGAACTGCTCCGCAATTGCGGAAGCCGTCGCCGAACCGGCCCGCAACTGCGGAAGCCTACCGTCAACCGGCCCGCAACTGCGGAAGCTTACCGCCAACCAGCCCGCAACTGCGGAAGGGTTCAGTCAACCGGCCCGCAACTGCGGAAGGCCACAACGAACCGCCCCGCAATTTCGGGAGTGTTCAGTGAACTGGCCCGCGACGGCGGCGCGCACAAAAAAAAAATTAAAAAAAATCCTCAATTTTTGGATAGGGGGAGCACCGAAGCTCAGAATGGGATGATTTCTGTGGGGCTCGGAGGCCATTGACGGGGGACAGGAAAGAACCAGTGAAGACCCCGAGCCCATTACACTCCAATTTGACAGAAAAAGGGGAATAGTGACTTTTGAAGGACAGAGTCCCGAGGCTTGACAGAAGGTCGGTTTGAGCTGAAATTGATCAGGCGCGGCCATAAAGTAGTCACAATGTTAAGTTCCGAATCTTAGAACCAAACTCCAAAGGATGTGGAGTCGGGGTGAGCAAGAAGGCCAAAAAGCACTGTTCCGGGCCACTTTTTCGGGATTTTGAAAATCTTGTGGGTAGTAAAAGTGACCCTAGATGTGGGAGTCAGAAATTTTACTGAACTAGACATTTCATATTCTCATTAAGACGGACAATTTCCGTTAAACGAAGATTTCCCAGAAATGCACCGTTTGGGAGATAGCCATTTTTGGCCCAAAATTTGGAATTTTGGGAAAATGTGAAAAGTAAGAAGTAGTAAAACCCAGAAGTTTATAAAAGATGAACGGTACATCAGAATGGAAATCAGTGAATTGCTGAGTGTTCCTTGTTATATGGACTAACTTTGCCCGATAGATAAGTTTTTGTGATTCCTCATAGATTTTCTTCCACAGGTGGCTGAAGTTGGCCTTCAGAACCAAAATACAATTGTGTAAATGTGCAGAATTATTGGTAAAACTTGTCATTTTTGAGACAACGTTGTTTCCACACCCGATGTCGGAATGGAGCACGGGGACAGGCATTGGAAAGCTTGTCTATAAAGGAATAATGGAGTATGACTGGAATTTGAATTGGGCTATCAGACATCATAGATAATCAGGACAGAAAAGTGTCGGTGACTGTTTTGTCAAATTAATGACAATATGGGCAATTTTCAGAATTGCATGAATGGGCAAAAGAATTGAATAAGTAACAGCTATGTGAATTATTCCATGAGTTCTATTATGTTAAATATTGATTGTTGTATATTCCTAGATGCATTTTTATGAGGTCTAACAAATATCATAATAATGCACAGTGTTTGCAGCTCATAAAGTTTATAATTGTAGCAGAGGTAAGATGGTGACCATTAATGATGCTCAAGATCCTTATGAACACGAAGAGGACGTTCTAGGAGAAAATGTGCATGAAAGGAATGCGGAGACTGAATCCAATGGGAGAAGGGAGCAGGTGACTCCTCAAAATTTGGTTGAAACCATGGTGAGCTTCAATGAAAGATTGATGAAGGCTCAAGAAGAACAACACCAACTCAATGCTGCTATTTTGCAAAGCCTCACTGATATGCAGCATAAGATAAACCTTGGGTCCAACCCAAGCAATATGGGTGAAGAAGGAAGAGATGCAGGGAGTCATTCTAGGGGTCGTTCAAAGAGGAGGACTCCAATCCCAAGGAAGAGTTCGGTGAGCAGAAAACATAAAACATCTTCATCAAGGTCTTCTTCCAGCAGGTCGTGTGACTCCAAATGTTCTAGGAGAAGTCCAGGACATGCACCTAAGAGATTGGACGGAAGAAAGAGGTTCAAGGGCATCCCACAGGGAGAATTCAGGAAGGCAAGACCTCCCACATTTGATGGAGAAGGAAAGACAGGCCAAGAGGCAGAAGCATGGCTTCTGGGAATGAAGAAATACTTCAGAATTCAAGACTACTCAGGAAATGAGAAAGCCAGAATTGCCATTTACAACTTAAATGGCAGAGCTTCCATTTGGTGGGACAATCTCTTGCAAGTGAAAGGGATCAATGAAAGAAGGGTCAGTTGGGAAAGATTTAAGAGGTACTTCAAGGATAAATACCTTTCTGCTAGGTATTATGACGGTAAGAGAAAAGAGTTTAATGAACTCAGGTTGGGACAAAAATCTATGGAAGAGCATGTCCACAAATTCTTGGAATTACTGAGGTATGTTGACTATATCAAAGATGAGAGAGTAAAAATCCAATGCTTTCTTAGGGGTCTACCTCAGAGTTTCAGAGATCGTATTGAGTTTGTTAATCCACCAAGTTTGGATGAAGCCATTAGGATGGCAATGCACTGCTATGAGCAAAATAGGGGAAAAACAGAGGCTAACCTAGCATGGAAAGGAAAGCCAAGAGGAAAGTTTGACCAGAAGAAGGATGGCTTCAAGCCACCATTCAGAGGTCAGCCTAGAACCTTTCCACAGGGACAACAAGCAAGGAGTGGATTCAAACCAGTTGGGACAGCAGACAAAGCAGCAAAGGGACCACTTCAGTGTTGGGGATGTGGAGAAAACCACATGTTGAAGGATTGTCCACATCGGAAAAACAATGCTCGGAAGTTGAACAACCTGAAGGGAGTAGCTACGATGGAGGACATGGCAAGGGTAGCACCTCGTATTTATGCAGCGTTGGATAATCATCAAGCAGACCATCAGTCCTCAGTGGTGGAAGTCGAAGGTAAGATTGCCACGCAATCTATTTCTGTTTTGATTGATCCAGGATCTACTCATAGTTATGTTTCTCCAAAAGTGGTTGAAGGTTGTTCTCTTAGAAAAATAAAGCATAATAAGTCTTGGCTAGTGAAACTAGCCACGGGAACCAAGAGAAAAGTAAGTGAGGTAGTGATGGAGTGTCCCATAGAATTGAATGGACTCCACACATATGCTGAATTGAATGTGTTACCATTAGGATCCTATGATGCATTAATTGGCATGGATTGGTTAGAAAAACATAGAGCCAAATTGGATTGTTATGAGAAAGCACTTGAGTGCATTGATGAAAAGGGAAGGCCAACATTGGTAAAAGGGATTCCCAAGCAAGTTTCAATAAGACAGATTTCAGCACTGCAGTTGAAAAAGTTTTATAAGAAGGGTTGTCAATTATATGCAGTCCATATGCCAGATTCATTAGAGGACAAAGGGCCAAGGCTAGAAGACTTCAGGATATTGCAAGAGTTCCAAGATGTGTTTCCGGATGAGGTACCAGGGTTGCCACCGACGAGAGATATTGATTTTACCATCGATCTTGTTCCGAGGGCAGCGTCGAATTCCAAAGCTCCTTATAGAATGAGTACACCGGAGTTGGTGGAATTGAAGATACAACTGCAAGAATTAATGGATAAAAGGTATATCAGGCCTAGTGTGTCCCCTTGGGGAGCACCAGTGTTATTTGTCAAGAAGAAGGATGGGACTTTACGGCTGTGTATTGATTACAGGCAGCTCAATAAAGTGACAGTTAAGAACAAGTATCCATTACCAAGAATTGATGACTTGTTTGACCAAATGAAGGAAGCCAAATTATTTTCAAAGATTGACTTGAGGTCTGGCTACCATCAAGTGAGGATTAAAGAAGAAGACATTCACAAGACGGCTTTCAGAACTAGATATGGTCATTATGAGTTCACTGTGGTTCCATTCGGCCTTACCAACGCACCTGCCACATTCATGTGTCTCATGAATAGTGTATTCAGCAAATATTTGGACAAGTTTGTGATTGTGTTTTTAGATGACATTCTTGTCTATTCAAGAAATGAAGAAGAACATGAGGAGCATCTAAGAATGGTGTTGCAAGTTCCTAGAGAACATCAGTTGTATGCCAAGTTAAGCAAGTGTGAATTCTATCAAAAGAGGATTCAATATTTAGGTCACGTCATTTCAGAGGAAGGAATTGCAGTGGATCCAGAGAAGATTAATTCCATCATGGATTGGCAAACTCCAAGAAATGTTTCAGATGTTAGATCTTTTATGGGCCTTGCTGGTTACTACAGAAGGTTTATTGAAGGATTCTCCAGGATAGCTCATCCGATCACTTCATTGCAAAGGAAGAACATCAAATTTGTATGGTCTGAAAAATGTGAGAAAAGTTTTCAGAAATTAAAGGAGTTACTTACCAGCGCTCCTGTTTTGAAGATAGCTGATCCAAGGAAGGATTTTGTAGTATGCACAGATGCTTGCATTGAAGGACTGGGTGGGGTTCTCATGCAAGAAGGAATTGTGATTTGCTATGAATCCAGGAAATTAAAAGAGCATGAAAAGAATTATGCCACACATGATTTAGAACTAGCAGCCATAGTGCATGCTCTTAAGATGTGGAGGCATTACTTGATGGGAAGAAGATTCGAGCTTAGAACAGACCACATGAGCCTGAAGTATTTGTTTGAGCAGCCAAACTTGAATGCTAGGCAAGCTAGATGGATGGAATTTCTTTGTGAATTTGATTTTGAAATTAAACATGTAAAGGGGAAGGAGAATAAAGTCGCAGATGCTCTTAGCAGAAAATTTCATGTTTTAGCAGCAAGTATGTGCAAATCAGATTTGAAGACAAGAGTTCTTGAAGCCCAAAACGGTGACGAAACTTGCCTTCAAATTAAAGAAAAGTTGCAGCATGGTAATGTGGATGAAAAGTGTGCAGGATATCAGTTGGGTGAAGACAGTATCCTCATCTACAAAGATAGGTTGTACATTCCAAATCATGCAGATTTGAAGAAACTAGTGATGGATGAAATACACCAAGTGCCGTACTCTGGACACCCAGGGTATCAGAAGACTATAACAGCGGCAAGAAAGCAATACTTTTGGAATGGCATGAAGAAGGACATAGCTGAGTACATTGCTAGGTGTCAGAAGTGCCAACAAGTCAAGGCAGAACACCAACATCCAGCAGGGTTATTGCAGCCCTTACCCATTCCAGAATGGAAGTGGGAAGTGATCTCCATGGATTTCATAACACGTCTGCCCATGACAGTAAAGAAGCATGATTCAATCATGGTTGTGGTGGATAAGCTATCAAAGGTAGCTCACTTTATTCCAGTGAAGTCCACTCACAAGGCTAGTGACATTGCGAACATCTTCATGAGAGAGATATTCAGATTGCATGGATTGCCTAAGGCAATAATTTCCGATCGTGATACAAAGTTCACCTCCAATTTCTGGAAGGGATTATTTCAGGAATTGGGAACTAAATTGAATTTCAGTACAGCTTACCATCCTCAAACGGACGGCCAAACCGAGAGGGTGAATCGGGTCCTTGAAGACATGCTGAGAATGTATGTGATGGACAAACCATCCAAGTGGGAAGATTATTTACACTTGGTTGAATTTGCATACAATAATGGACACCATGCATCCTTGGGAATGAGTCCATTTGAAGCATTGTACGGCAAGGGATGCAGGACACCAGTGAATTGGGACGGCCCAGTGAACAGGGTAGTCCTTGGACCAGAGATGATCAAGGAAATGGAACAGGAAATTGTTAAGATCAGGCAGAATTTAAAGGCAGCTCAGGACAGGCAAAAGAGTTATGCAGATTTGAAAAGAGTACATAAGGAATTTCAGATTGGGGATCATGTTTATTTGAGAGTGAAACCAAGGAAGAGTTCCCTCAAGTTGGGGAGTTGTGCCAATTTGTCACCAAGATATTGTGGGTCATTTGAAGTCCTTGATAGGATAGGGCCAGTTGCATATAGAATTGCATTGCCTGCTAGCATAAGAGCTCATAATGTTTTCCATGTGTCTTTGCTTAAGAAGTATGTACATGATCCTAATCATATGATTGATTGGAATGTGATACAGGTGGAACCCGAGGGAGAATTCCAAGTAGAACCTATGCGCATCCTCGACAAGAAAGTCACAGTGCTCCGGAACAGAGCCATCGGGCAGGTAAAGGTCCAATGGAAGCACCTTAGTCCCGACGAGGCTACATGGGAGTTGGAGGATGCCATGAGGGAGGCATTTCCATTTTTGTTCAATTTTGAGAACACCGAGGACGGTGTTGTTCTAAGGGGGAGGGGAATGTAATACCCCAATTTTGAACCCTTAGGAAATATTGGCTCTAATGTAAATATTGTATACACACGTTGTATGTTTCCCTAGCGTGGAACTCAAGGCCAAGGCCCCGCTAGTTTATGCTCGGATTTTATTTAAATTAGACACGCTTGATATTTTGTTACCCACGTGCTATTAAGCCATGGGATATTGTAAATTGATGTAAATATTTAACATTGAAATAAAATACCAAAAACTGGCTATGGAGGCAACGAATGAGAAGGGGCCACGTGTATCCACTAGGGAGTGGTGAGGGGGCTATGGGATTAAACCCTAGGCTGCCATTTGTCATTATGAGAACCCATTGACTTCCCTAGGTGACATTAATGCCTGCTGTAAGAAGGTGGTTGAGATTTCAGCCATGGCTTCAATGGAGCATGGGCAGCCTTGAAATTCGTATGGGTGGGCATGGGCTCTGATTGCTTGGGCAAGAAGTCACTCAACCTCATGGGAGGTTGCTTAATTCTCACCCCATTGGATTGTGAAACTACCTAGCATCATTCTGCATCCAAAAACGAGGGCCAGCAGTGAGAGAACTAGAAAATCGCGACCTTGAGAGAACCCAGATTTTGAAAGACCAAAAACGCCCAGATTTAGCAGGGGACAAGGAAATCCAATGGGGGATCCATTAGCATGAACCTTGGGGCGAATTTGGGAGCATTAGCTACCCCAAAATCAATAGGAAAACCCAGTTTTTGCAGCTCAGAAAACCAGTGACGGATTTGAGATTTTGGTGAGCAGAATGGTGAGAAATCAAGTTGGGAATGACTATGCAGAGGTTGGGGGTGCTTGATAAACCCAGTGAAGGCTAGGATCTCAAGGATCAGCAGCTGGACCTTTCTATGCCCATCCTGAAGAGCACTGGAGGGAAGAGTTGCCTGAGGGACTGTGTAACAGAGAAGGGGACCTTCCTTGTGTTGGATGTGGTAGGTAATGTGGGTGCCTGACTGTTGAACTCACTTGAGAGGCCTGTAGCTCTGTGGTTGAGCTCACTGGCTTAGCGTTACCCTCCTCTATCTCCTTGGATGCTTGACCGAAACCATGGCTGTGAGTGCTACCAGCTAGTTCCTCCTTAGTGGATACATAGCCTAGCTCGGGGGTGACCTCTCAGCTGAAAGAACACAAGCTGGACAGAGGTCTACGGTTGGGAGGAACGTTGCCCTTCCATAGCCAGTCGTTTGGACCGTTACAATTCAAGATAAGTATTCTGTGAATTAATTTATATACAGTCTGTGTTTGCAATGCATTCAATCTGAAGGATTAATTATTCCTGTTAATGAAATGAAATGCATCCTGTTTTATGCAGTATGATAAATTGGCCATGCTTAATGAAATTAGTGACTGTTACATGTATGAATGATATGGGTATGCTGAATGTATGAAGAAATAGTGTGCATACGTAATGATTAATTTCCGATGTGTTTAAATTGAGATGAATCTGCATATGGAAGTTTTTAAAATGTTAGGAATTTATGGGTAAAGATTATTGGGGCTAAGTCTGCCATAAGCCCGTGTGTTGTTAACGTTTCCTTCCGTGCAAGGGAATCATGGAAGGGGGTGTTACAATGTGCTCCTGGGAGATCCGACAGGTAGAGCTGCGTGCTTGTAATAGCCTGGGATGCTTCAGCTAGGTTTTGTGATGGGTCACATGTAATGTGCTCCTGGGAGATCCTATAGGTAGAGCTGTGTGCTCGTAATAGCCTGGGATGCTGCAGCCAGATTTTGTGACGCACGTAATAAGTCTTGAGAATTCCACAATATGGTCAGTGATGATGAAGACCTGCAGGTGGTGGGCCTACATCTAGTATGAAAAAGGACTGGCTTTGTAGAACTTCCTATGATGAGTAGAGTCAGAGATTGGTTGAGATAGTAGCAGCAGTGACGATGATGATGACGATGCATCGATGACGATGATCCCGAGAAGAAGACTTGTCTAGCAGATCTGTGTCGAGAAATACCTTCCTAGTTAAGAGGGAGTGTTGATGTATATGTAACTTCGGAATGTATTTCATCTGTGTATTTTATATATATTTATTGTACCCTTATAAGAGCTGTGTTATTCCTCTATAAGGAAGTGTCGTCATGTGGATTGACAAGTGTCACAAGTGTGTGTACTTGCCGATGGGTTATTAGACCACCATGTGGGGTCAGCCCTGAATTATATATAATATAATGTGGATGTATCTAGATAGACAAGTCGGCCCCATAAGGTCACTGGGCAAAAAGGTTAGTATAAATAGAGATCAGAGATCTCTATTTTACTTACTCTCGGAAAAGTAACTTACTCTCACTTGAAAAGTGGCGCACTAGTGAGGAGGAGGATCATCTGCTATCAGGAGACTATCTCAGTGTTATTTGGTTGTACTTTGGTTGAGCCATTGCTCTCTCTATCTCTGAGGAAGTTGTGGGGTTTTTCACCTTAGGGTTTTCCCCACGGAAACTCTGTGTCTCTTGTCTTTATGCTTTTGATTCTTGTGATGCTTGTCATATTGTGATTGTCATGCATTGATATACTGTAGATGTTATTCTCTCAGCAAAGATCCTAGAGTATTGTGAATTAATGCTCAAAATTTAACAGTGAGCGTAGAAAGGTTACCACTTCCCATACAGTTCTCTTCAGCACCCTTTCTTCACTTTGCCTCTTAATGTGCAACACCAAATTGCATCTGTGTAAGCTAGTAGCACGAGAAGGATAAGCAGGCTCATCAGTATTGCTGCTCTAAAATTGTAATCATATTTCATAACATTCACTATCAAGTATTGAAACACCAGGAATGTGTCCATTCCCTTAGGGTGTAGTCAATATTGACAACCCTAACATAACCCATCACCCGAAAGGTATGCATCCCTTTCCGATGTGAGCCATGTAGGCCTTAATCACACTCAAGCAGTCTGGAATAATAATGAAACAATGAAACATGCTCTTCATATCAAATCTAATAACCAGACATGTATAGTTTTAGTTAGGGTTATAGAATACTCATTCGTTTCACAGATGTATCTTTTCTTCATTTGCGAAGAATGGGGGCTCCCTCTCTGAGTCAACAATCCTTCGGTTTTCCACCCCAATATTTTCACGTTCCATAACCCACACATGCCTTCTTGGCATAATTTTACTGTCTCACTCACATGCTTTACCAACATGCAGTTCGGTTGAGACATTATCGACATTTACAACGACATTTCACCCGAAACCCATTTCCAAAGCATGGGATCCTTCCCATCTAGTTTGGCTTCTGCAGGCCATCACACATGGTCTTCTTGCAATGTGTCATCCTGGCACACTTATCAAATAGCCAAACAGTCAACAATATTTAGCAATAAGCTTCAAATATGATTGTTCCATAACCAATCAATAACATTAATAATTAATTCAATATGAATTTACAATTCTGCCTCCTACAGAAATTGATTTGTTTAACCATGAGGCCACCCTCATATCATTTGGCTCTTGCACATGGTAGATCTCAGTCTTTACTATGGACTTATCCTCATTGCCATACGCAAGACCTTTCTACCTGAAATCTAAACTTTAATCAGCCAAACACATTATGAGTATCTACGCATATAGTCTTTTCATTGCTACAACAATCACTAAAGTGATCTTAGAATTATAACACTCAATAATTCAAACACTTTCACCTATTAACATTTTAAATGCAATTCTATATATGCATTATTATCATAATAAAATTGAAAGACACAGTCACACTATCCATGCAATTTAGATAAACAGTAAATACTCATTACTTCACATTCCATGCAATCTCTGTCCTTCCACAGAGCACTCTGGTAGCCCATCATCATGTTTACCTTCTTCATGCAATCATTTTCCTGCATTCCCTGCAGCTCATGAAATGGTCTCAGGATTAACAATAGTTCACCATCTCATCTATTATCAAATTGAATTGAACATATATATATATATCACAACCATGCATTCTCACAATGCATCTCAACATGTGCACCTACACATGCATGCACATTTACATCACTCACATAATCTTTCAATTGTGCATTCACTCAATGCATAACCACAAGATTGTACCGAATATTCTAATGCACATCCCTTCAATGCAACCCCGCATTAATCCATGAATACTATGCATTCCAACATATTATGGCCTAACCATGACTATCTCATATGGCATACACTTACAACAAGACCATAAGTCATCACTTGTTTTGGTTGTTAAACTCAAAACCATCCTACCCAAATGGCATGATATAATTTCATATGAATGCATCGAGGTTTCTAAGAAACTATAGGGTGTAAGGCTCACCACCTTCACTTACCCACACCTCACCATACTTGGTAGGTTGACATTCACATTCAGGCACTCAAAACCACATGCAAACCAAATCAACATAGTTTAATCATAGTTGAAGGGATATTACCAAATCCTCTTTCAACATTCATGCACTTTAAGCACAAATAACCATTACCTGCATGGCTGTCATTAACATCGCTTGATGTTACTTGATCAGTTGGCCTCTTACCAAGGCTACACAGTCCTTTCTCCAACCTCATGATCATAGATTTGCTACACCATCATTTCCTCATAAGGTTGTTGGTCATATGCAACAATCATCATCCACATCTTTAGCCATGCTTCGGTTGTCTTTGGTCCTACAACCAATACGAACACAACTATTTATTAGCAACCACAATAATCATCTTAAGTGGTTCATTGCATATGTAAAACCTCACTTATTTGATCAATATGCAATATCATACTCATGCACAAACATTTTCACATGCACTGTGCAATGTTTATTCATATGCCATCTAGTGCATATTCATCTCATTTATCCAATCTCTTTCCTTTTCAATCATGCTTCTATGATCTAGTTCCTACAACATTAGTTGTCATCAACCATAGGAAATACCATTAATGGGCTATTGCATGTGTAACTGCACTACTTTTACCCATATGCAACATCATGCTCATGCATAAGCAATTCGCATGCATTATGCAATGATTCTTTAATCATGTCCACTAATTTATTTTTAATCTCCCATTCTCTTGCATTCCTAGCATCCCTATGCCAAAATTTTTAGTATATGAAACTCAAGAAATATAAATACAATAGCAAGAGAGGAGTTAAGGAATTATCCCTTTTCAATTCCTCAGTGTAGCATGGAACTTCCTCTTCCACATCATAGCTGATCCGATTTCATGGCCTCTTTACCCTACACACTAGCAGCTATTAGCTATGATCTTCTCTCAAAGTAGAAATTCAATAAATGTATGCACGTTTATAACATCCATTCTTGATACCTTTCAAGCATGCAATTATTATGTTATAAAAATATCTTAGGGTGAGAGATTTCTCTTTCATCCTCCATAATGGATATTACTACCAATTACCCGTGCTGAGAATTCCACACCCCCTTTATACAATTACTGCTTCTCATTCCAAGCATAGAGAATGCATTTCACACTTTCCACGACTGTCTCTGGGGGACGACGGGGGTCAAGGGGGCTTGCCCCCTTGTGGCTTCCGCCACTGCAGGGCGGGTCAAGGGCAGCGCCCTCGTTTTTTTTTTTTTTTGTAATTCCTTCTTTTTCAGCGACCTTATTGATTTTCTACTGGTTCGCTGCGGAGCAACTTGCCAAGTTTTGCCGCCAACTTCGGCACAACTTAGTGAGGTTCACTGAACACATCGGCTCAACTCCACGAGACTCGCCGAAACAGTTAGGCAAAACACTTAGAAAAATTTTGAAATTTTTTGAAATTTTGAAACTTTTCTTAACGGTCTGTGCTGGGCAGGAAGCATACTTACCTCTGCACATTACCTGATTTGGCCCATTAGGCCCAATGCTGCAATCATTGCTCTGATACCAAATGTAATGTACCCTCCTGCGGACCCAATTCGAGGAGGGGAATATGTTACCAATCTATGGGGCTTTTCATAAACTCAGCCATTTCATTAGAATCATATGAATAAACCATTTGTGTGCAGATGTAAAACAAATCAATCATTCACAGCGGAATTAAACAAATCGTCCACACACATTTCACATGTATTCAACATACCAATAACAGTCATCAATTAATTAAGACAATGCAGAAGTAACTACACATAGAGATTAAAAACACTTATCTTCATTGTGCAATTGTCCCAAACAACTAGCTATGTCGCTGCAACGTTCCACCCAACCATAGGCCAGTTGTGTTCATCAATCTCTCAACACAACTGCCACCCCCGAGCTGGGCATGATTCTTACAAGGAAAAGGGGACATTCAAGCTCATGCACAGCCAAAGCAATAGATACCCATCTCAATCCCAACACTTAGTTACACATAGGAAACTCAAAACTGGGCATGGATACACAGTTCCAACAATGGGATTTACAAACAGGATGGCCATGGGTTTTCCCCAAATCGTGGGCACACCAAAATGGACTGTGGAAAGGGGGATTCGACCACAGGGAGCAAACCCGATTTCTCCCACAGGTTATGAGCATTTCAATTGCCAAAATGGCCTCATTGAAACCCCAAATCGAGCTCCCTCTTCTTCCAGCAGCTGTGTAACACAAAAACGCCCTCTTCCCAACTGGAAACCAGGAAACACAGGAAAAACATGGAGGAAAAACGCCCAAGCAGCTCCAAAAACATGAGAGAGGCAAAATTGGTTGATGGGTAATGACTTGGGAAGCAATTCAGGGCTGTTTTCTTTCCCAAGAAGCAAAACACGTTTTCCATGAAGGGTGGCTTGCCCATACTCGAATTTGGACAGCCATACCTCCCATTCCCCAAGGCATTAACTACCTCAACCAACTCTTGGGAGAATGAATGATTGGGTACAAAAGTCAACATGGGTAGTTGATGGTTTTATGGGTTCTCTCATTGACACTTGGCTTGACTTGATTGGCTCAAGGGTTTTAATGTTTTCCCTCCCAATTCCTTGTAAAACCATGCCCCCATCTCTTTGTTGCATTGCATAGCTAGTTGTGGGTATTTTTATTAAAATGCATATTTACATAATATAAGCAATTCCATTGTGCATGGCTAGCACGTAAACCATACGCATCAATAAATCGATGGTGGGGCCTTGGCCTTGAGCTCTTCACCATGATTTCATAACAATATTATATCGTTTACAATTTTAATGCCATGGGGTCAAACTGGGGACATTACAAACTGCGCCCCCTTTTGTCTCAATATGTTTCCTTCTTTGTAAATTGAGCTTTGTTTTAGAAACTACGCCCCTCCTTAGATTTTTCTGGATATTTCTAATTTTTTGTTCTAGGCAACTTCTTACACCTTCCTGCTTTTCATTCCTTGCTATTTTCTGGCCTTCGGTTCCATTTTGGAAACCTTATCCTCATGAGGGACCCCTCTTGGCCCACTTGCTCTATTATTTAGGAATTTAATTACAAAAATTAATTAAAATTAATAAAAATAATTCCTCCACTTGACTTAGGTTAACTTTAATCCTATGCATACATGATGAAGTAAAATGATTTGCCTAGGAGTTATTTTGTCCCCTTTTACCCATGGTCACTGAATTGGCCAAAATTGGGGACATGACAATATTATTGGATGTTTTCATGAACTTGTTACTAAGAGTAAATGTATGATCCTGAATGCTAAGACCTTTTTATATGCTCACTAGTATTGCCTACCTTTTTATTGCAGACTTAGCCCTGCATTTGCAATGCATGGCATCACCTTCCCATCGTATTCGATTCATTTGTATACAGGTTGGATGAGGTTCTTGGGTCTATCATTGAACTACAGAAACTTACGGCACTTCATTTGGATTCATATAATTCATTTTATGCAAGTTATGGAAAAACTAGTTAGAATTTGTAGTCTAATGAGCATAGGTACGAAAATGACTTAATTACTTGCAAAATTTTTAAAGGAATATCTATGAATAATACAAAGGATGGTTTATCAGGAAATAACCATCATATTACATATATTTAAGCACCACCAAAATGACCCTAAGGGTCCTAGCAACCTCTAGCATGAAACATGTACCAATTACATCAAGGAAAGCTTCTTTGGGTGGAGTCTGCAATACATAAAGATGGTAGGTCTTGAGAAGTATGAGTGGACCTGAAATAAATTCAATGAAAAGGTATGTAATCCTTCTCCATCATAGCAGAATTTGAATCATCACTGGTTGATGTCCAACATAGAATTAGAGAGAAGAGAAGAAAATAGAAGGTTGTTGCAGGAGTGGTTCCTTCTTCAAAACTCTTAAACTCTTCTGAAGCAATTAGACCCCAAATTGAGATCAGTCTTTAATGGCTGCATATCACTATTCAATGGCTGCAAATTAGTCTTCAATACCTGTAAGAGAGAGTGGATAAGAGACTAGAACAAAAATGGCTAAGGGGAGCATCCCCCCAAAGCAAGGTTGATGCACATCACTCAACAAGAGGAGCTATAACTCTCACATTCAATTACAAATGGTCAAAACATGTGAATTGGATTTGGAATCATTCTTTGATAGAATTTAGGGTGACCTAATGAGCAAGTTGAATATCTTGGTGACATGTGAGACCCCTTCCACATGGGCCACCCATGAGTGGACATACTTGCCTTTCTTTTTCCTTACAAGCTTTCCCTTCCTTTAGAAACTGTGCCCTGTTACTGTTATTAGTACAACTGAGAGGGGGGGGGGTGAATCGGTTGTATTACGCTTAAACAATTTTAGTCCCTTTTATAACTGCATTACCATTAAAAATGATTGTCAAGATAATGAGCAAGATAAGCAATAGAACAAGTAATCATCAAATCACACATATGATGTACACAGACACAAATATTCATGAGGAAACCCATAAAAGGAAAAAACTTCTTCTTCTTAGAATGATAATCAGTCTTTTAACTCCTGTACATCATTTATTTTTTAGCACCAACTCAAGATGAGGCTACAACCTCTGTTTAACAAGCTGCAACTTGTTGAGAGCACCAACTCTCATGTTTTTCTAGCACCCACTAGAGGGAAGCACCCACTCCCAATATCCAGGCATCAACCTGATTTACAGAGGAAATCAATACTCCCTAGCACCTCCCTTCCACCCTATGTAAGAATTTTTTAGTCGATTATATCACACTAGTTCAAATATATCAGTACATACTCTTTTCATTTTTGTTCTGTGCTGCTACAGCTTGGGTTTCTGGGAATTCTATTTTTCATTAAATTGAGCCACACATTTTTCTTCTGAATTGTTAAGAATTTTCCAGTCAATTATATCACGCTGGTTCAGATATATCAGCACATACCCTTTTCATTTTTGTTCTGTGCTGCTACAGCTTGAGTTTCTGGGCATTCTGTTCTTCATTAAATCGAGCCATACATTTTGTTCTGAATTATTTTCTTCGAATCATAGCTTCATCAGCAACCACTCCTCTTCATCCTCTCAATTCTCACACCGATTTTGTTCTCATCAATCGTTTTTTATAGATGCTGAAGTTATATGTCTCAGTCTCTTTAACTTCCAGATATTCCAATTCTAAAACTGAAACTGTCTCTTTAACTCCCAAATCGAAAATTGAACTGTCTCTTTGACTTCCAGAACTTACACGATGTAACTGACTAATTAATAAATACATAATTTTTTTTTGTGAGTCGCAACTTGTTTGAGTCGCGGATTTTTTAGTCACGGCCGTCTGAGTCTCAGCCGTTTGATTTGCAGCCATCTAAGTCACAGTCGTCTGAGTCTCCGCCGACAAGGTCATGGTCATCTGAGTCGTAGCCGTTTGAGTTGCAGCCGTCTGAGTCGCAGCTTGTCTGAGTCACGACCGTCTGAGTCGCAACCGTTTGAGTTGCAGCTTGTCTGAGTTGCGGCTGTCTGAGTTGCAGCTTGTCTAACAACATTCTTTTCTTGTATTTCAAACTCAGTCGTAGCTTTAGTAAACTGAAGTTGGTATGGTCTGAGTCACCTGCCTTGTCTGCTTTCCAACCATCAATGACAACTGAATCATAGTGCCAACAATCTCCCCCTTTGACATTGATGGAAACCTAAAATTTATGATGCTGCAAGTGTAATCACTGACTGCTTGTCATCTGCAACTACCTGAACTTCTCCCCCTTTGACATCAATGTCAAAGAAAACATGACAATACATCTCCCCCTATCAAGATGAACTCAGAAACCAACAAAGAAAACATTCTGGAACCATCTTAGAATTACATTAGATATGCAATAAGCACAAACTCCCCCTGCCAAAGTGAACAAGTTAGTTGGAACAAGATATGACACCCAACTTCTGGCGTAGATATTCAAACTGGATTTTTGATAAGGGTTTAGTAAAGATATCAACAATCTGTTCTTTAGAAGGAATGAAATTTAATTGGACAACTCTGTTTGTAACCTGCTCCCTTAAAAAATGATACTTGATTGGAATGTGTTTGGTCTTGGAATGAAGAACAGGGTTCTTTGACACACTAATGGCACTTGTGTTATCACAGTGAATAGGAATAGGTTCAGAATATTTCACCTCCAAATCAATAAGAGTTTGTATCATCTATAATACCTATGTACATCATGTTGCAGCAGCTATGTATTCAGCCTCAGTAGTAGATAGAGAGATAGAACCTTGCTTTTTACTCATCCATGCTACTAATGAATCGCCTAGGAAGAATGCACCTCCACTAGTGCTCTTTCTTTCATCCAAACAGTTTGCCCAGTCAACATCTGAATATGCAATCAACTGAAAGTTTTGATTCCTAGGATACCAGAGACCATAAGTCATTGTGCCTTTCAAGTATTTTAAAATTCTCTTCACAGCTACCAAGTGACTCTGTTTGGGAGCAGACTGAAATATTCCTACCATTCCAACAACATGCATGATATCAGGACGAGTTGTTGTAATATATAGAAGACTGCCTATCATTGACTTGTATGTTCTTTGATCAACATCAGGTGAGATATCATCTTTGCTAAGCTTGCAGCCAACAATCATAGGGGTACTAACAGGTGACGAATCCTCCATTTGAAACTTTTTCAACATCTCCTTCAGATACTTCTCTTGAGAGAGAAATAGACCTTCATAATTTTGATTGATTTGAAGACCAAGAAAGTATGATAATTCTCCAATCATTGACATTTCAAACTTAGATTGCATGGCATTAGCAAACCATTGGATATAAGATGCATTAGTACATCCAAAGATACTGTCATCAACATAAACTAGAATAATTAATAAATCATTACCTTGAGTTTTGATGTACAGATTGCTATCAGTAGTGCCTTTCTTGAATCCTTTTTCTTGTAAATATGTATCCAATCTGTAGTACCAAGCTCTTGGTGCTTGTTTCAATCCATATAGTGCCTTCTTAAGTTTGCAGACATAATCATGATTGTCTGTTAGTGAAAAACCTTCAGGTTGCTCCATATACACTTCTTCTTCTAGATCTCCATTTAGAAAAGCTGATTTAACATCCATCTAATAAATTTTGAAATTTTTGTGACAGGCATAAGCAAGAAACATTCTTATAGCATCCATTATTGCCATAGGTGCAAAAGTCTCATCAAAATATTGTCCCTCAACTTGTGCATACCTCTTGCAAACCAATCTGGCTTTATTTCTCACAATTTGTCCTTTTTCATTCATCTTATTCTTAAATACCCATTTGGTACCTATCACATTCTTATCTGCTGGTCTAGGAACAAGTTCCCAAGTATTATTCTTTTCAATCTGATCAAGCTCTTTATTCATGGCTTTTATCCAATCTTCATCTTCACTAGCTTCATAAAAATTATTGGGTTCTATTATAAATAAAAAGGCAATGTGAGACTGTTCTGTATCTTTCTACTAATTGCTGCTGTGAGTCTGCATCTTCATTCTCTGATTCAGATTCTTGGACCTGTTCTTCTTCATCTTTAGCTATATCCTCTGTACATGATTCATCACTGTTTATCTGAGTGTCTTTTTCATGACTCCCTTCATCTACTTTAATATCAATTCAGTCAACCATTTTATGCAACCTCTTATTATAGCTTCTGTATCCTTTGCTGTTTGTAGCATAACCTAAGAAAACACGTTCATCAGCCCTGCCATCATATTTACCAAGATGCTCATCATTGTTCTTGATATAACACTTACTCCCAAAGACTTTGAAATGCTTAATTGTAGCAGGTCTCCCAAACCATAATTCATAAGGATTTTTATCACTATTAGGCCTTAAGTGAGCTTTGTTAAGTATATGAATAGTTGTATGAATTGCCTCTACCCAAAAACCTTGAGAAATATTCTTTTCTTTCATCATTGATCTTTCCATCTGCTGAACTGATCTATTCTGTCTCTCAACCACTCCATTTTGTTGTGGAGTCCCTGGAAATGTATACTCTCTTTTGATACCCTGTTCATCACAAAATTCCTTGAAATGCCTTGAACTGAACTCTCCTCCTCTATCGCACCTTACTGCCTTTAGTCTTCTTCCTGTTTGATTCTCAGTCAGAGCTTTAAATTTTAAATTTTTTCAAATGCTTCAGATTTTTCTTTCAGAAACGCAACCCAAGTAAGTCTAGAATAATCATCAATAACTAGCATAAAATAGTTTTATTTTCTTGTACCTTCCTTCCTTGATGGTCCACACAAATCCATATGCACTAACTGAAGAGGTTTATCTGAAGAAGGGAAATTCTTGGATTTGAACTGTGTTCGAGTCAGTTTTCCCATTTGACAGGGTTTACATACAACACCATCTGGTTTTGATATCTTTGGAAAGTATTTCACTGCTCCATTGTTTCTAAGCTTGATTATATGATCAAAATTTAAATGTCCAAGTCTTCTATGCCATATCCATCTCTCATCATACTTGCTTAGATGACATTCCTCCTTTTCTACTTTCAAGACATAAACATTGTTTTCTGTTCTTATACCTTTGGCAACCAATTGTCCTGAAGAAACAAATTTAATTTTGCATTCCTTACAATTGAAAACAACTTCACATCCTCTGTCACATACCTGACTGACACTAAGAAGATTGTGCTTCAGGCCATCTACAAACAAAACATCTTGAGCCTTTCCTTTACCATTATTCAGACTTACCATTCCTTTACCTCTGATTTTTCCCGGAGCATCATTTCCAAATGTTACATTTCCTGATTTGTGTTCTCTTAGAGACAGAAATTTACTTTTATCCCCAGTCATGTGTTTGGAGCATCCACTGTCAATATACCAGGTATCTTTTTGTCTTTGGGCAGAAAGTACCAAACCACACTGATTACTTTCTTTCTTCTTCCATACTTTTTCCTTTTCTTCTGAATATTCTATTCTTGATTCTGATTTATAATTCTTCAAATAACATTCTGCTGCCTTGTGTCCAAAGTTATGGCAAATATAACATTCTGGTTCATTGTACAAAGTTCAAAAGAATTGACATTTCTAGCATGATCTCTTCTTTTAGATGGAGGTGGAATAGAATGATGTTCCTGCTTATTCATTGACCGTTTCATTCTATGTTGCAGCATTTGATTCATCCTTTGTTGTATGCTTCTAAAATTAAAATCACAATTTGCAGCTTTATGACCAAAATTAGAGCAACAAAAACAGTAGCCATTGAAGAAGTTTTGGTACCCGAATCTTGGCTATCCTCTTGAAATTGATTGCCTTGTCATTCTATGTTGTATATCTTCTTCAAGCTTTCTTGACTGCAGAATATTGCTTTTTGTTCCTGTAGCTCTATCCCTTTTATCATTCACTAGATTGTAATTACTGTTGGTGTTATTTGCTTCAGCTTTGATGGAGGTTGCAGACTTTGTGAATTCTGATTGCTTGCTACTTTGAAGGTTGATCACCTTAGTTATTTCTTTGTTCTCTGAGTGACTGCTGCTTGAACCTTGTTCATATCCTAGACCAGATTTAATCAAAGGAGATCTTTTCCTACTCAAGATATTATTTAACTCTTCTGAGGCTTTAATACTTGAAATATTATGATGATACAAAGTTTGGAATTGCTCTAATTCTTTCTTAACAGTCACCACTTCTTCCTCTAGCTTTTCACATCTTGTTTTACTTTCAGCTAGCTGTCATTTAAGAATGTCTTCTATTTTCTTTGCCTCTTCTAGTTCTATTTTTACTAAAATACAGTCTATACTAGGTTCTTTGTCATTCTTTTCATACTGTATTAGTAATTGTTTTTGTTTTTTCTTCTTTAGTCTGAGTCTGCCAATTTATTCCAATGCACTAATCAATTCTCCTTCCATGTCAACTACAACATCTTCATCAGTCATGTCACTTTCTGTAAAATCAAGGTCTTCTATGGTCATAAGCATAAACTCATTCTCTTTATCTTCACATGATGATTCACTGTTTGCAGCTTCTGAGGAATTAACATCATTTACACACAAACCTTTCTTTTTATGTTTACCATCTTTATTATATATTTTAAAAGAATGTTTCTCTCCATCTGTATGATTTTGATCTTTTTTCTTGTGAGGACATTTAGAGGTAAAATGACCTATCTTACCATAGTTAAAACATTTAAAAGGCAACTTGTCTCTATATTTACCTGATCCTTTCTTCAATCTTCTTACAAATTTTGCCTCAATCTCATCTGCTCCAGGATCAATATTCTTATCTGCTTTAAAGGATGCTTCTCTAGTGATGAGTTTATCTGTACTAATCCTCATTTCATAAGCATTTAGAGTTCCTAGGAGTTGATCAATACCCAGATTTTTAAGATCATTTAACTCTTCTATTGCTGAAACTTTGGGGTTAAATTTAAATTTTACTTTCTCATTCCCTTCATAGCTGCTTATAAGTTTGTCCCACATTCCTTTGGCAGATTCAAGATGCATCACTTTTACAAATTCAGCTTCTGCAAGACTACTGAGGATAGCATTCATTGCTTTTGCATTAAAAGTAAATTCCAGTTTGTCATCTTTGGAGGCTAGTACAATGGGCTTTACATATCCAGTTTCAACTACATCCCATACATCAGCACCTAAGGACATTAGATATGTTCTCATTCTAACCTTCCATAAAGCAAAATTTGTTCCATCAAACAGAGGAGCCTTATTGGTTGAATTTCCTCCATGACTAGTAATGTTTAAGCTTACAGATCTACCTTTAAATAAAAGGAACTCACTCTGATACCAATTGCTATTGTTATTAGTACAACTGAGAGGGGGGGGTGAATCAGTTGTATTATGATTAAACAATTTTAGTCCCTTTTATAACTTCATTACCATTAAAAATGATTTTCAAGATAATGAGCAAGATAAGCAATAGAACAAGTAATCATCAATCACACATATGATGTACACAGACACAAATATTCATGAGGAAACCCATAAAGGGAAAAAACCTCTTCTTCTTAGAATGATAAGCAGTCTTTTAACTCCTTTACATCTTTTATTTTTTTAGTACCAACTCAAGATGAGGCTACAACCTCTGTTTAACAAGCTGCAACTTGTTGAGAGCAGCAACTCCCATGTTTTTCTAGCACCCACTCCCAATATTCAGGCATCAACCTGATTTACAGAGGAAATCAATCCTCCCCAGCACCCCCCTTCCACCCTATGTAATATTTTTTCAATCGATTATATCACACTGGTTCAAATATATCAATACATACTCTTTTCATTTTTGTTCTGTGCTGCTACAGCTTGGGTTTTTGGGAATTCTATTTTTCATTAAATCGAGCGACACATTTTTCTTCTGAATTGTTAAGAATTTTCCAGTCAATTATATCACACTGGTTCATACATATCAGTACATACCCTTTTCATTTTTGTTCTGTGCTGCTACAGGTTGAGTTTCTGGGCATTATGTTCTTAATTAAATCAAGCCATACATTTTGTTCTCAATTGTTTTCTTCGAATCACAGCTTCATCATCAACTACTCCTCTTCATCCTCTCAATTCTCACACTGATTTTGTTCTCATCAATCATTTTTTATAGATGCTGAAGTTATATGTCTTAGTCTCTTTAACTTCCAGATATTCCAATTCTAAAACTGAAACTGTCTCTTTAACTCCCAAATCGAAAATTGAACTGTCTCTTTGACTTCCAGAACTTACATGCTGTAACTGACTAATTAATAAATAAATAATTTTTTGTGAGTCACAGCTTGTCTGAGTTGCGACTGTCTGAGTCATGGCCGTCTGAGTCTCAACTGTTTGAGTCATGGTTGTCTCAATCACAGTCGTCTAAGTCTTAGCCGTCAGAGTCACGACCATCTGAGTCTCAGCCATTTGAGTCATGGCTGTCTGAGTCACGGCCGTCTGAGTCTCAACCGTCTGAGTCATGGCCGTCTGAGTTGTAGCCGTCTGAGTTGCAGCCATCTGAGTCACAGCTTGTCTGAGTCACGGCCGTCTAAGTCCTAGCTGTCTGAGTTGCAGCTTGTCTGAGTCATAGCTGTCTGAGTTGTAGCTGTCTAAGTTGCAGCTTGTCTAACAACATTCTTTTCTTGTATTTCAAACTCAGTCGCAGCTTTAGTAAACTGAAGTTGGTATGGTCTGAGTCACCCGCCTTGTCTGCTTTCCAACCATCAATGACAACTAAATCATAGTGCCAACATGCCCCCCTTTGTCTCAAGATGTTTCCCTCTTTGTTAGATTTTCCTTCTTTTGTAATTGAACTCCCTTTTTAGAAACTGCACCCCATTTTGTCTCAAGATGTTTCCTTCTTTGTAAATTGAGCTCCATTTTAAAAACTATGACCCTCCTTAGCTTTTTCTGGATATTTCTAATTTTTTGTTCCAGGCAACTTCTTACACCTTCCTGCTTTTCATTCCTTGCTATTTTTGGCCTCCGGTTCCATTTTGGAAACCTTATCCTCGTGAGGGCACCCTCTTGGCCCACTTGCTCCATTATTTAGGAATTTAATTACAAAAATTAATTAAAATTAATAAAAATAATTCCTCCACTTGACTTAGGCTAAATTTAATCCTATGCATACATGATGAAGTAAAATTATTTTCGTAGGGGTTATTTTGTCTCCTTTTACCCATGGTCACTGAATTAGCCAAAATTGGGGACATGACAATATTATTGGATGTTTTCATGAACTTGTTACTAAGAGTAAATGTATGATCCTGAATGATAAGACCTTTTTATATGCTCACTAGTATTGCCTACCTTTTTATTGCAGACTTAGCCCTACATTTACAATGCATGGCATCACCTTCCCACTGTATTCCATTCATTCGTATCTTCCATTATTTGAGATTCAACCCTGACTTTGACTTGCAATTTTGATCTTGAAGACTCTCCCCCACTAAGATTTCTATGTTGGTTAGACTCCATGTTTATTTGTGTGTCGGCTCTGCAATGTGTATCTTGGTTCCTTCCCATCTACTTGTATGATGCCTTGTGGATTGGATGTGTGTCCTGTGTCACCAAATTGTCTTCCCATAGTCCTAGAAACATGTTATCCTTTCATCATTACATACATTATTGTGAAATATACTATATCTCAAATGAAAGGAAAGCCAAACCGCTATTGACATTAAATGAAAGTGTCCTAGATGAAAGCTGCAGTTAGTTGTGCATTTAAGCACATGCAAAATCCGAAGGGACATGAAATGAAATGCATATAGGACATGCAAATGAGGAACAATTGAATATCTAAATGACTATTGGCTATGTCATGTAATGATTATTTCCCCACGGAGCCCAAAAGGGAATGGATGTGGGATGGAGTAAGGGGTTGCTAATTCTAAGAGTCCCCTAGAACCTTAGAATTACGATTGATTGTGAACCTAGCACAATGGTTCTAGAAAATATCCTCACAGATCCTGAATTAGGATTGGATGTGAGTCAAAGGAAACTTGTTAGAGTCTATTGGAAACCTTCTAAGCACTCTACCCATATATGAGACACTTCCATTCCCTAGTGTTACATTTCCTGCATATGTCAGAGTGGATTCATGTTTCCTTGTTCTCTAAGAGATCACTATGTTAAGGTTAAACAAGTCAACTTCCCCTTATCCTAGCCTTGTTTCATCCACCTCACCCATCATAGCAACCTGGTTAATTTTGTAAGTGGGCATATCTAAAGGGATTCATGAAAGATCAGGGATTCTACTCTAACACAAGTTATATTATTTTGGTTGATTGATTGATTTATCACCATTGTCATGTTACTGATGTTTTAGTTGGATAATAATATGAATAAGAGAGCATCCTTGACCCCTTGTTCATACATGATGGATAATTTTTTGTCTCAGTCTTTAGTTTGGTTATTTTTGACCTGGTCAAACCTAGTTTGACCTAGTCAAACCTAGTTTGACCTAGTCAACAAAGGTCCCAAGGAATATATGACTACATTGGTTCGAGATTGCTTATTATTCACCTAGATGTATCCAATACACCATTCCATGCTTCAGTTTGATCATTATTGGCCATTTTCAGGATTTCTATGGTTTATTATTATTATTATGGCCATATTTTATTCATCAGACATGGTTATGGCTTCCAGATGCATATTCATATGGATTCATGAGGTTCTAGTAGTTATTAATAGTGGGTTTGAGGTCTTTGATTCCATTGGCATACTCAATTTATTGATCAGGGTAAGGGAAATGGAAATAATGGCATATTTTTTCTACAACAATAAAATCAACATTTTAATTCAATAAAAAGTGACCATGGCTACTCCAAGGAAAACGATTTGGATATTGTATGGCTAGGAAATGGTATGGTATGATTTGATATGATATCTAAAGGCTCTATGGATCATTCTCCATGTGTTTATCTCATTTTCGAGGTCAACACTTATTATTTAGATTTCCTAGGGAGGACGTCCTCCATGAGGGGTGCACTTCACCTTGGCATATGTTGTATCACCACATTATATCTTATGGATTTGTATTGGAGTGGCACTTAGTGTGAATTGAGCCCCTAAGGTGACCCCCACATCATGTACCACATGTTATTTTCATTCATTATGATGTATTGTTCCTAGCTTGTGCATTAGAGGAAAAAGTGTGCCCCCCTTTATGAGCTTGATCCATGTATCAATGTAAAATTAGATCTCCACCATTGATGATGTTATAATATCAACCGTTGGATGAGAGTTAGTTACAACATGGACACCACTATCCTCCTATTTAAGAGAGGTGATCCCCTCATTGTATTCATTGGGAATTTTGGCACTGAAACTATTGAATAGAGAGAAATCTTTTGTGATCCAAATACTTGTGTTATTGTGGGTGAATGTTTGGGATGATGATTGCAATTTTATTTTGCTTGCATTGAAAGATATTGGTGAATATATCTCACATATGTTCGATCCATATTTTTATTGCATGAAAGAGAGGCCGATTTGGGAGGGGTGCATTCGTTGAGGAGAATCGATTTGTCTCTCTCCCAAATTTTGGTTTAATAGGGAGTGGTTCTATCCTCATGATCAATCATTTTTTATCTTTTTTCTTCTCATTTGCATTTACTCATTCTTATTGCTATTCTAATTGATTGTATCTTGGCTTGGGAGGAAGTAAGGGCACATTGGGTCATTGGGCGTTTCATTTGGACGAGGGATTCACCAAATATCTCATTTTATCTATGCAAGGGTAGTCTTAATCACCTTGGAAATTATATATAGTGACCAGGGAAGTGTTTCACATCTATTTTCTCCATTTTATTTTTTGTCCATGGGTCACTCTCGACACATAAACATTAAAACCCTCACTTAAAATTTACAAAAATTCTCTAGGTCACACCTTGGAATTTTGGGTATTCTTCCTTACCCCTAAACCTCACTATCCCCCTTGAGGCATACACCTTCTGGGACTCCGTTTTCCCTGTATCTCAAGCATTATTCTTCAAGTACTTCGCCCTCCTAGGGCTTTGGTCATTTTTCCTTTTTTGTGATTCCTTCGTTTTGCTTGTGAACGTAGACATTGTCATACCTTCCTTCAAGCAAGTAATCTTGGGTATTAGGAAGCTCTAATTATCATCTAAATAATTGTTCTGTGAATTCCTAATTTTTCCCTTTCAAATCCCCCCAGGGTAGTGATTTAGTCATTTTTCACCTAACATCATCAACCTAGATATTATCCATCATTATGTAGCCACCAAAATAACCTATTTGGATTGTATTTCCACTTCCTTAATTCTCATAATCCATAATATTTTATCATCGGTGGCTATCTCTAGTTGGTCTAGGGTTTCATCAGCTAGATACCTTATGTACTCTATAGCCATAGTTTGATATGGTGTCTTAGCTTTAGGTATTTCCTCCTAGTTTAGATCAGGGTCTCCCCCTTTGTCACTATGTTATAAGTGGCATAAAGTGAAGATAATAATAATTGGCATGACGAATGATCCATTCCAAGGGCCAGTATCCTCTAAGATCACATCTTTAGTTTCCTATCTCCTCTAACGTCCTGAATAGGTTCATCATAAAGGGGAAACTACAAGTTGTGTGATAACATTTTTGGCATTGTTTCTAGGGAGGTTGAGGCTAACCTCAAGTGTCTGTGAGTGTGTGTGTGCGTTCTTTATAATAATTTCACATCCGGTCTTAAAATTGGTGGAACTACGTTTTCCTTCATTAATTATCTTAACCATCAAAGTTTTTCACTCATCTCATCTCTCCATCAAAACATAATCCTTTTGGTGGACAAATCTTCGAAGTTCACCTGGTGACTTCACTAAGAAGCGAATGCATTCCATAAATCACAATTAATTCATATGTATTCCTCCAATACATGAAAGAAATAAATGAAAATATAACCTAGTGGAGAAGGAAAATGGAGGAAAGAAGGAAATGGCGACCATTGTATTGGTATAAGGATAATTTTGAGCATGATTATGGGTATGACCCTCAATGTAGCAATCCTTAGGATACACATTTTTCTCCTCATATGCTAAATGTTCTAACCACCCTGAATAATCCTGTTAGTGAGCATCAAATCTAGCCAAGTCTTTGGGTGAATGATTATTGTAATTGTTGAAATATTGTAACTTCAAAGAATATTCTATTTGTACTTTATTATTCTAGAGATGTTTCATTCCTCCGTTAGGACTTTATCATATATCCGGAGATGTTTATTCCTCCGAGAGAATGTTGTAACTAGGGTTATTAGACCTCCCTAGTGGGTTCTGCCCTGAGTTAGTTGTTTAGGGGTTATTAGACTCTCCTAGGAGAAGTCGGCCCAGTTAGGGTGAAAAGTCAAATAGAAGTTGAGTATAAATAGAGGAGGTGTGTTCCTCATTTATCTCACTCATTCACTCACTTGTGAATTGCACATAGGAGAGAGAGAGAGATCTGCATAGGAGGAGAAGGAGCTCTTGTTTGGGGATTACATCTTTGTATTTGTTGGTCATCTATATTGAGGAAATATTTGCTGGGTTTTCTACCTCATGAGGGTTTCCTAGGATAAATATTTGTCTATCTTGTGATTGTGTTTCTTTCAATGATCTTGTTTGTGAATTTATGCTAAACTTAACAGTAATTTGGTTAGACATCCAAATCAAGTAACTGGAGACGTAAGGAAATCCAAACCATCCCCTTTCGACTTTTCAGAAATATATGGGGCACCTCATCCTATTCAAAATGGACACATCAAAAGGTTGCCTCATTTCGATGGAAGTGATGGAATATATGTTGAAAGTCATTTGGATTCCCTCTGGTATTATTTGCAATGTCTAGGTGCAGATGACGAGTATGTCTATATGCGAGCCCTTGGTGCGTCCCTATACGGGGATGCTTAGCTATGGTTTGATAATTTAGCACCGGGATCCATCACTAGATATGACATGTTTGCTAAGTTGTTAAAATATCAATGGGGTGAAAACATTGATGAATCTTTAGAGACACAGTCAAGAAATAATGAGGTTGTTGCGGATCAATTTGATGAAGACGATCATGATAATGATGATGCAATAACTAATGATTGTATTTACTAAATTCATTTCTCCTCTCCTTAGCCAACAATGAGTGTGCCTTTGATAGAGCAAATTTCAACCCCTCAATTGGATGAGTGTTCCTTTGAAGTGTCTCTCCAAGAAGAGATGACGAAAAACCTTTCGCTCAAAGCAGAGCTTGTGTCTTACCCTCTTAATCATCCTGTTGCGTCTCAAGATAATTAAGGTGCTTATTTTTCTAAAGATGCAAGTGAGGAATTTGACTTAATTTATGATTCAATTAACCAAGATGATCCGGATCTTGGGGCTGAGACTCGAGAGGCTTGAATGTTGAGAGAGGAGGAGAAGAAATAGTCTCAAAGTTGGAGCAGACAATGGAATAGCATGGAACAAAACCATGGGCTTCCAAATATCATGGATGGGTGTATTCTAAAATGTGGGATGCATGGAAGATTCCAAAACCATGGATGGGAGAGGGTGGCCTCTCCATTTAATGCTTTTATGATGAATGGGAGAGGGAAGTCTCTCCATTTAATGCTTTTATGACTTATACATCTGAATTTATACCATATGCCCCCTAAAATTTGGATCATTACTGATCCAGATCTTGGGGGATGAGACCCGGGAGGCTTGAATGCCGAGAGAGGAGGAGAAGAAACAGTCTCAAATTTGAAGCAAACAATGGAATAGCTGTGAGAAAGAAACATAAGCGAGATATGGGCTGTGAATATCTTATATAAATAAATATAGAGTAAATATGACACATGGAAGGGTGAGGCTCAAAGAGGGTTCTTTGAGCCTCACCTCTCAAACTATACTAATAAAGGCACTCAAAACTAATAACCCAATAATAACTCAATAGAATAAGAGAAATGTAGGATGCCAAAAATAATAGCTTGCTTTTTGAAAAGGAATAAAGCCCTTTATATAATATTATTACAATGTGCCTTGAAGCCATACCATGGAACAAAAACATGGGCTTCCAGATACCATGGATGGGTGTATTCTAAATTGTGGGATGCATCGAATATTCCAAAACCATGGATGGGAGAGGGTGGCCTCTCCATTTAATGCTTTTATGACACTAACACATTTGATGAAATTTGTCATGGTTTTGCGTTGATATTGCCACGTTTTGTTGTCTCAATTGCGACAAAGATGGGCGCGATTTTGCGTGGAACCTATTTCGTGGATATAACGATGAAATTGGAAAGTCGTCGCAATAGAGACAAAAAATGGTCACCATGTGTCTTCTATAAGGTGGTCTTGAAAATGATTTTTTTTATTCATTTTCTACAAACCGTCTCTCTATCGACGAAAATGCGTCCCTATAACGACGAAAATATGTCGAAAAAGCATTTCACAGAAATTTGCTTCCACGAAAAACCGTCTCTCTATCGACGGTTGTTCATCGAACAGACTAAAAAAAGGAAGAGGCTGCGACAGTTTTGCTATACCTTCGACGATGTTCCGGCTCAACTATCGACGAACGATCGTCGAACAAACCAAAAGAAGGTAGGTGCCTTTCCACAGTTTTGCTATACCTTCGACGAAATTTCGTCTATATATCAACGATATCTGGAAGGTTAAAAAAAGTAAAATTAAAAACTGTGAACATTTTCTACATCTATCGATGAAAATGCGTCCCTATAATGACACAAATATGTCGAAAAAGCGTTTCACAAAAAATTGCTTCCATGAAAAATCGTCTCTCTGTCGACAGTTGTTCGTCGAACAAACTAAAAAAATGCAGAGGATGCGATGGTTTTGCTATACTTGCAACGATGTTCCGACGCAACTATCGATGAACGATTGTTGAACAGACCAAAAGAAGGAAGGTTCCTTTCCATGGTTTTGCTATACCTTCGATGAAATTTCATCTATATATCGATGATACCTGGAAGTTTAAAAAAAAAATTAAAAACCGTGAACATTTTCTACATCCAAAGAAGTTTGATGTTTGAAGGTTATTTATGCTCATAACCTGAAAAATGATGCATGAATTTCATGGATTAGGGTTGTTACTATGCCCATAATCATAGGACTATTGTCTTATAGGGAAAAATGCCATTTTCAACTGTCAAATTCAATCCATAATTGCTTCTTATGCACTCGAAATTGAGAAAAGGTTGCTACTTTATGGTTTGTGGCTATCAAGAATTCCATTTCAAGGCTAATTTGGGGTTGCGAAATGTTTGGAAAATCCCTAGTTGTTCCCAGACCTGAAAAATAACCCTCTTCATCATTGTTTATGTGCCCATATTTGTGAAAGATGCTGCTTGCTGCCATTGTCCATGCCCGGAGTCACTTCAAAACTACCTAGATTTCATTTTTCTATACTTAGACTTCCTTCAAAAATATTACAGAATTTATTCTAGGGTTGTTTGCGCCCATGAGACTACTCAGAATAACTCTTTAAGGTATGAAATATGTCATAGATCACTCAGAAATCTATAGAATAGTCCCAGATCAGCTCAAAATCCTCAAATTGATCTCTGAAAACCTTAGTGCATACCCTATGCAAATGGGGGGATAACACCACTCATATAAATAGATGAAGGAGAGGGTCTTCCCAAGAAACACACCACATCAAACATTCATTTGTATGTCTTATCTGGAGTGCTCTCTTTGTAATGCACTAGGTTTCATGAGGAAACCCTCATTTGGACTTATTCTATAACCTAATGTTGGTCCTATTTTTCCATTTTTTTTCTCTAACCACTCTTTTTTTTTTTCCATTTTTTTTCTCTAACCACTTTTTTTTTGAATGGAACCAATAGTATGTCTATTTGTGTAATATACTAGCATCCATAGAACTAAGAAGGTCTAATTTTTGTTGTAACTTTATCCTCTAGATTTGGTAATGAATTCATTAGACTACCTTGACAACCCTCATTTTCATTAGGTATATCTTATCCCAAACAATTGTCTATGGACCATTCAATAAATCTTGCAGATAAGAGAACACCCCATGAACAAATTATGAATATTTCATTCAGATTGGCCTCATTTAATTCAGTTAAGGATAAAATAAGCATGGAAAATCCCAATGACTGCTGCAAAGAATAAGTTTGATATTGACCTTCAGAAGATGCCAAAATTTGTGAGGAGGGTCTAGAAAGTGATAACAACAATCCTTCAAGCATTGATGAAAAGAAGTGTGTGTGGTATCTCATATTGACACTTATGAACTTGCAACCATGGGAAATGGTTTGCTAGTTGAGAGACCCATTCCAAATTGCAGATTGGGTGTGGACACTGATGTCTTATGAGTATAACCTAAATGTCCAAGCCAGGTGACATTATATTAGTGAATTTTGGCATTGGACAAGAGCTTATCATCTTTTTTGAGAACAAAGATGATTAAATGAAATTGATGGTGAGTTTATCATGGTTTTTAGAATTTTCAAGTGCAAAAGAAGAGAATGAAAAAAGAGATTGATCTAGTATATCTCCTTTGATTGATCTAATTGTAAAGTCAACAAAGAAATTCTTTTAAAAAATAGTATATATTGTAGATAACTGTTTGGAGTTGGAAGTGCCCTTAGAACCAAATGTTGTGTTAACTCAAGTGTTGACATGCATAACTTTATTTTTTTTTAAATGGAAAATAAAAGGGACTAGCTAGGTGCTTCTAAGCAAGATTGAAATACTATTCTCCAATGTTTTGTTGTGTTTTTTTCATTATGGTCAATATTTATGTTTCTTTAACACTTCAAAGGAAAAATATCTCTATGAGGAAAGCTTAGAAATCAGTATTACATAATGTATATCTGAAATTGAAATGGAGACCTCTTTGGATGTGACAAAATCAAATAGTAATAAATCCAAGCATACTATATGTAAATGTCTCAATTTATTGTTGTTTATTGTCGTTCATACCTAGCCATCCAAGATGTCTCAATTCAAACCTAAACTTGTCACTTACAACATTATCATAAGAGCATGCAATTTTGCTCCTTGCCATGCAAGATTTTTTATGGAAGAAATAGAAATGCATGGAATATATCCAGCTTGTATTAGTAGGTCCATCCTCTCTAATGCATATGTAAATGTGGGTTATGTACAAGTGTATTTGCAAAGTTTCAAAAATACATGCGAAGCCAGTACTAAGCCTAATGGCAGCACATACACATTTTTTTTTCAAGACATGCATTAAGAATATAAATCTGAAACGGTCTTCCTCTATTTTGAAAAAATGAAGAAACAATAGTTGCAATAAAATGTGGTAACATATAATACATTCTTGAGCACCTGGAATTCGTTTGAAGAAGGGGTCCATAGGTTCCTTGCTCTACAATCCTATATGAAGACCTCTCTCAAAGACATGGGCTCCCATACGCTAGTGCCAAAACCCTATAAGCTAATGCATTGGACAAGTTTCGTTACTTTCGTATTGAATGGATATTCCAAATCACTCCAAGAGTATCCAAGTGTTTCATGTGTCCTATTTGAACAAGGTCGTGGGGCCAAATTGTTGAGTTTGAAACAACTTCCAAGAATTTGTTAGGTGGATATGATTGTTGACTTCTTATCGACCCCACTTACATAGGTTTTGAAGCATTGTAACATAATTCCATGAGTGGACGGAATTCTTCATTTGATCTTCTTTAGGCTTATATGTATAATTTTTGAGTGGGGATCTCATTTACTTTTGTATAATTTTCCTATTTTCACTATGTCAGAGTTCACTAGGACTTTTGTCTTAGTGTGTGATGACTATGGTTGTGACCTAAGAGTGGCGTTTCAACACAATGGATGCCTATTATCCTTCAATAGTAAGCATCAATTAAAAAATAGAAACCAAAATTCGAAATGTTGATTATGATCGCCAAACATAAAATAATGGCATATTTGATGCATTTCAAGACGGATCTTCTAAACACTAAAATAACTGGAGAACTTGCAAAAAGAAGAAGGAAAAAACCATGTCAAAACCCACTTTAAAAAACTCGTCAAAACCCTTACCTTATCATTTTCCTTTCACTAGATCCATTCGCCCATACAACTTGATAAGAGTTGTCCACGATATGCATTTCCATCACCAAGACCCACATAAATCATCAAAGATATAATTTTTATATGAGTAAATAATATATAAGCAAATAAACATGCATTTAAATCCTACTACAAAGTCCTGTAGAAATCAATGAACCGTGAAATGTTAAATTTATTAACAATATTTTAAGAAATAGACATGCATTTAAAAATTTACAACAATCTTTAATACATAGGACTAAAAGAATATTTATACCTTATTCCTCTCTGTTTCAAAAATAGTTTAATATTCTCTACTAAACGAGGCCAACCACGTGAAGGTGGAAGCTCATATGGCCCCTCCCCTCCTCACATTGCTCTCAATTCCCCATACCCAATAAATGATTTTGTTTACATAGAAAACATATGAACATTCATGCATAACTAGGCTAGTCATCAAAACATATAAACATATAAACATTGAAGCATAATTAGGTAATTCATATAAACAATGTTTCAGACTAACAACATCGATATACATCAAAATACGAGTCATGAATTTATACATCTACTTTTTCGTTGATTTCTATTTTTTTGCATTGTAATAAATGACGAGTAGGGTATCACAATCATCATTTGGCGCAGTATTTACTATGCCATCTCCTACTATTGTTTGTGTTTCCATGCCCTCATGTATCATACTTCTTGTACGTCGCTGAGTAGGGCATGGAGTCCGTTATGAAGGGGTGTGAACTGCAACAATGGAAATGAGCATATCAATATGTTGAAATATTATTGAAATAAATATTTCATTATTTTGATTAACGTTACAATATTGCTCTTTACCTGTCTGTGTAGCTGTGACAAATGGTGTGTTAATTGTTTGTCTACTTGGTTCCTCTTGCAGTTCACCCTCCTGATCTACATGGTCTTCCATTGAAAGAAGAAAATTTATAAGTTTACGTCAGGAAATATATATCTATAATCATAGTAGATATTTAATTTCCAAAGCATACATACCAGAATGGATACTCTGCTCCCCACTATCATGGGACATGCACACCCCAACATCAAATGGTACATGCTGAGTACCGCTAGATTCACTACTGCGGTTGCATTGTTGCTTAAAAACAAACATAAATATTTAGTTATAGGTGATATAATCAAAACTGAATAGACTTTAATAGTATACTGCAATGATGGCCTTATGCATTTTATTTACCTACATTTGCGTCATTGGGGAGATTGGATTCTACCCCAAGATTTTCTAATATTAAATCACACTTTGAAAACCATACTTGAAACCAAGCTTTAGGTCTTCCTCGGTGGTAGCAGCTTGGAACGTATTTCCCTGCAATGCATAACACATTTAAAATTTCCAGTATAAAAAACATATATTTGTTCGCTACTGTTAAATAAATATTCCCCACAGTTAATCATTTATTTCTTATGATTCGGGCTCTTAGTTTTCTATAGCCACCCTGGCCCAGTCTATGTTGCTCGTGCTTTTCCATTCTAGCCTTGGTTTCTTTGTAGGTGTCAGGTAGCCTATATATGAAAATTTTGAAAAACGTTAGATATCAGAATTCTTACTTAAAACAAAAAAGAAAAAAATAATTGAGCTTATTTCACTAAAAAGATGATATGTGTTGTACCTTGCTTTACCAGGCCGTGGCTGTTTTCCTTGTCTTTTTAGCAAGTTCTCCTTTGCATCCTCTATGAGTTCCTTCCACTCTTTCTCTGGAACCATGGGAGCGTGCTCATGCTTGAGGTCAAGTTGCAATTTATCCCGATATTGGGCCCTGGTATATTTTAAATTCTCGCCAGCTAACTTTGCAACCAATTTCTTGTTGAATGTATTGCCAAACAAGTTTACCATGTGGTCTATCAATTCATCTCTCTTTTCTCTATCTTGGATATTCCACTGTGTGCGAATGGTTGGGCCAAACAGATCCAATGCTTTGCCATTCAAATTCCTATAGAAAACATTGTTTCCTGCAAAAACATGTAATCCATTAATTTGTAATAATTTCAACGTATGTCCATTTCAATTTCATGATTAAAATGAATAAATTAATTAATAGATACCTGCAATCTTTTGAATCTTGATCAGAACATAAGCGTCATCCACTAGAAAGGAGAGATCTAGTGATCCGGTGCTTTTAACTCATGCTGCTCCAGGAAACGTTTCTTGTTCACCTATAGTACGTTCATCTCCAGAGTCATGTGGATTCCTAGGCTCCATCTCATCATGCTCCAGCATGTCATGCCGATAAAAATCAGTGCCCTCGTCAATGGATTCAAGGCCAATTGCAGGAGTGTCAAAAATCCTCATTGGTACATTGCTTTGCCGACGTTTTTGCTGCATTGGAGCATCACTGCTACCTATATCTGTCTCGACAGGTTCTCTAGTCACAGGTTTTAAAAAATCCTACAAACGAAAAAACTTTACTTTATCAGATCACTTGGAAAAATAGAAAACATAATATCAGATATGAAATCATGTCATAGCTTAAAAAAATATGTGAATATGCCACTTACCCCATAAGATTGTGTTTGATCTTGCAGCTCTTCAATCCTTGCCCCATTCTCCTGTGTCACGGGCCTTATGCGAGCCAAGGAAAGCATTTCTATCTTTTCCCTTTTCAGGGCATTCTTTAAAGTTTGCATTGGGTCTGTGGAATAGTAAATGTCTTCCCTAATTACCTCATCATCCAGATCGAGTGCACTGGACTAAAATCATCAAACAATAAAATTAAGCAAAATAATTTTAACATCATTCAAATATTGTTATTGTAATGAAATTTAGTTACTATTAAGCACTAACACTTACCTGACGCAGTGTTGTGGCCGGTGAATTCCCACGGTCAACCCGTACTGATCTACTTCGAGTGGGTGACTTTCCACGGTCACCCTGGACCGTGGAAGCAGTAGGTGCCTTTCCACGGTCCTCACACTGACATGATAAATCAATCAATAATTCATCATAAGCACAAATAAATGTGAATGTCAACAGTGGAAATCAAATGTTAACAAAAAAAAAGAAACATTTAGTTATTATATTTAACACTTACCTGATGGGGCACAGAGTGTGACCTTCCACGATCACCCTGGACCATGGAAGTAGCAGGTGCCTTTCCACTGGCACCACCTTGACACAATAAATCAATAAATAAACATTATGAAAATAATTGTAACATAATAAAAAATGAGATATTGCAATAATATTTATTTTTACCTTAGAAGTAGAGGACACGCGTTCTGTTCCATGACGAACATGGGTAGACCCCTGCCACAGTGTAATAAGCATGTTGTCACATGGAAATATTATGGGGTTGGAGTTTCTAGTTATTGTAGTCATATTTAGTTAATATATTTAGTTGAGTCAATAATTGTAACATAAACAAAAATGAGATATTGCAATAATATTTACTTTTACCTCCGAAGGAGAAGATACATGTTCTGCTCCATGGTGATGAGTAGACCCCTACCATAGTGTAATAAGCACGTTATCATAAGGAAATATTCACAATAAGCATGAAAAAAACGAATGGTAATAGTGGAAATCGAATGTTAACAAAAAAAATCGAAATATTTAGTTATTGTAGTCATATTCATTTACTATATTTAACATTTACCTGACGAGGCATAGCTCGTAACCTTCCACGGTCACCTTGGACCGTGGAAGTAGCATGTGGCTTTCCACTGCCGCCACACTGACACAATAAATTAATCAATAAAAGTTGAGTCAATAATTGTAATTTGTAACATAAACACAAATGAGATAAGCATAACAGTGTAATAAGCATGTTATCACATGGAAATATTCATAATAAGCACTAAAAAAGAGAATGTCAATAGTGGAAATCGAATGTTAACAGAAAAAATCAAAACATTTAGTTATTATATTTAACACTTACCTGATGGGGCATAGAGTGTGACCTTCCACGGTCACCCTAGACCATGGAAGCAGGAGGTTCCTTTCCACTGGCACCACCCTAACACAATAAATCAATAAATAAATGTTATGAAAATAATTGTAACATAATAAAAAAAGAGATATTGCAATAATATTTATTTTTACCTCAGAAGTAGAGGACATGCATTTTGTTCCATGACGATCATGGGAAGATCCCTGCCACAGTGTAATAATCATGTTGTCACATGTAAATCTTCTGGGGTTGGAGTTTCTAGTTATTGTAGTCATATTTAGTTACTATATTTAGTTGAGTCAATAATTGTAACATAAACAAAGATGAGATATTGCAATAATATTTACTTTTACTTCCAAAGGAGAAGATACATGTTTTGCTCCATGGCGTTGAGCAGACCCCTGCCACAGTGTAATAAACATGTTATCATATGGAAATATTCACAATAAGCACGAAAAAAGTGAATGGTAACAGTGAAAGTCAAATGTTAACAAAAAAAATCGAAACATTTTGTTATTGTAGTCATAATTCTTTACTATATTTAACATTTACCTGATGAGGCATAGATTGTCACCTTCCATGGTCACCCTGGACCATGGAAGCAGCATGTGGCTTTCCACTGCTGCCACCCTAACAAAATAAATCAATCAATAAAAGTTGAGTCAATAATTGCAACATAAACAAAAATGAGATAAGCATAACCGTGTAATAAGCATGTTATCACATGGAAATATTCATAATAAGCACGAAAAAAGTGAATGTCAACAGTGGAAATCGAGTGTTAACATAAAAAATCGTAACATTTAGTTATTGTAGTCATGTTTAGTTATGATATTTAGCATTTACCTGATGAGTCATAGCGTGTGACCTTCCACGGTTACCCTGGACCGTGGAAGCCACATCTATTCTATTTAAGTTGTAATCGATCAACAAATCTTCACCTGGAAGTATTGTTTTTGTTGGACATACAAATATACGATATTCTTTGCATCCCTCAAATTCGCAATTCGGTTTCTTAGTTGTTGTCACTGGTCGTGTACTATTTATAAATCCAACAACGTTTCCGTACGCTTTTGGTCTCCCATCAATATAAATAGTCGCCCCTTTGTTTTTATTGTTTTCTGCTAGTTGTATATAATTTGCGGCAACTCCATATCTACGCATAATTTGAGTATATTGGACCAAGATTAACCAGTTATTGTATTTGTATAATGGTCTGACATACTCCATCAATTCAGTTACAATGCCATAGCCGACCTTTATACCATCCATGGAAAATAGCCCCAATCCATTTAAGGATGAAGAAGCAATGCGATACATCCTCCCATTGATGAAGAAATATGTGTCCACTTGAGGTATCTTATTAGGTACCCATCGTTGCACTAGATGTCTATAACTCAAGGGAAACTCAATGTCACCTATGCTCTCAGCATCATAATTACATGACCCTCCATTGGCAATAAAATATTGCATGCGTCTACAAAATCTTTTCCTTACCTTTTCAGATCTAGTTGATATAGAACCGATAGATCTAGTGCAACACGTCTCACTCTCAACCTCTCCGAGTATATCTTCATCATCACTCAAGGAAGATAGATCTGAAAGATACCTATTTGGTGGTACCTGCACTCGATAAAATAAGAATATAAGTTACCAAGCGGATATAATTTAGCGTGTAAATATATTTACTTGTAATGTTTTAATATCAAAATTTATTTCTTCCCAAAAACTTTATCAAAAGCTATTTTTACCTAAGAGGTGTAATTTATTTTAGAGTTATTGATATTTGAATTATTTTTAAGTATAAGATACGATTTGACTTGATTTGGAATTTGTTCACAACACGGATATAGAAGTGTGTTTATTGGGCCACTTTACTAGTTAATGCATGCAAAGAGGTATGGGGTTCCCCCTCATATAGATCATGTTGGGGATTCAATTTGGAACGGTTGGTGGTCATATTGCTTCATTCATGGATTTCCCACTGAAACTCAGTGACGTTAGTCTAACACTCCCTCTTCCACAGTGGTTTGATATGCAAGTTTCCTCATGCAAGGTACTCCTTCTCTAACTATGTGCTACATGTGCGCAATGGTAATCTATTGTATGACAATGTAGTCACAAAGGTCCAAATATCCTCCTTAACATAGGTCCTTGGTTCCATCACCAACCTCCATGAACTATCCTCCTCAACCCAAGAATCATCAAATCAAGTGTCCAACCTGCAAGGTGTGTAGGTCCCAAGCTCTAAGGGTTAAGTGCCCAATGCTCCTCCTCTTAGGTAAGTACCTCCCTTGATCAAGCAATCGAATCCCCCATTGTGTGCACCCAATGAGTTTATCAACATGTTGATTATGTAACAATCTCCTAAGGGTACCATTTCAACACACTAACCAAGGCCAAGCATCCACCCAAACTGAGACATTGATATGACCATGAAGCATCTCAAGGGGCTAGGATACCTATTTCTCGTCTACCGAGGTGAGAAAACTTTTGGAGTAATCCCAAAATCTAACACATAGTTTTCCCTAAAATGAATGGTTATATCTAAAAACTAGGTGGCCATGTGTATTACTCACTCATTATCCTTGCCAAAAATTTTAGGTTCGTGCAGTTAATACAAATGAAATTTATAACATCATGTCCATAAAAGAAAAATGAGTATGGAGTAACATAATTCTCTACAAAACTTCTTTTTGCTTCAAAGTGAAATTCTCAATGTAGATATGAGTTTTGATTGCTTGAAGTTGAATGAATAATTTTTTTTACAAATTTAATCGTCAACAAGCAAATGTATTACCCATTTTCGTGTTTGCACCCTTATACCAACGGAGACAACCACATGAAAGTGGTGTCTTCCAATAACATATTGGTTGATTGGTTGTTGGGTCAGTATGATTTCTTAGTATACAATGTTAAACAGTTAGAAACCCCTTTAATATGGCACCTTAGAATAGCTTAGAACGGTTTAACTTACACCAAATTTGTCCATCTTTTGCCCATTTTTTCCAAATTTCATGCTATTTCATACATGGCTAGAGTTTCATGGAATTTGGGAGGCTCTGGGTGAATTTGGGAGCCAAAGGGTCAAGTGCGCTAAGTAGGACTGCTCAACCAATAGTTTTCCAAACTCTACCAAACAGGATAAGGTGTCTTCTAATTACTAGAAAAAGGTTTTGGATGCTTTAGTATTGTCAAAGGAACCTCAAAAAACCATCAGATCTGAAAATAAACTCATACATAGTTTTTACTGGCAAAAGTGGTAAAACTAGTCATTAAAAAATGCATAAAGAGCTAGTCTTCCATTTTCTTGATCCAAATTGCCTTGGAGGCTTACAAATTTCACTTCCAGAGTAAAGGAAGGTTCTGATATAATTTATTGAACAACATCAGGTCGAAATTAGATGTCTTGAGAAGATATTAAAGATATTATTACATTCAGTCCTTCAATTGATCTCCACTGCTAGAGAATCTTACAATATTGAGAGAATAAGTATGAGAAGAGAAGAAGGAGATGAAATTATGTATTGGATCTGATAGGAGGATGAAATTAGGGATGAGTTATGTAGATGATGGGAGCATTGAACCTTCTGAGCTACACTGATCTCCTTCTCTGAAATGGAATGCCTCCTTCTGATGAAATATTCCAACACTCTCTCAAATGGCACTCTGAATGAGGAGCACTCTTTGGAAGATTAGATTATTCAAGACTTGGCTGATGTATATATTTAGATCAGCATTCCATGGCTCTAGATCTGATCAAGGGAAAAATGGAATATGAAATACCTTGGGGTTCATCTCCCAAGCAATGGTTGAGGCACATCTATCAACTCCGAGTAGCAAGAGCTCTCAAGAAAAATAATAATTAACCAAAAAATGTGAGAAGTGTGCCCTAGCTTCCTTTTATAGCTGAGGTAGCTTCACTGACAAGTCATCCACATGTGTGAGAGAGGAAGGGCACATTCCTTGAGAGAATTAACAATTATATTGCTTTGCAAAACTTTCCTACTTTGTGTCTTTCCACTGGAATTAGCAATTGCGCCCTACTCATATTTTCTGAATGTTGCATGCTTTTCCAAACTGGTTGCTTTTTGCACTTTCCTTCTTTTAAACTTTCCTGCTTTGTGCTATTGCCTAGTTTTTCCTTGCTTTTTCCAGTTTCCACTTTCTTATGCTGCCACCTTGCTTTTAGTTGACTCCTTGATTTTTCTGACCTTTCCACTTGGGTAGGTAAGTTCCACCTTGACCTTATGCACCCTCCTAGCCATGTTATCATCAATTATTTCCAAAAATTTAATTAATAATGATGAGACATTTATTATAAAATATAATTTAAAACTTAGAATATTTAAATTTATTAATTACTATAGTACTTGTGCCAAAATTTACCCCTATTAATTATTCTTCCTAGACCCCTTAGGGATGGGAGGATCCAACTATTGACCAAGGATACTGTAATATTCTTGACCTATGATCAACTAATATTATCTAAAAAATTAAAACTTATAGTACAACTTTTTCACCGACGAAGATTAGTTAAGAGAACTAGTGGAAAAGGGGTTAGTGTAGGGCACAGGCAGATTCCTCCTGGGTTATGAATTTGGGATATTTAGGTTCTGCCAATTGTATGGGTGACTACGAAACATAAAACATATTAGAAACATGGACAACTACTGATTCCTATGCACAAAGTACTAGGGCCATTTACATTTCAACAACAACTAGGATGATGTCTACTTTGATGCTTCCTAGGCACACCGACATATGCAAACTAAAATCAATGCTTACACTTGAATGTAACCAGTGGTTGATATCAGACAATTAAAATCCTAAATAAATGATGGAAAATATTTATTGAATATGTTGGAGGTTCTGGTGGAGTGTGGAAACCAAATAGGAAAGGGTGTTATATTGGATTGCTCGACTAGTAGTTTTCCAAGTTCTTCCAAATGGACTGAGAGACATTAGAAACCTCAGGTAAATGGTTTTATATTCTTCATTAATTTCTTAGGATTTATAAATAACCTCCAGAACATAAAAATGACTCATACATAGCTCTGAATTGCAAAAATGGTAAAACTAGCCAATAAAAATTGCTTAAAGAGCTAGTCTTCGAATTGCTTGATCCAAATTGCCTTAGAGGATTAAAAAATTCACTTCTGAAGTATATGATGTCTCTTTCATAAGTTTATTAACAGAATCAAGTCGAAATTCAATACATTGAGCAGATATTAGAGGAGTTACAACATTCATATATTCAAGGAGTCTTCAATGCTAGAGAGATCTTACAAACTGAGAGCATGAGTATGGGAGGAGGAGAATAAGGATAAGTTATGCAATGGATATTACATGAGGATGAAATCAAAGATGGTAGTTTCATATGGAGGGCACAATGAATTTCATGAGTTGCTAAGGGGCGCATTCATCAACTGAAACTTCACACGTGCGCTCCTTAACACTAAAACCTTGGCTCTGGTGAGAATGTTTGTATCTTGGTCATCTAGACACCTTTTTCAACAAAAAAAGGAGTTTATTAATGAAAATGACCCTTCAGACACAATGGAATAGGTCTCACAACCAATAAATTCTCATAAATGCTGAACCCAAAAACTCCATTTTGGCCCTTCCACATTGTTCCCACTGAATGAAGGGAATGAATAGAGATTTCAAATTCGATGATTGATATTCGTTCTTCTGACTCTCAAATCAGCTTGAATGGAATTCAGGACCTGCACATCATACTTCCATGGCTTCAAGAGATGGAAGAATATCATATAAGTATAATTGAAGAGAAGGAATGGGGCACATCTCCCACATGTTGGCTAGGGCACATCTCCTTGCCTTGGTAAGCTAAAGTGATCGCACACAAATTCAATAATGACCAAAAGTTGTGAAAAGGAGTTGCTTGGATTATTTTATAAACTTCCTAATAACCTGATGAGCAAGTTGATGTGCTAGGTGACCTATGAGAGCCCTTCCAAATTCGCCCTCCTTGAGTGGATAGGATTTTCTGCTTTTCCTCTCTTACAACTTTTCATCCTTTTAGAAAATACGCCCCCCTTGACTTGAGATGTTTCCTTCTTTGTAAACTGGTCTCTAATTTGGAAGCTGAGCCCTCCCTTGGCTTTTATGGATGTTTCCACTTTTCTGCTTTCGACAACTTCTCACACCTTCCCTGCTTTTCATCTTTTGCTATTTTCTTTCCTCTGGTTCCATTTTAGCAATCTTATCCTCATGAGGGCTCCCTCTTGTCCCACTTGATCAAAATTTAGGAATAATTATTTATGAAAATACTTAAAATTAATAAAATTATTGTTTCTATTTTCCTCACCTGCCTACTTTTGTCAGTTTCTTTCCTTTTAGCTTGGCATCTTGCTTTGTGCTAATTTTATCCACTTTCTTCTTTGGTGTGACAACTCATAAGGCTAGCCTTATCTCTCCATGTGCCCTCATGGTTTCCTTATCATCATCAAAATGACCAAAAAACAAATTAATATTTTAAATATGAAAATAATCATTACATCCTTCTAATTTAATTAATTAAACAACTATAGGATAATTTATTCCTCGTTAATAATTGCCTAGGCGAAATTTATCCCCCCTTTCATTAATTACTTCCTTGGTCTTCAATAGGATCCATGGGGGGTTGGTGGATTCTTTTTTTCCCTTGGTACTGGAAAATTGGGGACATGACAGTCCTCCCCTCCCAAACTTGCTTGTCCTCAAGCAAGAAACCAACTCCAACTCTAACCAAAAGTCCACCATGTTTCTACTGCACCACTCTGATTATAATCATTCTACCAATGACTAATTCCTTTTCAAAAAAAATTTCAACCCAACTAAAACAAATGAGAAGAATGCATGGATCCCACTGTTTTTGTTGCATGTATCCCAGTGGCATGGTTACTTGTGGAAAACTATCATTCCAAATAATTCCAGGGTCCCACTATCTCAGCTGCATCCTTCCAAACATCAAGATCAACATGAAGAATATATCATCATGGACGATGTCTAGATTACTCCACCACACTAGAATTTTATCATATCCAATGAAAAAATGGACCTCAATGAGTCCCTCCACCAAAGTATGGAACTCCTCATGTTCCATGTGCAAACCGACACACAGACTCATACCTCTGCTAGCAAATTGACATAGGTGGAAATCCCATGTCTTCAAAACATAATCCAGAAACCATGGATTCTCATGCAACATATCAAAATAAATGTATGTATGTCATTCAAATCTCCCTTGATGCAGACATAAAACTCACCCTTGGGGGTGCTTAGCTCCAGTGTGTATCCATCCACCCAATCAATGGATGAAAAAACACTCATACTGGATGCAATATTATTCATGATGAAGGCATTAGATAGATGTCTTTGTTGCTGTTCATCAAGCTGGAAAGGAAATGGTGCACTTTTCAGGCTACATGGCTTGACCCTGAAGTCATCAATGGAATATGTGGGAGCCTCCTGCTCCTCATGTGGCACCATGTTGGCTTACTTCCTCATTCTTTAACTTTCTTGTACCGACCCAGGTTCTACGCACTTAGGGGGCCAACAATGCCACTTCTCCACCGGCCCTTTCGGCAACAACCTGCGAACAGGCTGAGGTCTCACCCGAGGCGAAGTTATGGGGGATTTCAGAAGAACGTTTTTGTAGTTAGTTGATGCGTGGTTATGGAACTGGTGCAAGTGAAGTCCTCCCGACTTCACATATACTTGTGACTACTGCGCACATATGGGATTGCGCACTTCGCAACTGATACGATATAGCGTAATACAACGTAACATCGCAACTTCAGGACTGCGCCTCGATGGAATCACACATATTACAAAATTCACTGACTTAGTGGTTACCCAAATACTTATGCATTAAACATACTCAGAATCACTTAGTCATTCAGTCATATATGTTTGGGACAACATATTATTCTCATTCACCACACACATGAACATACATATGAAAGTGCGCACACACATAAATGTAAGTATGAATGTAAATAGAAACATAAGCATACACATTCACACATTCAATCACATAACACACGTATTTACGTGGTTCACCCCCAGGATGGGAGCTACGTCCACGGGAATTGTTGTTTATATTAATGGGAAGGGTCAACAGTTCTAGTCTGCGCACTTAGTTGCAGACTCTTCTCTCTACACTAGGTCTCTGCGCACTCAGCTGCAAAGCCTTTCTCTTCTTATTCTTATAATACAAAACTGAGATCCAAAATGACCAATGAAGATCGACCAAAGACCAACAAAGATCAACCCTTCCCTTACAAAATTTCCCCTTTTATAGATCATTCCCGAAGGTCATGTCTTTATAATGATTATGGGCCAAAAACCCTATAGTACCAAAAATCCCCCCAAAACGGCACGGTTACCCCGCTAACCTGGCTTGTCGTAGTCGACAACTGCTTCATGTTCCTTCGACCACCTTTCTGCACTGCTTCTGGCTCTGACGCATCTTCTGACAACCGCAATTTTGACTACGCAGCTCTGATTGCGTTCTGGCACGTCCCTTTCCGCCGCTCTACTTCAACTGTTGCTATCAGCCCGCCGTTCGGCTTCTAATGGTTTATGCCGTTGTTAGCTGTCTTAGTATTGTCTATACTTTGGCGACAAGCTGCTTTCCTCCACTTCTGTGTTGCTCCTTACCTTGCTCCCTGGATTCTGCAGAGTGGCTTACCCAAAACAGGTCGCTGCTGGACATCCCTGCGCTTGTACTTTGCTACCAAAAATAGCTGCTGCGCTGGTGCTACTTATCAACAAATATGCACTTCTTTTGGACTTCGCTTCCAAAACTGTGGCACTTGGACTTCGCTTCCAAAACTATGCCACTTGGGCCACGCTTCCAAAAATGTGCCACTTGGGCCACGCCCAACACACCCATAAGAAAAATCCTTTTATCCAAACTTCATCCCTAAGTGTGTTGGCTGCAATATGTATGTGGGGTGAAGGAAAGTGAGCGAACTCTTGGAAGCAATTATCCTTCTCCAAAAATCTGCAACTTTCTCCATGAGGCAACTTACAATCTTTCTGGCAATGGATTGGTGCCTGGCCTTCATCTTGCTTAGCTCCAAAATATCTAAGCTCATGCACATCAGATTTTACTCCATGCTCCCAATGCACACAAGTACCAAGAATCAAAACAATATTGTTCCAATGACAAGGGTGAGGGTCCCATGTCCAATCACCAAAAGGGTAGGCATCATCAACATTCAATGGATTCCCATGTTGCTCACTAAAGGTGTAAAATGTATCGAAGGACTCTCCATTGCTACAAGAACGAATATTACTCATTTGTCTTTTCTCCCAAATAGGAAAATAAGAGACACTCCAACCCAATGGTCCAAATGGAAAGCAAGATGCTTCCCCATGTGAAAATTTCCAATGGATCAACTCTTTGCCACTAGTCAAAGGATGCCTGCAACCATCTTGTGTCCCACTTAATGAAGTCAAATGGGAACCATATGCATATTTATGTGATGTGGCATCAAACATAGGCATGAGATTCCTATGCAACTACTGGGTAGGGAATGGCGCTACCATTAAATCAGTTGAAGTGAATGTGGGAGCCTTTTTCTCCTTTTTAGGCACCATCAAAAATAAATTAAATTCTTGACCCAAAATTCATCCTCAAATGTCATGGAATAAGTATAAGGGTCTGATGTGGGATCATGGAACAAAATCTCTTCTCTGCAAACTTCATCCACCCAACTAATGGATGCATCAACTCCATCACAGGCTGGTCCATCACACATGAGCTCTTCTGATTCCTTAGTGGAGGAATGACTTACTCCATGCAGAAGATCAGTTTCGCTCTAGGAAACTGTATGTGATTGGAACTTTTCCTCTACATCTAAAATTTCCTCAAGCACATGCGTTTCATCATGCACCTCATGAACCACCATCTCATGAGGTTCTTCCATAGAACTCCCACTACAAGAAACCATAAGAGACTGGTTGACTGGTATGAGTGATCTTTGCAACTTTTGATGAAGTTTCTCTATTTGGATCTTGGATTCTAAGAGGGCACCTTGAGTGCTTCTCAAAGAATATTGGGTGGCCATCAACTCATCATTTAACTTGATAATCTCTTCATATTCCTTCAAGGATGATCCCTGCAACATATACACAAGCTCATGCAAATAATTTTTGACAGAAAGCATATCTGAAAAATTACCTTGGATTGTAGACATTGCTCTCTGAATATTCTCCATGGCTTCAAGGAAAGATGAATCTTCCAATGAAGCAACTCTCCAACAATATTGTGACACTAAAACATGTGTGTCTCGGAGAGTCTATAAGGCCTCCTTGATACTTCTTTCATTCATCTTGAGTGGCATTTCAAAAGGGGAAGGTGGAGAATAAAACTCCTCATCATCTACCCATGGATCAACCTCTTGAAGCTCAGGTGGTGATATTGAGATTGATCTTGTGACTTCTTCCTTGATTGCAAGGATCTCATCTTATTTAGTATTAGGGAAACTTGTACTTGAAGCAAGCTCATCAAGAGGTATATCTATGTCACCCACATAGAGAGATGGAAATCCATCAATAGATGTCTCCTCAAAACTTAGGCACCCATCAGTAGGTACCTCTTCATAGCATCCATCAGTAGATGCTTCTTCAAAATTTGAGAAACTATTAGTAGATGCCTATTCTTTGCACCCATTCATATCTAATCTCCGATCCGCACTTTTATGATCCTTAGCAGAACTGGTGATGGATTCTTCATGATTACCTCCCTTGGATTATCTTCTTGAATTAAACCCAAAGAATCTCTTGATGCTAGAAGATGCAGTTGGAAGATTTTTTCTTCCTTCTTCTTTACTCACAGAGGTGGAACAACTTGTTTCCTCTATGGGTGGTTTCATGCTCTCTATTGAATCCAAATATTCATCCTTGATATCAAATCCAAATCTGCAATAAAATTAATATTTGAAAGAAATGGCCTTACCAATATATTCTCCCAAAGCTAGATACTCTTGGTAGTGGTAGGGAAATTTTTTTCCTGCAGATATCCTCTTTGCTAACTCCTTAGGATTAACCATCGGTGGTTCATCCCATTGATCTATGCACATATTGCCATAAATGTAACCATCCTCATCTCTTGGTAGTCCTCCATCAATGTAAATTATCTCTTCTTCCTCATACAAATCAAAACTTTCATCTTCCATGTCTGTCACTGCTTCCACAACTGCAATTTGAAAACACTTCTGAGATGTCTTCCACTGAGAATTACTTTCCACAGGGTAATCCAAGAAAAATGATCTAATACCACTCTTTGGTGATCCTAAATCAAAGTTCCATTGGAGAGAGTGTTGGAAGATTTCATTAGAAGGAGGCATTCCATTTCAGAGAAGGATGTCAGTGAAAGTCAGAAGGTTCAGTGCGCCCATAATCTACATACATCAGCCTTGATTTCATCCTCCTATTAGATCCATTCACTACAACAAAATAGCCTTTAAAGGGCAGTTTTGGCTTGCGGGGGTCTTGCTAAACCCCCCCTTAAAATTTTTTTTAGGTCTTTGGAGGTGGTCTATCAAAACTGTCCCCAAAGGTCATGATAATAATTGGGATTTTGGGAGTGGTTTTTTAACAACCTCCCCCAAAAGTCATGAGATTGGACTTTTGGGGGCGGTTATGAAAAAACCGCCCCTAAATATATTTTTAGGGGCAGGTTTTTAAACCCCCCCCCACTGAGAAATCATGATATTTGAACTTATGGGGGTGGTTTTTTGAAACCCCCCTTAAAGTTCATGATAATTGAACTTTTGGAGGTGGTTTGTTGAAACCCCCCCTAAAAGTCACGCAAATTGAAATTTTGGAGGCAGTTTTTAAAACCCACCCCTAAAAGTCATGGTAATTGAACTTTTGGAGGCGGTTTTTTGAAACCCCCCTTAAAAGTCATGATAATTGAACCTTTGGAGGCGGTTTGTTGAAACCCCCCCTAAAAGTTACGTGAATTGAAAATTTGGAACCCCCCTTAAAGGTAGGCGGAACTACTGGACTTCTTGGATACACACAATACTCCTCTAAAGACTGAAGCCTAGGTTTCCACCCTCCAGCATGTTAAGGACCCCCCAAGCCATACATTGTGCTTGAAAATTGTAACAATGCACATAACCCCACTTAGATACCAAATATCCCCTTAGGCGGTGATGTGTTTTGTTTTGATGTGTTGGTCATGGAATTTTATTTATATAATATTCATTTATATCCTAAGAACTATATTTCCTCCCAGACCATGTCTAGGACCCTGAGACCCATCACTAGTTCTCCAAATTTCCTAAAATATTCAATATGGTCCCCACTCAGATGGAAAGAAAAAGCTTCAGAGGTCATTTGTGGTGGATCAATGTGTCATTCTTTAACGTAGATTTTCAAAATCTTCCTTTATGGCATAAGGATTAGGTTTCCTCCTTCAACCATGTGTAGGGCCCAAAGAAAATTTTCTTTCCAAAGAAGGTTCATAGGTAGTTGCCAACATTTCAGATGTTGTATCAAAATATTGCAAGGAAGGATTTGTGTAAAGTGAGAATACTTTTACATTACATGAGATTGAAAATGGTTCTATAGCATTTTATATTTATTGATTCAAGTTATCTATTCTTAGAAGGATGTCATTATATTACTGTCTTATGAATAGAGTGAAACAGTCATAACAATTGGCTAGTATACTTCCTTTACAATCCAAAAATCCTAAAAAGATGCTTTAAACAAGGAGAGCTAATATACCAAATATAAGGGTTGGGTTAAGAGTATGATGATTCCATGACACCAAAAATTTGATATCAACGATGTCAGTAACATCAATTGTTGAATCTACTATATTGGTAATACATTGTAGTGCTAAGATGACTCAGAATATGAAGGATGTTTAGATGATGATTAGTGATTATGAATGATCAGATTATATATGATAAAGGATTGAGTGTGATGAAATCAATCTATGACCTACTCATTTTTTATTTGTTAATTATTTCTTCTATGGTGAGCATTAACTTTGGGTGGTAGCATCATGTGCTAGGGATGAGACAGGGTGCCCAACCGCCTCCACATCCATCACCTAAAGGGGCATCTCATACACCAAATGTCACCCCTCATGTGTTTGGTGATTATGAAAGGGCAAGATGTGCTCAGCCTTAGGCCAACCCAACATCAACCCCATTCAATGCATTTTGTAAGAATTATCAACCTCTGCACATTCTTAGAATTAAAGTTGTTAGTGAATAAGCCAAGCACTATTGTCCTAAAAACTCGGTTTTGGAGCCTTTCAAAAGCATTGGCCTTATCTTCAACACATTATTATATAGAGATTGTACACCCTTTGTTTTCTAGTAGGTATAATATTAATGGTGGTGACATCTTCGATCCTACAAAACAAGAATACTGTGAATATTTAATAGAATAGTTATCAAGCTTGAAGGGACATGGATCTTTCCATCTAGATATCTCACTATAAAGATATAATATTAATAAAAACACTTGATAATTATGAGGCGTCCCCCAATAGATATAATCATTGTATTTACACATTAAGACTTATGATGCAACTTTTTCTTGTGTTTCTACAATAATTATAAGGAGAGCACTGGAACTTTGATCATATTAAAAATGAAAATACTAGGGCAATGGGGAAAGAGTGATGCAAGGAAAGAATTATTATGTAAGGATCCTTCGATCATGCAAGAAGACTAGCCATGTCTGCTCTGGGAATTATCCCAAATTACAGGAAAATGAAGGAAATGGGGAGGCCAAATGAATAAAGGTTGATTCTCGAACGTTGTGCCTTCATGTTTAAATATCCAACAGAACCCAAAACCAAACTAGGTTGACACGTGTTGATGTTGTAGGATTTTTGATGGAATTTTGTTCACTAAACTCGTGCTTCATGATGAATCTAATGCTGCTGGCATGGATCAATCAGTTGTTGTCGGTAGAATTTTCGAAGGAAAAGTCCAAAATCAATTTTTTTTATTATATCTGGTGGAATCGATTACTAGGGTGATGCTCATATTCACATGAAGTAGGGTCAATTCTCGTCTGCTACCACTATAACCTCTAGGTGCACTCACACTAGCCCTACATGGGTGCACAAGATATTCAAAGTTTGAACTTGCGACGTCATAAGGAGTTCCTTAACAGTGCACCCTATCACCAACTGGTTACAGCTTGGGGATATCCAACATCAAATCTGAGTAAACATTAAGAAACCATTTTAATCATAGAAAGCTTTTTTTTCCTTATAATTTTGGTAAAAAGTTTGAGGAATTACTAAAATTAGAATTTTTATTTAGAAAGTGAGATAATGAAAAGTTTTTTAATTTTATATATTTTATTAAAATTTTTGAATTACATAGTTTTATTATGAAAAATATAAAATTTTAATAGCCAATTACATCAATTTACGTACCATAAAAAAATTATTGTAGATCAAGGTCTTTGGAAGGATCACAAACCCCCTCACTAGATTATTAGAATTATTTTCAAGTTTGCATATTTGGGTTTTTAGAAGGGGTTTTAGAAAATGTGGGGGTGTTTTTGCGTGCCGACCTCCACATCCCAAGCCCCTAATTTGGAAATTGGTGGGATACCTCACATTCAAGGCGGCAATGCAAAAACTAGATTGGCGCCATGTTGTGGGAGTTGGTATGTGAAGAACACGGGATCGATCCCACAACGAGATATCAGGGCACTTCATATCTACAACTCGAAAGGGTCAATGTTTACTATAATGAAGCAAGCTGTGGGATATTTTTTCCCTGTGCTGTACTCATGGATCTGGATCTTGGTACCATGGACGACGTGAGGACTGGGCCTTATGGATAGGTCTTCAGGCCTGATAACTTCCTTTTTGGCCAGTCCGAGGATGGAAACAACTGGTCCAAGGGGAATTACAACGAAGGAGTTGAGCTCATCGATTATGTGCTTGATGTCATGGAAGCTTGTTGCAAAAATAAATAATAAGGATATCACATTGAAGGGGTATAAATATTGGTGGAAACTTCTGACTCTGGCTCTCACTACAGGTAAAATGTCCATGCTCGCCGTAACTACTTCAACCCTGCCTTCTGAAAGCTCCCTCCCACTATTGTTGTGTGGTTGGGAAAACATAGGAAACCAAAGATAGTAGATGCAGAGCAAAAGGGAAGAGTTAGTTCTAGATCGAAGGAACTAAAAGCGAAGCGGGTGCTAGCGGCATTATTGGTTCAAAAAAAGAATGACATGCTAAAGTAATCCATGAAATAAATGAGTTGAGGATCAAGATGTCAGAGCAATATGAGTTAGTCAAAGGAGGAACTTCAACAAAGCAAGGATTGGAATATATGTTCACCATAGTTCATAAAACAAAAACGATGTTCATTCCACCGAATTACCATGACAGCTATAAAGACATGAAGAATATTATAGAGGGATTCAAGGAAATGCAAAGCATTATCAACAACATAATTTATGTCATTAAGATATCATATGGATATATTCAGGAACAAGTAGGATGAAGGGAAGGAATAATCTTCCTGCGAAGGTGAGTTTTTTAAGTTCTTTATCAGATTAAAATTTTACTGCTTGTCCTCTGAGGAATGAAGTTTATTTCTAATGTTTGACATTCATTTTACTTTTGTGATTCCCTCTTCTCAGTTATCGTTCTCATATACTGAATGCAATGATGGTGTACATATCTTTTGAAGTCTCTTGTTTTTCATTTTGGATTTTTTATTTGAGAGTCAGCTTTTGTTTCAGTTAATGCTAAGAATCTCTTTCAGTTCTGTTTTAAATTGTATATTCCAAAAGAATATATTCTGGATATTCTTATAACTAATTTTAAATCCCAAATGACCAACGATTGGGGAAAATGATCTACTGTGAGAGGAAAATGGATGGAAGGGAGAATTCAAGGTTGACGTTATCCTTCAAAATTGCAAGGATATTTTTCATTTCTTGATGAGACTGGGTTACTATTAGAACTTTAGATCTCTGCAGAGTCCAATATTTCAAATATGGAGTTTAGTGACTGTATAATCTTTGGGTTGATCAAATATTTCCTTCTATTTTGGTTGGCAATGCAATGAAGTTGCAGGAGATTGGGAGAGACAACATTCTTGAACTTATTTTTTTGATAGGTATCACATTCATATATCCAATTTTAATGTTTGTTCTCATCTTTGACCAAAAGAAGATATTAGGGATATTCTTATAACTTTTCTTGAATTCCAAATGACTAACAATTTGGGAAAATGATCTCCTGTTAGAGAAAATTAGACAGAAGAGAGAATTCAAGGGTGAGGTTATCCTTCAGAATTACAATCATATTTTTCATTTCTTAATGAGAATTGGTTGCTATTAGAATTTAGAACCTTGGATTATTGCAGAATCCAATCTTTCAAAGATGGAGGTTCCTATTTGTATAATGATTTAAAAGGTTACATTATAGAAACAATATTGTAAGTGGTATTATAACGGGGCATAACTAGGTCAATTAGCTTCATCCGCATGCTCTTCTCATCACCTTATACATGCTTAAGGTAGCCCTCCAAAAATTTGTTAACATATCTCTTTGAACATTGATTTGAGTGTGGTATTCATTGCTCATGTTGAAACAAGTACCTGTAAGTCTGAAGATTTATTGGTAGAAGTTGTTGAGGAACATTGGATTTATGTTACAAATAATATTATGAGGAAGGCTATGTAGACATTCCTGAAAAAAAAGTCAGCAATATAAATTTAAGAATGCTTAGTTGACATGGGAATAAAGCGGCATAATTTTTCATCTATCCACTAGTACAAAATTGTATCCTTACCCTCAAAGTTTGTCAAACCCACAATGATGTCCATAAATCTTTCCTCCCATTTTTTGTTGGAAATGCGATGAGGTTGGAGAAGTCTGGGAGAGGCAACATCTTGAACTTATTTCTTTCACAGTATCACGTTCAAATATAAACTTACTAATTTTTTGACACTCTTGAAGTCTCGTCACATCTTTTGTGAAAATAAGATATTTTGAATATTCCTATAACTTTTCTTGAATTCCAAATGACGAACAATTGGGAAAACTGACCTGCTGTAACAGAAAATTAGGTGGAAGAGAGAATTTTTATCATTATTTTGTACATGTCATGAAACATCCTGGAATGATAATTGGGAATTTCCCTTGTAGAGATAAGACTGTGTTTCAAATATAAAGTAAATTGTGATTGTTTTGTATTGGACCAATTAGTTTTACCGACTTCCACTTGGAATATTGATCTGCTGAAAATTAATTACAGGTTGCTTTTCCTAACTATAGTCTTGTTTGTGTTCAATAATTATTGTATTGATGGATCTGATAGAGAAGCTGAAATAATGTCTGTCAAAGATGGATCTGTTGTTATTGTCGATAACACCTCTGTTGATGTTGCAACCAAAAGAAACGATTTAGGGTATACCAATACTAAATCTATCTCTAGCGTTGTTTCTGAGACTAATTTAAGTTCCATTGCTGCAAATCCGGTGAATGATAATCCACCTAAAAATACTAAATTAACATCCTAGGTGAATATATCTCCAATGTCTGAAGATGCAGAATATGTGGCCAATGGGATAATAAACACCCATGCAGTCTCTAGTTCCCCTATTGATGCTGCAGATAACATGCTTGAGATATTGGATAGTCACGTTTAACAGAATGCTAAGGATGATCCTTTTGTTGGAGTTGTACTAGATATTGGCATAAGGCATCCTGGTTGTGATCAGAGGATAGTTGTAGTAAAAAAACTGATTTTGAGTCTGTCAAGAATGTTGATTTTTCAATTGATGATGGACATACCATTGGATCCATTGATGGTGTGCATGATATCATTGGGAAATATGGTGGAGACAGTGCATCTATTACATACATAAATCCTTCTAATATGGAAATTTTTTTTCCCAAAACACAAGGCCATTTGGATACTATATCTGGGACGATCTTGGATTCTGATAAAAATCTGAGTCACAATACTATCATGGCTTTCTTATAGTTAGGCAAGGAACTAGGAAGGGATGGGGAAACGTAGGAATATTAGTGAACCACACCCCCCTACTATCATTGTTACTAAGCATTACTCTTACAGGGCGTTATTGACTTAAATACGTGAGCTTGGACCTTATGAAACAAAATTTATTTCCATATAAAAATCCTCATCATAAGGATTGGATAAATTTTTCCAGGGGTCTTTTGATTTTTACCTAATCAACAGGATAAGCTAGACCAATCTGAAACAATGAATACAAAACACTACTCCATGTATGGTAATAACTCTTAACATGTGTGGAATAAATACTACTAGTAATTACACTTATCTTGGTTCTTTTGGGACCTCCACGGATAAGCTTCCTTCAATGGATCCTATTAGCGCTCCAAGTAAAGTCATACAAATTTTCACAAACTTCAGAAATTTATTATTGTTGCATGGTCTAAAATGGCTTGGTGTGTGGAATGTAATATATAACTTACATGTTATTGTGCAAATTGGACTTATCACGACCACTTAGTAACTATCGCATCTGTGTGGATTCATTCACTGTATCTAATGGATTTGATTGAGATGATATTTTTCTGGATGGACTATATTTAGATTTATTTTACCCTAAATTTTTACAAACTTGTACAGTTTCTGTGACAAATGAAGAGCTTGTTTCTGATTTAAATCAAGAGAAAGATACACAGTTCATGATTCTTCCCCTCTCAAATTCTATTATATGTTTCCTTTGCATCAAATAAATAGATGGATTTAGACCTCTTCATGTTACCGGTGGAAATATTTGCTAATACTTACACTTATATGTGCAAGAAACACAAAATCATGATAAAAATAGTGGTGGAGAGGTACTTGCTGGTCAGAAAGTTAGAAAAAGGTTTGAAAATAGGCAGTACATGGGGGAAGTGGTTGGATTTGATCAAGAAACTTCTTGGTACAAGGTAAGATGATTTTTCCTGTTCATTGCATGCAAGTTTTCTTTTCCTTTTCTTTTGTTTCTATCTTATTCCTGCCATACTATCTAGGATTTCAAAATTCCCTGCATCTTCGTAACTAGATGATCAATTTGTGTCCTTAGAGTTTATGGTCAACCAAGTTATATTTTAAACCTGGTAAATAGTGATCTATGGACTTGTCTGAAGCAAATGGATCTGGCCTTTCACTGCTCATATCCATCAACGAACTTTCAACTTGGTTATTGTGCAAATCGTTGCATTCTTTTAGTGAGCCAGGGTGAATCTTTTAGCTAGAACAACAGAGTGTGAGAAAGCAAATCCTAAGAAAGAAGGATCAGTGCCAGGATTTTTGAAGGAGTTGTGGGAAGGGGGTGCGTGAAGCTAAGGTTTTAGCAGTGACAAATATTTGGTGGTTATAGGTTGGTGGGTGCTTTAAGTTAGAAGTTCTACCAAGTATGGAAACATTGGTATCTTTGGAGGTGTTGTGGGTTATAAGGATGCGTGAAACTGAAGAGCATATTGGGATATAGGGTTAGAGTGCCTTTGTAAATTTCCACACAGTGGTATTTAGTTCAATCTCTGCTATGATGAACCCTATGATAACACAGAGTTCAAGTAAAGAAACTGCCCAAGATTACATACATATGACTATAGTGCACATATGATCCTTATGCAGGCATAATGATCATATTAAATGGCATTAGGAAAATGCCCACCATTTCTCACCTGTGAGGGATAAAAAACTTCCAAGAGCATAAGTTTGTAGGTGGATGATTTATTCACTTTAAAATTGACTCATTTTTCAAAACAAGTCTCTGGTCAAGGAGATATTTGCTTGCCAAAATAGCCGTTCAACCTGTTTTTCACCCTGTCAGAAAAATGCTTGTCATTGGAAAAATTGGTTAAGTATTGAGAAACAAGCCTAAGTAGGCTTGGGAAAATTCCCACCATTTTTCACCTGTGAGGTATAATTTTTTTTTGAAAGCATCATCTTGTAGGTGGATGATTTATGCACTTGACCATTGGCTTAGTTTTGAAAAAAAATATATGGTCAAGAAAATATTGGCTTGCCAAAACAGCCACTCAGCTTATTTTGAACCTAGAAATGGCCTAAATGGCATTAGGAAAATGCCCACCATTTCTCACGTGTGAGGGATAAAACATTTTTGAGAGCATAAGTTTGTAGGTGGATGATTGATTCACTTGACCATTGAATCATTTTTTAAAACGAGTCTCTGGTCAAGGAGACATTTGCTTGCCAAAACATCCATTCACCCTATTTTGCACCATTCCAGAAACATGCTCGCCATTGGCAAAATTGGCTAAGTATTTAAAAACGAGCTTAGGTAGCCTTGGGAAAATTCCCACCATTTCTCACTTGTGAGGGATAATTTTTTTTTGAAAGCATCAGTTTGTAGGTGGATGATTTATGTACTTGACCATTGGCTCTGTTTTGAAAAACGTCTATGGTAAAGAAAATATTGGCCTGCCAAAACAACCACTCAGCTTGTTTTGCACCTAAAAATGGCCTAAATGGGCTTAGGAAAATGCCCACCATTTCTCACCTGTGAGGGATAAAATATTTCTGAGAGCATAAGTTTGTAGGTGGATGATTTACTCACTTTAAAATTGACTCATTTTTTAAAACAAGTCTTTGGTCAAGGATATATTTTCTTGCCAAAACAACCATTCATCCTGTTTTTCACCCTTCCAGAAAAATGCTTGCCATTGGAAACATTGGTTAAGTATTGAGAAACAGGCCTAAGTATCCTTGGGAAAATGCCCACCATTTCTCACCCGTGAGGGATAAAACTTTTCTGAAAGCATCAGCTTGTAGGTGGATGATTTATGCACTTGACCATTGGCTTAGTTTTGAAAAAAGGTCTACGGTCAAGAAAATATTGGCCTGCCAAAACAACCACTTGGCTTATTTTGCACATAGAAATGGCCTGAATGTCCTTAGGCAAATGCCCACCATTTCTCACGTGTGAGGGATAAAATTTTTCGAGAGCATAAGTTTGTAGGTGGATGATTTATTCACTTTACCATTGAATCATTTTTTAAAATGAGTCTCTGGTCAAGGAGATATTTGCCTGCCAAAATATCCATTCACCCTGTTTTGCACCTTTCCATAAAAATGATCACCATTGGCAAAATTGGCTAAGTATTTAAAAATGGGCTTAGGTAGCTTTGGGAAAATACCCACCCTTTCTGAAAATACCCACCCTTTCTCACCTGTGAGGGATAATTTTTTTATGAAAGCATTAGCTTGCAGGTGGATGATTTATGCACTTGACCATTGGCTTAGTTTTGAAAAAATGTCTATGGTAAAGATATTGGCCTGCTAAAATAGCAACTCATCCTGTTTTGCACCTAGAACTAGCCTAAATGGCCTTAGGAAAATTCCCACCATTTCTCACCTATGAGAGATAAAAAATTTATGAGAGCATAAGTTTGTAGGTGGATGGTTTATTCACTTGACCATTGACTCATTTTTTAAAACGAATCTCTGGTCAAGGATATATTTTCCTACCAAAACATCCATTCAATTTGTTGTGGATCCTGCCAGAAAAATGCTCACCATTGACAAAATTGGCTAAGTATTTAAAAACAAGCTTATGTAGCCTTGGGAAAATTCCCACCATTTCTTACCTGTGAGGGATACAATTTTTTGGAAAGCATCATCTTGTAGGTGGATGATTTATGCACTTTACCATTGGCTCCGTTTTGAAAAAAAGTCTATGGTTAAGAAAATATTGACCTTCCAAAACGACCACTCAACTTGTTTTGCACCTAAAAATGGCCTTAGGAAAATGCCCACCATTTCTCACCTGTGAGGGATACAAAATTTCTGAGAGCATAAGTTTGTAGGTGGATGATTTATTCATTTGAAAATTGACTCATTTTTCAAAACAAGTCTCTGGTCAAGGAGATATTATCTTGCCAAAACAACCATTCAACCTGTTTTTCACCCTGCCAGAAAAATGCTCTCCATTGGAAAAATTGGTTAAGTATTGAGAAACAGGCCTAAGTAGCCTTGGGAAAATGCCCACCATTTCTCACCTGTGAGGGATAAAATTTTTCTTAAAGCATAAGCTTGTAGGTGGATGATTTATGCACTTGACCATTGGCTCAGTTTTGAAAAACAGTCTATGGTCAAAAAAATATTGGCTTGCTAAAACAACCACTCAACTTATTTTGCACCTATAAATGGCCTAAATGGCCTTAGGAAAATGCCCACCATTTCTCACGTGTGAGGGATAAAAAATTTCTAAGAGCATAAGTTTGTAGGTGGATGATTTATTCACTTGACCATCGACTCATTTTTTAAAACGAGTCTTTGGTCAAGAAGATATTTGCCTGCCAAAACATCCATTCACCCTGTTTTGCACCCTGCTAGAAAAATGCTCGCCATTGGAAAAATTGGCTAAGTATTTAAAAACGGGCTTAGGTAGCCTTGGGAAAATGTCCACCATTTCTCACCTGTGAGAGATAAATTTTTTCTGAAAGCATCAACTTGCAGGTGGATGATTTATGCACTTGACCATTGGGTCCATTTTGAAAAAAAGTCTACGGTAAAGAAAATACTGGCTTGCCAAAACAGCCACTCATCCTGTTTTTGCACCTAGAACTAGCCTAAATGGCTTAGGAAAATGCCCACCATTTCTCACCTGTGAGGGATAAAATTTTTTCGAGAGCATAAGTTTGTAGGTGGATGATTTATTCATTTGACCATTGACTTATTTTTTAAAATGAGTCTTTAGTCAAGGAGATATTTTCTTGCCAAAACATCCATTCACCCTTTTTGCAACCTTCAAGAAAAATGCTCTCCATTGGCAAAATTGGCTAAGTATTTAAAAACGGGCTTAGGTAGTCTTGGGAAAATGCCCACCATTTCTCACTTGTGAGGGATAAATTTTTTCTGAAAGCATCAGCTTGTAGCTGGATGATTTATTCACTTGACCATTGGCTCCGTTTTGAACAAAAGTCTATGGTAAAGAAAATATTGGCCTGCCAAAACAACCACTCATCCTGTTTTGCACCTGGAACTATCCTATATGGCCTTAGGAAAATGCCCACCATTTCTCACCTATGAGGGATAAATTTTTTTTGAGAGCATAAGTTTGTAGGTGGATGATTTATTCACTTGACCATTGACTCATTTTTTAAAATGAATCTCTGGTCAAGGAGATATTTTCCTGCCAAAACATCCATTCAACTTGTTTTGCACCTTGCCAGAAAAATGCTCGCCATTGGAAAAATTGGCTAAGTATTTAAAAACAGGCTTAGGTTGCCTTGGGAAAATGCCCACCATTTCTCACTTGTGAGGGATAATTTTTTTTTGAAAGCATTAGCTTGCAGGTGGATGATTTATTCACTTGACCATTGGCTCCGTTTTGAAAAACATTCTATGGGAAAGAAAATATTGGCCTGCCAAAACAACCACTCAGCTTGTTTAGCACCTAAAAATGGCCTAAATGGACTTAGGAAAATTCCCACCATTTCTCACCTGTGAGGGATACAAAATTTCTGAGAGCATAAGTTTGTAGGTGGATGATTTATTCACTTGAAAATTGATTCATTTTTCAAAACAGTGTCTGGTCAAGGAGATGTTTCCCTGCCAAAACAGGCATTCAACCTATTTTTCACCCTGCTAGAAAAATGCTCACCATTGGAAAAATTGGTTAAGTATTGAAAAACGAGCCTAAGTAGCCTTGGAAAAATGCCCACCATTTCTCACCTGTGAGGGATACAAATTTTTTGAAACGATCGGCTTGTAGGTGGATGATTTATGCACTTGACCATTGGCTCATTTTTGATAAAAAGTATATGGTCAAGAAAATATTGGCCTGCCAAAACAACCACTCAGCTTATTTTGCACCTATAAATGGGCTAAATGGCCTTAGGAAAATGCCCACCATTTCTCACATGTGAGAGATAAAAAATTTATGAGAGCATAAGTTTGTAGGTGGATGATTTATTCACTTTACCATTGACTCATTTTTTAAAATGAGTCTCTGGTCAAGGAGATATTTTCCTACCAAAACATCCATTCATTATGTTTTGCACCCTGCCAGAAAAATGCTCGCCATTGGAAAAATTGGCTAAGTATTTAAAAACGGGCTTAGGTAGCCTTGGGAAAATGACCACCATTTCTCACCTGTGAGGGATACAATTTTTCTGAAAGCATCAGCTTGCAGGTGGTGGGCATTTTCCTAAGGCTATTTAGGCCATTTAATATGATCCTTATGTGGGCATAATATGATTCTTATGCAGGCATATCATTATGCCTCTTGTGGGCATAATACATCTCTTTGTGGACATATTATATCTTCCTTGCAGGCATAATACATCTTACTTGCGGGCATAATACATATTCCTTGCAGGCATAATACATCTTCTTTGCAGGCATAATACATCTTCCTTGAGGGATTAATACATCTTCCTCTGCCTCTTTCATATCCCCAAAATGTCCATTTACATGTCAAAATATTCCTAAAATGCCTCTCTGCGGGAATTTATAAATCATCTTGTGGACATATCCTTAGGCCCCTTGCGAGCATGATTTAATCCCCGTGCAGGCATGTTTAATCCCTTTTACAAGCATATTGTAAGCCCTACTTGTGGGCATATCTTAAGGCATGTTTTAAGCCCCTTTGCGGGGATATTGTAAGCTCCACTTGCCAATGGGAACACTCAATATAAAAATATCCCGATCTATTTCTTATAGAGATTATTCATTGCACTTCTATAGAGGCATCAATTCCTTTATTCAACAACAATGATAATTTAGATGTTTCCCATTCGTGGGAAAATTCAGCTTTGGCAGGCCCCTAGATGAGTTCTTTATATAGAAGGTTCATCATGCCCCTGGATAAGTTCTTTATATAGAAGGTCCATCAATATCCACCACTATATCAATCTTCATGGTAGAATCACACTGTTGTCTCCTTGAATGGATAATACCAACCCATCTCAAAATTAGTTTATTCCATACCACCTATATTGTTAGAAATATTTTACCTTGACTTTTTTGTAGAAATATCTTGCATCTATCTGCTGTGTATGAACTTCCACCAACATGCCTATTTAGATTCCAATTTTTTGTATTTTTTGGATAGCAATGGTTATCATCACCATTTCCCACTGATTTCCATGGATGTTGCTTGCATTCCGCTCTAAAAAAGCATTTGTCTTGACATTACAGCTTACGTACCAACTTGTTTTGCCAGAAAAGTCTGATGACAGTGGCTTTATTGTTAATTTGTATCTTCCCAGAAATTCAATTTTGATACCTTTAAAGATGTTTGTTCCCATTGAAATGTAGAAACTTAATAAATCAATTGCCAAGTCATCATCATTTGAAGTTGTGCTAGTTGCTTCATCATCTGTTCTTCCTGGTAGGATAGGTTTGTCAGCTAGTAGTTTGGCAATCTCACATTCAATACTCCTTAGATGAACATGATATAGTGTCCGATAAGAAATTTGGAAATCTATACCAAGGTGCAAAAATTTGCTTTTGATTCGGGGAAAAGAAAGTTGCAAGACTAGAGTCAACTATCTTTAGAATGCCTCCTTTATCAATTAAAATATTTGGGTCCTTTAAATTACAATTGAGCAATTTTTTTATATAGTACTAAACATGTGCTTTAGTAAACACAACAGCAGGGTCATAGCCGGGATGTCAACCATTTATTGAGCTTTTATATACTACATTTCTTGTGGTGCACAATGTATATATTGCAAAGGGGATACATTAGTTTCTTTGAGCATTTATTTTTTTCAATTCCATATGAAATTCAACATTAGTACATGGATTTCAATGGGCGCGCACAACCTATTTATGCTCTGTAAAGCACATTCAATTTAACATTCTGATGCAACACGAATGTAATATTTATAGTCCTACAGATTCTTGTTTAATTTATTATAGTCCTAAAGAAGATTCTTGGGCAATTTTTTTTCTTTTCATCATTGGTTTTTACAGATACAAAGTCAGCTGAAGCCTGGACAATTATGAAACCAATTTAATAGCTCTAGCATTTCTAGAGCTGTAGGATGTCTTTACATTGTTTTCATTTCAACGCTTGTTCATTTTTCAAACAAAATGGAACATGGACATTCAAATCAAGTCACTGAACTTTAATAAGCACTTATTGATCAAATGCCACCATAAAAAGGTGGCTTATCCCTGTATGCATCCTCTCTCTCACTATCACCCTTAATCTCAGTTATGTTTGTCTTAAAAAATTAACTGGCCAGTAGTGGCCATTCCTTCCTGTTGTGAGCCATTGCTTTCCTATTTATGGCATCCTTTTGGATTGATTAGTTTGTTGAAAGTTGTTGTTATCTATAGTAGCACTATATGCCTTCCAGTTGAAAGCACAATGGTATCATTGAAGGCTCCTCAAAAGTTTGTCAGAAAGGTGCTTCAAGAGGTAATGAGCCATCCCTGATGAAATTCTTGTGTAAATACCTGTGGATGAGTATGCACAAATTTATGATAATATTAGAAAGCACACACTTCTCAGCTATGTTTCCACAATACATTTCGAAATAGGGGAAAAAGGTATGCCAAGGTATGCATATCAAATTTTATATAAACAATAAAATATGGAAAAAGGAAGAGAACTAAAGTTAATGTAAATTAACAATGATTTGGATTCATTTTTAGATTCAAATAATTCTAGTGTCCATTCATTAATTGGCATTCATGATTCAATAGTGAAGGTTGACATTCCTTCCATTTCCAGACACGACATAGAAATGACACAAAAAATATATGAACTTGAAACTTGATGAAACTGAAGTGTGGGGACTCATGCTGATAAGAAAAAAAAATGTTTAATGTTGAACGGTTGAACACTAATTTCCTGCAATAAAAATAGTGAACAATGCACTACTATCTCTCCTCCATGGTTTTTTTCCAACTGAACATAGCCAAGCTGAAAATGAAAAAGTGAGCATATCTCTTCTCCATGGTTTTTTCCAAGTGCACATAGCCAAATTGAAAATGCAAAAGTGAGCATGAAATAAGGGTTTCAAGGTATAAAAGGGGGGCAACACTTGATTGTTATAGGGTTTCGTACTAGGATGCCCCTAAGAGTAGCCTATTGGGGTCTCTTAACTATTAAAAAACTCTTTGGTAAAAGAAACATTGATGTACTTGAAATTGGGGTATGTCTCCAAATTCACCACAATATAGTAGAGTACGTGAAGGTGTTGCTGTTAACACCGAAAAAGTGTTCACTAGCTCATTCCCTTACTCACATGACCCATTTGTCCACTTTTCCACCATTTGAGCCTCTGAAACCAACAAAAGGTCACCAAAAGACCTTAGTACACCCCTTTTTCCATTAAAAAAGATTATTTTTCCAAGAAAATCATAAAAAACCCTCAAAAAGGGTCCAAATTCCCAAAAATATTAAAAAGGGAATTAAAATATTATTTTTATTCAAAAAAAGGAAAAAGGAGGGAAAAGTACCTAAACCATGTTGGTCAATACCATTTGGTTTCCACAAAACCACAAATGGTATTTCCCACCACCAAAACCTATAAAAAGGTGGTAGGGGCTCCTCATTTCACATCCATCCATTATCTCATCCTTATGCTGCTGAAATCTCCCCTGAGCATTTTAGCCATTGCAAACCACATTGGAGAAGAGACAATTGGAGATTGGAGTTGCTCATCCTTGGAGCCATTCAACATCAACCTTCACCATTGAAGGTATTATCGCAAGCACTTGCTTGCCCCCCCCCCATTTTTCAATACAAGCTCATTCTTTAATATCTTCTTGTTCTTGATTTTAAATCATTTTTGTTATTTGCTTAATATCTTTGCTTAGATCCATGAACAGTCTTGTTTAATTAGTTTATTGTTATTTATTTTCATTGAAACTGCTGCTACTAGTTAGCAGGTGCCCATAGCACTAAGCCTGGTTGCAAAACCGGGCCAACAGTTTTTGGCGACTCCGCTTTGGTTTGAACTATAGATCTCTAGTTTTGCCTTTAATCTTAGTTTTTTATGAGTTTTTAACCTTTAGATCCATAGATCTGCCATCTTAGACAGCAGATCCATTGCTGCTCTGAGTTTTGGCCCCATAAACAGCCCGAAATTTTCAATTTTCGGGTTCGTTTCTCGGTTTCCGTGCACGACTTCCGCCTCGTGGTTTTTTGCCAGACAGTCGCGCGGTCCATCGCGACTTTTCTGTGTTTTTCCGCGCGGTCCATCGCGGCTTTTTGCCAGACAGTCGCGCGGTCCATCGCGACTTTTCTGCGTTTTTCCGCGCTGCACACCGCGGCTTCGCGGCCAATTTCCGCGCTGCCCATCGCGACTGTGCGGTTAAAACCCGCGCGGTCCATCGCGACTGTGCGGCCAAAACCCGCGCGGTCCAGCGCGACTGTTCGACAGAAACCCGCGCGGTCCATCGCGGCTTTTCTGTCAAAACCCGCGCGGCTGAATTTTTTCATTCGGCCATCCCGATTTTGAAATTTTTTTTTTTACTGTACTTTCTGCCCATAGCACATTTTTTACAGTATTAAATCCTCCATATTTTACAGCTTTGAAATTTTTTTTACTATTGAAAAAGTGCATATCTAGAAATCTTTTTAAAAATTTTCGAGAAAGTGAAAGAAAGACTCATTTTGCATTTTCATCTAGATTCAAATTTTTTCTTGTTTACTTCTTTAAAATCTTGCCCTTAGCAATTTTCCTGAACGAAGAAATCCATTTATTTCTTTTAAAAAGAAGTCTATTATTTGCTTTCATAAGTCCAAAAAATCCATTATTTTTTGAGTTATTTTTTGAAAAGCATTTAAATTCCTTTTAGTGAAAAAATCGTAAATATTTGCTTTTTATTTTCGAAAAATCCTTTATTTTTTGAAAATTTCCTATAAAGCATTTTATTTTTTCAAGTTCAGTTTACAACACCTCACGTGCACTCACACGATCACTTAATTGAACTAAGCCTTAAAACGAACCCTAATTTGAACACACTTTTAACCCCACTTGGGGAACACTAAAAGAATTCTTGTAGCTAGGTAGTATTGGGGGGATAGGTGTTCCAATAACACCCCTCAGTTCATACATCTGAGACATAGAAGTTGTCCAATTAGGGAGCTAAAATCTCTTAGTACTTTTTGGCGCGGTCACAACCGGTTTGTGGGAAGGCCTCTCCCTTAGGAGGGTTGAAGTCGCGAGGATGGTTCCGGAAGCCTGAGTGGAATACCGAAATCCATTTAGTAACCGAAGGGCTACCATTCGCAGTTCTCGGGATATCCCTGTATTGGGATATTGCGATCAAAGGACCAAACGGCAGATTTACCTTTTCTCGACGCGTCATGAACGGAGTATCCTAGTAGCCTGTCTTTAGGATTGATTATCCGGTGTCCCTCCCGGTAGGGGGATATCTAGCCGTTGTCTCAACATTCATATTGTCTGACTTGGATTTCATCACCTTGCAGAGGATATCGTCTGTTTGAGTCACAATACTTTTAGATTAGTTGTTTGCATGATTTCAACCTACCTGTGGTCTAGTTACACCTATTTTTTCTAGGATCCGTTTGCATGTTGGTATTCTGACCAGTTGTTGCATTTCTCCACTTATTGTAGCACAGCTGTTAGAATAAGTGCCTTTTTTGAGGATTGATTTTTTGGCCTGAGAGCCTTCTTTTTTCACTCCCCTTCTTGCACCCCCTTGGTTGCATTAGGGTTTTGAGTCTTTTATATATAAATCACCACCTGATACTTAAACAAATTTTTTTACCCAAACACATTTTCTCACCATTGAGAATTTTAGACGCTCTCGTCGTCTACAGGGCGAACTCCCAGAGTTTAGTCCACTTGGCTCTCCACGTCACGAACGCAGAGCCTTATCCCTTGATTCGACACATCGTCAATCAATTAGACAGTCATCCGATTTTGACATACCTCACTTCATATTTGATTTGGAGGTAGAATCCGAAAACCCCACAGAGTTACCACCAACCACCATTATGTCTGGAACACCATTTGATCCACTATTTACAACTACCATAGGAGAGACATCAACAGACCCTTCTGTGGTGGTGCCATCCATGGCAACTACCACACCCCTGGGTATGCCCAACATGGGTAACACTCCACATTTAGGAATGCCCAACACAGGGCCACCACCTGTCATGGGTATACCCAACATGGGGGTCATACCCCCTGTGGTTTCCACAAACCCCATCCCAGGAATCCCTAGTACGATTCCCAACCCAAGTGCAACCCATGTTGCACTTGGGGGTGCTATCCCCGGAATCCCTAGTGCTATTCCCAACCCAAGTGTAACCCATGTTGCACTTGGAGGCGCTGGCCCATACCAGATTACACCTATTGGAGGGCACATACCCTCCATACCTAACATACCTTTAGGCACCACTGGACCCCTACACCATGCCACAATGGCTAGGCATGTCCCCGCCCCAGTTACCACACCGGCTAGCCTACCATACATGGCGAGTCTGAACCTGCTAGACCTAGCTAGGCTAACAAATGACCCCATCAGACATGATCCTGCGTGGCCCCATATGCCCACCAAACTTCCCTCTGACATCCCTAAGTTTGAGGGTAAGGCAGGGGAAGACCCCCAGAACCATATCATGTCCTTCCATTTATGGTGTTCCTCCAACTCCATAGTGGACGACTCAATCCGCCTCCGGCTTTTACAACGCACCTTCATTGGCTCTGCAGCCAAGTGGTATATCGAGCAGCCTCATGGGACGCATGCCACCTTTACCTCCCTTGCCTCGACCTTCCTGCAATTTTTTCAGTTACCTGTCCGCTATGATGCGGGCGTTGAGATCCTACTGTCTTGCAGACAAACCACGGCCACCCACATCACTGACCACATTCATGAGTGGCGTCGACGCCGAAGCCTCTGTAAAATTAAATTAGACGACCGTATCTTTTTAGATTGGTTTCTAAAATCCCTCCTCCCTCTTATTGCGAAGGATGTGGCATCTGAAAGACCCCAGTCTGAAGAAGAGGCCATCCTCAAAGCCCAACAGTTTGATCTCATCTACGCCCAGTCGGGTTATTTATACACAATCATACCAGACGCCCCACGAGGTGACTCCTCACGTGGTGACGCACCGGGGGCATCACATGCCGCTGATGGCATCATTGGCCAAATCACCCCGCAACCTAAACCTTTCAGCATGGTGAGCACCATGCCCACCCCAGACCTCTCTAGGGCTACATCCAGTTCCGGAGCAACAACTTCTTATGCTCCAACAAATCAGACCCATCGCATTCATGGACCCTCTTGTCCACAACATTGTTATGGGCAAGCACCATCAGCATATGTACCTCCTACATACTATGCTCAACCTGCTACACAGAACCCCATTCAGTTCTCACCACAACCGTTGCAGTACCCACAGCAAACTGCACCAGCTAATCCACCACATCCAATAGCTCAGGGGTACCAACAACCCCAACAGGCAACTGGACCACCTCCAGCTCCACCTGCATACTACCCACCGCAACCTGCTCCCGCACCTGCGGCTCCCCAGAATCCCCCCAATGCTCAAGGGCATGTGTACGCACAACAACATCAGCCCCAATACCAAAACAACCAGCGCAACCAAGGTGCGCAACAGAACCGTGGTAGAGGTCGTAACCACGGTAATAACCAACAACATCAGCCCCAATACCAAAACAACCAGCGCAACCAAGGTGCGCAACAGAACCGTGGTAGAGGTCGTAACCACGGTAATAACCAACAACATCAGCAAGGTCCTCCACCTCCCAATCCTCCGCAGAATAACGATGCTGCTCCTCCCAACCGCAATGCAGATCGGAATCCCAAGCAGCCTATAAATAATAACCTCAGAACAAACCACCCTTGTTCTATCTGCGGGGTATATGGTCATTACACGCATTCTTTCCCACATTTGGAGCGAGCTCGGCAACTCTGGACCGACGATGCACATCGTCAAGGGCAAGCGGCTCCTCAGCCGCCACCCAACCCTCCACCACCTCAACATCAACCCTTGGTGCTGCAAAACCCCTTTCCAAACCAGGGTGTAGTGAACACTCAGCTGTTAGCCCCCCCTCAGGGCAACGTGCCACCACAACAGATCACTTATGCAGCCCCTAATCAACCCATGTTCGATTCAGGTACTCACCATTTGTTGATGATGTCAACTGCCGATGCCAACCTCCAAACCCGTCAGAACCAATATGGCTCCACGTCTAAAGCCCCTCCCGCCGACAAGAACACTAACGTTAATCCCATAGATCAAACGTTACATATACCTCCAGCTCCACTTGATGGCGCTTCCAAAGCACCTCGCTTCCCACTTCGTCGCATCACCAATAATCCCAACGCTCGGGCTACATCGAATTACAACATCGTAGACGACTTAGCCCAGTCTCCTGCAGCCATGTCTGCTTTAGAAGTTTTGAAAAACTGTCCTTCGCAGCGCAAGACTTTACTCTCTTCCATTGGCGCCATTGACCCCAACGATTCACAGCTGATCGCATTCGATTCAGACCAGTCTGAACCACGCTTGCCTTCCTCTTTAGCATTCCAAGTTTCCGTTTCTGTTCGGAATCTTGTTATCCATCGGTGCATTATCGATGAAGGGGCCTCCACATGCGTCATGTCTACATTTGTTTGGCAGAAGTTGGGATCCCCTACTCTCCAGCAGTCCACCACTGCGTTGCAAGCCTATGACGGTCATTCGGCACAACCCCAGGGTCTCTTACCTAATGTCCCCATCCAGCTCGCGGGTAAAACCGTGCTCATTGACATTGAGGTCATCAATGCACAACTTGACTATAACCTTCTACTTGGCCGTAGTTACATGTATGCCATGCGGGCTGTTGCCTCATCCGTTTATCGTACCATGCAGTTCCCCCATGAGGGACGCGTGGTCAAGGTGGACCAACTCACCTATTACGATCCCAAGGCCCCCGCTGCACCTGAAAATGTTCTCCCCATGGTTGAACAACCTGTTTGCGGTGCAAATACCTCATTCGTTTCCTCAGTCGGACCCGGACTGTACTCCGACGCGCCGATGACTTCTACATTCCAGGCCATACCACCACCGTCATCGGAGACCCATGTCGCTAACCTCTGCACTCTGTCACAACAACCCGGTAACCAACCCTCCTTGTTGCCTAAACCACCATTGGTACCTAGTCACATTGGAGTTACACCCATCCACACAATCCCCTTTCTATTCCCTCCCTCGGGCGTAGTAAGCGCTCCGGTTATGGCTACCCTCAGTCTCCCCGGGTTAACATTGGGATTACCCGTGTGGTATATTTCGCCTCCCATTTCCCCACCGACACCAAATGTCATCCTGCAACCAGTGCAACCCATTGTCACTTCTACCCAACCACCTCCCGGTATCACGACTCCTTCGTCGTCGACGAATCCCCCTCCATTTGTCAGGCCCAATGGGGGCAGAGGCCCACAACCATACACTGCGGTTCCCCCACCCAAGGCAGTTAAACCTCCCCCCGTGTTTCGTGCTCCTCCCAAATGCTCGTTGTGTGATAAGTTAGGCCATCCAACTCATCAGTGTCCACAGTTACCTGCATTGCAGGAACACATGCAAATGTTGGATGACGACCCCAACATCCCGGTTGTCAAACTCGATCCAAACCCTATGCCTCGTGATAAATCACTGCGTACCAACCACCCATGTGCGATATGCGGTATTTACGGCCACTACTCCCATCACTGTCCTGACATCCCAGATTACAGAGCAGCTCTCTACGAGATGAACAATTTGGACCTTGAGACGGCACCCCCTACTATCGAGGAGATCTACCCTCCCCCATCATCCTCATCCGGAGAGATTAACACCATCTACATGATCTCTTCGACTACCACTACCTCATCACTCGATTTGACCACTCAAAGCTCCCGCAATGATGAAGAGGTTCTCGAGACTCCCACTACCTTTGATTATCCCGGGGAAGACATGCACCATCGTCCATACTTCCTCCTGGAAGAGACTTCATCCACCACCGCTACCCAATCCGCGGTTGAGTCCAAGGATTTCCTTCCTACTAAAATCGACTGGTTAACGGATCCCATGGCCGATATTTCTCCCGTCATCCACATTGACATCTCTGACCCACTTGGTGCCCTTCATACCATCACATTAGGAACCTCCCACAGTGAGCATGAGATCGGAGAATACCAACAACTGTTCCAAGAATTCACTAATGTCTTTACTTGGTTAGATACCGAAATGCCTGGCCTTGACCCTGCCATTTATATGATCTCCACTGGATACCCCTCTGTCCGGTCGGCCCCTTCCATTGATCCCTTTGACACACAGGTTCAACCCTTTCAAATCGACCAGGAAACCACATGTCCACAACATGGGGGCAGGCCCAAAACCTTGCCTACTCATCATCATCGTGATCCTCATCGGAGATACTGGGGGCATCCACCCCACAAAGGGAATCCCCCATCATCATATCATCACTTCAGTATGCCACCACGACCCACAGCCTCATGGTATAACACCCCGCTAGCAGTTGCTCAATGCCCTATTGATCTCTCTCTGAGACAACATCTGCACCACACTGACACCTCTAAGTTAGGGGGCATAATAGATTACCTCGACCCCGGGATAGTGGGCATGATCAATCATTTTGAACCTTCCCCATCATCTCTATCTCAACACCTCAATGAGCCCATCGTTCAAACCAACACATATGTGATCCACAATCACAAACCCCATGCACATAGCATGGGGGCAGGTCATTAACCCTGCTCACTTTTTCATATTCGTGATCTCAACCATTTTTGAGGTCACGTGTCACTTGTATATTTCAGTTGATTTGATACACATAGTATTTTGCCCCCACGGGTCATCATTTCTCCCCACCACTACATCCTTCGCTTGGTGGGATCACCTTTATTTGTAGCCATTTTTTAACCTAGTTCTTTCCTTTAACCATTCCGGAGTCCTTATGACCTCCGTTGTTCGCACCATTTACACTGTCGGATTCATATTTCCGTGTCCGTGATGATGCTTGAGATCATTTCTCGCTCTCACCAGGACCAATATCAACATTGTGTCCCGACACCTCGTCGCCTCGGTTTGCGTGCCACATCGGCCGTTATCCGTTTTCGACGAGTTTTATATCGTCGGATTCAGTTTTCCGCGCTCGTGACGATGCTTGAGATCATTTCTCGCTCTCACCTTTAGATTTTTTGGGCATTTTTTCCACGCCCCCTCGTCACCTCGGTTTGCGTGCCACATCGGCCGTTCTCCGTTTCCGACAATCCTTATGTCACCGGATCCAGTTTTCCGCACTGATGACGATGCTTGAGACCTTTTCTCGCCCTCATCAATCCATTTTTGTTCGGTATAATTTTATCCCTTTTTCGGGCCGAGCAACCCCTTTTACGAAAAAGGCACTTAGGGAGTTTCTGTTAAGCTCTTTTCTGACTCCTAAAACAATGAAAAGATCGCCGAGCAATCTTGCTTCCTTTCATGCTCGCTAAACGTATCTGAAAGGGCGTCTACCTGGTATAAGTTTACCCCTTTTCCGGACCTCGTAGACTAATTACGAAAAAGGTATACTCTAGTCACATCGGCTAGAAGAGTTCTCCATCCGCATCATTTTATGCTTTTTCGGGCCTTGGAGACTAAACTTACGAAAAAGAAACACCAATAGAGTCCACTTAATGCTTTCAGACTCTCTAAACATGAAAGCAACCACGAGCATGAGCCGTCCTGGGCTCGCAAAATCCATAGGACCGTACCATTTCAGAGCACACTTTTATCCCTTCTTGGAGCTCATTAAAACTACGAAGAAGGAATCAATGGTGCCTCTTGGCGCTACAACAGATCAGGTCTACTCACATAGCAGCTTCCCCATTTTGGTCGCCTTTGTTCAAAGTATTCTGCAGTATGTCACTCTAAAACTCCCTCGACAGCTACCATCAGCTTCACCCCCCCCGGAGTCAGTACATACCCTTCAGTCCCTAAAAAATCTATGATCCCTACACCTACAAGTCAGTTCCCTACGCTGCAAGGTCAACCATGTCATCATGCTCTGAACAAAGGAAGTCTGAGTCTACCTATTTTTTGACCCAGTTATTTCCCATCCCCACAAGTATGTCAGTCCTACCATCAGTACTACAACACTTGAGTTTTACACCTCGTGCTCCTATCAAGGAAACATCATTGCCTTGTTAGTTGCTGGTCTCCCTCTGTCGACGACAACCACATTGATTCCAGAGGATAGACCTAGAGGTCCCTGTGTCTTGGACTCATCACCATTTATGATGAGTGACTATGAATCATTTCGAGAGGAATCTTCAGTGCCTCTCCAAATGATTGTTTCTCACATGCTCGACTTCAACACCTAGATCGCATCGTTGAGACTCGCACAGGGTATTTGTCCGTTTCACTTATTAGTCGAAGACCCCGGATACCTCCTGACTCCTCCACATTTGAGAGGCTTCCTATGGATAACACCAGTTACACTTTTTCTATAGAGATCCGGGTTGCGCATGGCGATAGTATTCAGATTTACCCCAGTTTCATACTCCCTTAAGTATACAGTTACATTATTTCTCAGAGATGACTCATAGTCTTTGAGTCCCTACAGATGTTGGACACCTTCAGTTTCAGCAGTTCCTCAGTTATTCCAGTATATCAGTCATTGAGATCCGTTATCATCAGGCGTACATCCCAAAATAATGTCCCCCCTAGACCATTATGATGTACCAATATATTTCTTTATGTATTAGATCCCCCTTCTTGGGACTAATTGTTTTGTATAAGTCGTGATACGAGCATGGGAATGCCCGCCTCGTCCTTTATCAGAGATTATACCTCATTCATATTGAGGCCATGTAATATTTTTGCTTTTGTAGCTTCCAAGGGCCGTGGCTCCAGTCTCCAACCGGTCTCTTCTCTCCCCTAAACCCCAGAAAAAAGGACAAAAGAACTATGATGTCTATCGGCCATACGATGAGCTCCTGCCCTCACACATCAGGGGGCAATCTGTTAACACCGAAAAAGTGCTCACTAGCTCATTCCCTTACTCACATGACCCATTTGTCCACTTTTCCACCATCTGAGCCTCTGAAACCAATAAAAGGTCACCAAAAGACCTTAGTACACCCCTTTTTCCATTAAAAAAGATTATTTTTCCAAGAAAATCATAAAAAACCCTCAAAAAGGGTCCAAATTCCCAAAAATATTAAAAAGGGAATTAAAATATTATTTTTATTCAAAAAAAGGAAAAAGGAGGGAAAAGTACCTAAACCATGTTGGTCAATACCATTTGGTTTCCACAAAACCACAAATGGTATTTCCCACCACCAAAACCTATAAAAAGGTGGTAGGGGCTCCTCATTTCACATCCATCCATTATCTCATCCTTATGCTGCTGAAATCTCCCCTGAGCATTTTAGCCATTGCAAACCACATTGGAGAAGAGACCATTGGAGATTGGAGTTGCTCATCCTTGGAGCCATTCAACATCAACCTTCACCATTGAAGGTATTATCGCAAGCACTTGCTTGCCCCCCCCATTTTTCAATACAAGCTCATTCTTTAATATATTCTTGTTCTTGATTTTAAATCATTTTTGTTATTTGCTTAATATCTTTGCTTAGATCCATGAACAGTCTTGTTTAATTAGTTTATTGTTATTTATTTTCATTGAAACTGCTGCTACTAGTTAGCAGGTGCCCATAGCACTAAGCCTGGTTGCAAAACCGGGCCAACAGTTGCGGGCCAAGGTGAGGTATGAGAGGGTACTCTAGTATGTTCTTAATTCATTTGTATATGCATGGGTACATATGTCCATGCAACTTATCTTCTCGGGTATTTATTTGGTTGAGTTCCTTGTAAGGCCATTATTAAACCCTGTTGGGTCAAGGAGGTCTAGAAGCGATAGGGATGTTGTTTGAGCACTTGAAGCTTGAAAAAAGGCTTTTTAAGCTTTCATTTCAAGAAGTATCTCACTGTGAAACCATTGTTGAAACACATTATTGGTTTTGATCCTATGGGTTCAACATGTTTATTTGTGTAGTTTTCCCAGTTGTGTTGCCCTTTCCTTCCCATGCAATTTTGGTATTTCTTAAACGACTTGCATAGTACATAACCTCTTTACTAAGTGTCTCTTGTCATGGTTTGGATCATAGAATTCAGGATTTCCCCCTTATGGTCAAACATGACACCCTATTTCTCTAGATAATTTTTTTTCACTCCCAAGGTCAAAATGCCTCTCAGATCAATAATGAGGATGGATATGGGAACACGTAGTCTAAGTGAGTTCTTAGGGAAAAAGGAAATTGCAACCTAAAATTACTATTGAACCAAATAGATCGTTTCTTTAATGTTGACGCTTAAAAATCCCATGGCATTGGTAATTGGAAACATGGATTTTTTTCCCATCCCACGCTTCCTTCCCTTGTGGTGGGGGTTGAAGGGTTAAGGTTTGGATCATAGAATTTGGGATTGACTCCTTATGGTTAAACTTGACAACCAATTGCTCATTTTTCAAGTATGCATTCATAAATTTTTATTTGTAATTGCATCAATTGTTTAGATCCAATATCATATCTGAGCTTATTATGCATATCTTTTATTTAAATCCCAACTAGGAATTCTTCAAAATAGGATTTTTATCATGCCCATGCAGACAACCAAAAGCATTCTTTAAAAATTTTGAATTCTGGTTCGTTGGTTTTAGGAGTAGGTCAAGAGAGTATTAATATCATGCCCATTCATGTGGTAAATTGCATTCCTTCATTATTAGCATTCTTGTTGCACTAAATATGTATTCCCTGTCAATGTGTCCTTGGGGGTTAGAGTGATTCCCCTTGCATTCTTCACATTACGGTGGGGGACGTTCAGTCACTTCAATGATGACACCACATACTGTGAATGTTTGAATAGGTATTCTTTACAGTTGGGAGACATTACCCATATCTCAAGAATGCCAGATGACTAGAAACATATTTTAGAATCATACTTTTTCATTTATATGAATAAAAGGTGGTATGAGAATCTCTCCTATGACAGTTTCTTTAAAGATAACTTGTTATTTTCCAAGGAAAACCTCGCAGGAATCCCAAGGGATACTTCCTCACATTCATGGATGGCATCCCTAGTAAACTTGTTGGCATAGACTAGTGTTTCTCAACTGTGGATTTGAACTGGATACCTGCCAACACGAAACTAGCCAAATGGCCAGTGATGTGACAACAATTGGTTGAACTAACACCTTGGGATTTAAACTTTACTCATTTATGGAAAGATTGAAAATTATTTACAATACAAAAATGATTGCTTGGTTTGAATCCCTTTAAATGTAGAAGTATCTAACTTGCATCTAAGATGGTGCAGAAATGAAAAATACTAGGAGAAAAACAATATAATTATTAATGCCATAAAAACTATACACCGGATCACAGAGATCAATCTATTATGAGATAGGTACAAATCCATGCATTGCAGCAAGTTATGTGATATATGTATGTACCAAAGGCAGACAAGAGAATGGGTATAGTATATATTAATGGGAAGAGAGTCAATTCTACAACTCTTATGCTTCTTGGAGCATAAGCTGAGAATAATTTATAAAACATTTTTGTAGTGAAGGGTGCATATTACATCCCAGATGGGGAGATGTGTAATGTAATATGACAATGATGTGGCATAAGTCAGCTTAATATATATTTATTTTACAAGGAAAACATCATGGATCTCCCCAGTCCACACCCCAAGATCCTGGAATATCCATATGGAGGGAAACTCAACTACCAACAACAATAGCAACTTGTAACCTAACAGGACTCAACCAGACTCGAACCTTAGAACTTGAGACCTCACAACAAAGTCTTCCTTGACACAGTCCTTTCAAACTAATTGAACCAACTCACTGGGTTAAGTTGGATATATATATATATATATATATATATTTTCAGTTTAAAATTATAAAAATAAATTTATTTATATATATCTTTTAAACTACCCAAACATAATAGGATTAATAACATTTCATATAGTTAATTAAACAAAACTGCTACTGCGTGTTCATAAACGTAATTGAATTCAGGGCATCTGCAGCTTTGGAGGACATTTGGATTTGATAGACAAGAATCAACAAGTTCATGGCCACCTTCTCAGAACATTTTATTGAATCATATTGCACTGTATGGAGAGGTCAAATACAACTACTAGTAAAAAACAACTAGTTTAGATCCATCTTTACCCCAGTATAAGTACTGAATGAAGGTGAATTCATTAACAATTTATGATTTCTTGCATTTCCTTTCATTTTCATTGGATTAGTATAATCTTGTAATGCTTTTATGGTTATGGTGTTTAGCAATTTTGAAGTATACCCTATGGATCTAGTATATGATCAATGTTAATTATCTGTAAACGGGGGACTTAAATACCAGTTTCTTTACCAACATAGATCCTATGTGAAATTACTTATGTAGATTTTTGTGGTTAGACATCTTTGGGTTCTCTTCAAACAGTTCCCAAAGTTAGAAGGAGCTCTAGGCTTATTATGGTAGATTTTTGTGCTTATCAATGTGTTTTGAAAAATAAATTGGATTTTAAGCATGGCTGTCTATGGATATTATTGTCTTGTTTTTGTTACACCAAAATGTCGTCACCCTTATGCAAGTGTCTCAAGTGTCGTTGTCATGACCTAGTGTCATCATCATGACCGTTGCAAGTACTGTCATTATGACCAAGTGTTGTCATCATGACCGTTGTGATAATGTCGTCATCTTGACCATTGTGTAAACTCTTTGCTATTTTACCTAAACCCACTTTAGAGTAAAAACACATCCCTGAAGTTTCCCATGATTGGAGGGCTTAATTGACCTACTTTTCAAGGTAGTCGCAGTCCGCCCTTGTGCAACATGCGATGTCGCAGGTTGTCCTAATGCAACCTGCGACGATGTCAGTTATTTGGATAAAAAGAGTATCTTCGAGCCCATTCTTGAAGATGAGTGATGTGGAGGCCTATCCCTAGGTTCTAGTTGGGGTGGCATTTCGGTTCCTAACCTTATGGAAAGATCCCTTAACCATCTCCCCCTAATCATCAACCTACCCTATCTCTTTAGCCCTATATAAACACCCACTCTCTCCATGGGAGGGGGGGAAGGTCTATGGTACCCTTATGCTGATAGGATCCATACTGGTGATTGGGAAGCTTGTACCATCTTGGAGACTTGGCTTGGACATGTTGGATGGAAGATGCGACGTTGAGGCTTTGGTTGTAGCTTCATCCTTTCTATGTATTCCCACCTTTTTATACAGTTAATATAATCTCTTTCCACAAGTGTTGTCTCGTTGATGATGTTTAGAACTTTCTTTCTCAACTGTTAGTTTAGATTGGTTATTGTTTATATATCTTGTACTACTTGTATCATTTCCATATTGTCTTGACAGGTATTGTAGCTGGAGATCTGACGACCACGAGACTTGGAACAACAACAAGGAGAAGGATCTGCGATCTGAAAGGTATGATATCTAAGTACTCGATCTGTAACTAGATCTCGGAAATGAGTTTTGTATTCTGTTCCATTTGTTCTAGATTCACTTGAACTAGGGAGATCAGGCTCGTGTCTGCTCGAGTGGATTGTCCGATAACAAATCTGGCAACTCCACTGGGGAAGAACATTGTTGTTTTCAATCTGAATGTTAGTTTCAGTTGATTTCTTTTCCAAGCCATCTCTTTGTCCATTTGCTTCTTAAGCCCTTTGACCATCAGATCTTCAGTTTGAAGAGTCTGATTACCTTCCTTTGAGTTTGTACTTCTCATTGGAAGACCTTTTTATGCTCATTATCTGGAGAATTGGTTCATTTTTGGACTTAGATCTCTCCTGTCGCACCTGTTCAGTGTACCCAGAGCGACACTGTGTTTTTTTTGATCTCTGTTCATTACCCGTTAGTCTGTCGTCACAGCCCTTCCATTGGTATACTGCGATGTCGTCGCACTTCCCGCACTAGTGAACTGCGACGTCGCACTGTGCATAAGCACAAAGTGTGCTGATCTGCCATTTTTTGCTGCACAGGCACTTTTTCTCCATTTCTGATTTGAGTTTTGGTTTGTGTACAGACTCCTCTGCACTGTACCTTCCAGGCAGAGACCCTTTTGTCCAGCACTATTTTGTTTGGCTTGTTTGTATTGGTTTTTGGGTCTTTTGAGATTTGGATTCATGTTTGGCCCCTTGAGTAAAAACTAGTGTTTTGCTTGCATTTTTAAGTGAAATGGGTTCTATTTTTGAAAAAAATTTCCCCCTCATGGCCGAGGGGGGCCATGAAACGTGCATTCTTCAGTCGTTTTGACCCATCTCAAGGTTTTGAGATCATTTTTGGTTTGGCGTGATTAGCTTGTTTTAAAGACTTGAAGAGTGTGGGATGTCCACGTCTTTTTGAGCCTCTCTTTCTTGGGTTATGCATCTTGTTTCCTTTACATGCTGAGCTATTCAATCATTTTTGGGAAAGATTGATTCTTTGTCTCCACTTTAGTTCAAAGAAAAGATTGATTTTGTCACTCTTTTGCTTCTTTCATGAAATTGGAAAACATAAGTGTTTTTCTTACTTTAATTTGATCATTTGAAATTCTTGGTCTCACACTCATAAGAAGAAGAAAGGCTTGTTTTAGTTTTGTGTGCATTTGAGTTAGATAAGATTGTTAAGTGCTTATCTTTGTTGTGCATTTAATTGGAAACGTTTATGGAATCCTTTTTTCCGTAGCTTAGATGTGTCTTTTTCAAGTGTAAAAAGATAGGAAATGAGTTATAATTATTGCATTTGGTAGATTTTGAGCCTTTCTTGAGTGCCTTTGAGTTGTTTGGGTGTTTGCCATTTTTCTTTGGGAATTTCTGAAAGATTAGAGTGCTGTAGATATTCTCTCACTTTCTGTATATAGATATGAAAAGCATTTGAGTTATCAAATTTCATTTTTGGTACATGCATTTGAAAATTGAAAAGTGCTTCATCATTTTGTCTTATACATTGTTAATATTAGTTACACCTTTCATTTTCTTTGCGCTCTTTGGCTGATTATTGCAGAAAGTTAGAGTTATTGCACTCTAGGAAGGAATTCTTCTGTTCTCTACTACTTAAGTACTTTTGGTTTGAAAGAAATAAAAAGATCTCTCCTTACCTTAAGTAGTTTTCATTGAAAAGGAAAGGAGAATGTGCATTATCATGTAGTTGAGGATTGCATTATGTTTACATTTATGTATTCACCTCATGCATCCACCTAACCGTACAAGATAAAATTAATGCTAGCTTAGGTTAAAATCATTTAGTAACTGTGTGTAATTTAGAGACGTGTTCCGGCGTCGTTAAGCGTGGCAGCTGTCATTATTTTCCAGCACTGTAAACCGGGGGTATTGTAGTCTTCCACGTACATCGGTATATCGAGCTCCTTCATGTACCCACCAAGTACCATAATCCGTACTTGGCGTATATCGAAGGGTGTATCACGTACTCGACACGTATATCGGAAGGTCTCGTGCCAATGGCTGTGCACTAGACAACACCACTATGGATTTGAGCTCCCACGTACCTTGAGTATATCGAGAGACACCATTAGGATTCCTGAAACCAACCGAGTTAACCATTTGGCCATCTTGGCAAAGCAATAAACTGAGAACAATAGTCGGGGAGATTAGCACACACGTACTGTCCAGGTAATCGGGTATGCAAGCAAGGGTGCGGTCCCAATCCTCCTTGTCGCGTCATATTGTTGGACCCTGCAGTATATAGCGGTTTGCGATGCCTTGATAATCCCGCGAGGTTCCATACTTTGAATCCACTCCTATTCACATAGTTTGCTTGTGGCTTTTAGACTTGAGTAGTGCTTGACTTGTGTGGTACTTTAGAGACTCTTAGGAAGTTTAGATATGGAAGACTCTTCCGGTACTACCAACCAGGAGGCACCTTTCCAAGGTATGCCATTTGTTATTCCCCCTTGTGGAATTGTTGGTCCTCCCTTCATGGCTACGTTGAGTCTTCCGGGATTAACGATAGGATTACTGGTATGGTTATTCTCCAATCCAGTTAGACCAAGTGCACCAATCGTGTCGGACCTAGGTCCTTCACCACATGAGCATCAATCTCATGATGACCCTTCTCCTTCTACGTCGAAAGTTGAATCGGCTTCCATCTCTTCCTCTTCTCCTACTGAAAACTCTGATGTTAGTAAGAAGGCTAGTGTGAAGAAGAAGAAAAGGAAGATTAAAAAGAAGAAGGTTAAGAAAGAGACCACGCGTCAACCATCTGCCTCTGATGGCACTCATTCTATGAGAATGCCTCGTAAGCCAAAGTTCCCTTGCAAACTTTGCAAGGGTGATCACCTTCTCAAGAATTGTCCCGATCTTCCCCGTGTGTCAGAAGTGTGGTCTAAAAACCCCAAACCGCTTGTATCGTCAAACTATGACCATCATGTTGATGACACTCCCTCGACCAGTGACCCTTTGGTGAAGGGTCGGAAGGGTAGAGCTATAGACCCTTGCTAGATATGCAAGGGCTTGCATCGTACTTACCTTTGTCCAAGCATGGATGAAGCTTCATGGTGATTAGAAGATATTACTAGTTCTCAACATGTGCTTCCAATAAGCGATAGTAAGTTGTCCCTCGACCCCCCGCTGGTTGATCAAGTGATCAATTCAGTTTCATCTGTAATTGATCCCACTCTTCCTTCGGAGAGTGAAGTGATCGAGTCGATGTCATCTCCACTCGATCCCGCTCTTTCATTGGAGAAAGTCCAGGCTAAAGCAGTCACCATGACACAATCTTCGTCTCATTCTTATCTTCCAAGTGAGAGTGATTTGGAAACCGCTGATGTTTTCCTAGTCATTTCAGAATGTCCTAGGCAGGGGGAAATCTTGTCCATTTCTACAGGACCCCCCCCAAGTACTGAGGTCATTTCCTTTGATTGGAATGGTCTAACAGAACCTCGTCTTCCTTCAAGTATTCCTTTTCAAATATCTGTAGGAGTTTTCGATAAAGAAATCTTTCGTACGATAGTTGATGAGGGAGATTCTGTTAGTATTTTATCCTCAACTGCTTGGCAAGCCATAGGTTCGCCTCAGCTTGTGCCAGTAACTGACCAGATTTTGGCTTTTAATAGAAGGCCTACCGGACCTTTAGGGATTCTCCCGCAGTTACCTGTCACGTTGAGAGGTAAAACTATTTGTGTTGATGTCATGGTTGTCCAAGGTCCTTTAGATTTCAATATGCTCCTTGGGAGTGATTATGTCTATTCTATGAAAGCCGTCGTGTCCACACTCTTTCGAGTGATGTATTTTCCCCATCATGGGAATGTTGTGACCATTGATTAGCTTTCCTTTGTGACATCCACTCATCATATGACTCCTAGTCATCAGACTTCCCTGAATGTTCCACATGTTTTAGTGGTTTCTTCCCCCTGAGGATGGGGGTATGAGCATAGTTCCCGTTCTATGTCAAGCTCGTTAAAAAATGAAATAGGTTCCTAGGAGCACAGTTTATGTTATGTTTCAAGCTCGTTAAAAAATGAAACCAACCACCCTAGCATAGTTTCCCTTTGGTTTCAAGCTTGCATAAAAATGAAACCAATCCATTAGAGCACAGTTTTATTCTATTTCAAGCTCGTTAAAAAATGAGATAGACCCCTCTAAGCATAGTTTACTTTTGGTTTCAAGCTTGCACAAAAATGAAACCAATCCCCCTCGAGCATAGTTTTATTCCATTTCAAGCTCGTTAAAAAATAAGATGGGCCCCCTCGAGCATAGTTTTATTCCATTTCAAGCTCGTTAAAAAATAAGATGGCCCCCCTCAAGCATAGTTATTGTCTATTTCAAGCTTGTGTAAAAATGAAATAGATCTCCCTCCCATCGGTTCGAGTCTCTCGCTAGAGTTAGAATTTGAACCTTCATTTCATTTGATTCTCATTTCCCCCCCCTTGGTGAACATTTTCATATTAGTAGCCAAGTTGGTAGTTGGGTTAGCAAGCATCATTTTTAGACGCAATGAAGCCTTGGGGGGCATGTCACATGTCGTACCGTCAACAATCATGTTGAGGGAACACTACCATGTTAAGCCGCTAGCAATCACGCTGGGGGCATTTTCCAACCTCTGGGCATCATGTTGGGAAAGAACCCGTCAATGGGCCTTAACCTATGAGCATAGTTCCCTTTCTATGTCAAGCTCGTTAAAAAATGAAATAGGTTCCCATGAGCAGAGTTCTAATCTTGTGTCAAGCTCGTTAAAAAATGAAACATATCCTTTCCCTTTGAGTCGAGTCTCCTCATAGACTTAGTACCTGAACCTTCTTTTCACCCACCTATGCCTTAGGCGGATGAAATGAAGCTTGGGGGCATGTATTCAACCTCTAGAAGTTACGTTGAAGTCAAATCGATCGCCTCTCCACACCACGTTGGAACTAAGTCACTGACTTCTAGCAATCATGCTGGGGGCACACACCAACCTCTGGATGCCATGTTGGGAAAAAGTCCGCCATTGGGAACATTTTCGAGCATACTTTCCTTTTTTTAGGTTTCGAGCTCATTAAACCATGAAAATTATCCCGAGCATAGTTCATTTTATGCTACAAGCTCGTTAAAAAATGACGCAGACATCATGAGCATTCTTCCAACGTATCTTCGAGCTCGTTAAAAATAGTAAGATAGCATTTGAGCTTACTTTTCACCTTTTTCGTGCTCTGGTTGAAACATGAAAAGTGGTTTGAGCTTAGTTTTTACTTTTTCGTGCTCTGGTTCAAATATGAAAAAGATTCCGAGTGCTTTTGATACCATTATCGTGCTCGTTAAAATTTTTGAGTAAAAAGGTGTGTCTAACGAATATAGGTTTATCACTTTAACCGGCCTCGCTAGACTATTTACGGAAAAGGAACTGTGCCGAGTTTACTTTTTCCTTTGTCGTACTTGGTCATCAACCATGACAAAGTTGTTCATGGAGTCCTTTTTAAGCTCTTTTCAGACTCCCTAAATAGGAAAAGATTGCCAAGCGAACTTGATGCTTTCATGCTTGTAAAAGCATTTGAATGATCGTCTTTCTGGTGATAGTTTACCCCTTTTTCGGACTAGGAAGCACTATTTACGAAAAAGGAATACTCCAACCAATCATGGCTGGAAGAGTCATCTCCCGTGTTGTTTTACCCTTTTTCGGGCAATGAGGCTAACTTTACGAAAAAGGACCGTTGGAGTCTCCTTTAGTTCTTTTCAGACTCTCTAAACATGAAATGAACCGAGTTTTCCTTCTTTGGACTTGTTAAAATTTAAACATTGAAGGGCCCATTATGGGACGAACCCCTCCTTTCCTAGGTTCATGAAACATTTGATATTGGAATCATCTATGATATGAGCTATACCGAGCATCTAGTTACCCTCATCAAGCTCATCAAAAAACACATGAGGCACTCATAAATCATGATGGGGAAAAAGGGAAGATTTTGTGTTACATCTTAATTACGGCAGTACATAGTCACTCTTGAACATGGCACTCGTTTGCATTTGCATTCGGTACTTGGATAATCTGTTTGTCCTCGAGTCTTGTCAATTCCATGAGTCACGTCGCTCCTTTGGATCAGCCAAAGAATGCTTCCACCATCAGTTGCATTAGGGGTTGGTATCATTCTTGTAATGTTAATACTGCCAAGTCATGCCATGCCCATGTTCAAGAGATGTTTGTTCCTCATTATTTGCAGTCGGTACACCTTCAATCATGTTGGTCTACCTTGAGTCAGTCTTTTACATTACTGTACCGTCCAATCTACCCTACACATCTTTTATCGAGTTTCATATCGATGATGGGGGATTCATCATGGCCCTCCTTCGACGGGTTCATCCTCGCCGACTTCAAATCATCATCCGAGGATTGAACTTAGAAACCAACCAAGTACCTAGGCCCTGCATGCCTCAATGGTAGGTTACCTTGCTTTCGTCATGAGTTTACATCATTGACTCTTGATTGAAAGATTTCATCTTGCGTTTGACTTCAAATAATTTATTTACGCTCAATGATATGTATTGTGATACCTTGGGAATCATTGATATCAATGGTGATCTCCCTCGCACTTGTTAATGGTTTACATCAATGGCCGGTAATCAAGTGGTTTCTACCATGTTTGACTCCAAAACATTGTAATCACATGGATAGATTCGTATCATTGCGGGTTCAGCTTGAAGACCCTGGGGAAGTTATTTTCTACCCAGGTTGCGATGGAGATTGTTTGGGACGCACATATCCACTTTTGTATTGGTCATGGCTGTGTTGTTAGTTCAGAGTTACACGGATCCAATTTTGTATTGGTTGTGGTTGTGTTATCATCTCATCATGGATCTACGATTGTGTCTAGTAGCCATGATTGTGTTCAGTCGGTCTTTACTATCATGGATCTGCAATGTATTGGTTGACAACCATGTTTTGTGTTGTATGAGACTTGTGGATCTCAGGTCATTTCTGCAGCAGCTCCTTCCAACCAGCAAGTCCTTGCCATTTTTATTACTACAAAGCATTTCACCTGTCTCATTCCGTCAGCTTCATGCTTTGGGGGGCATTATGTTACACCAAAATGTCGTCACCCTTGTGCAAGTGTCGCAAGTGTCGTCGTCATGACCTAGTGTCATCATCATGATCGTTGCAAGTACTATCATTATGACCAAGTGTTGTCATCATGACCGTTGTGATAATGTCGTCATCTTGACCGTTGTGTAAACTCTTTGCTATTTTACCTAAACCCACTTTAGAGTAAAAACACATCCCTGAAGTTTCCCATGACTGGAGGGCTTAACTGACCTACTTTTCAAGGTCGTCGCAGTCTGACCTTGTGCAACATGTGACATCACAGGTTGTCCTAATGCAATCTGCGACAATGTCAGTTATTTGGATAAAAAGAGTATCTTCGAGCCCATTCTCGAAGATGAGTGATGTGGAGGCCTATCCCTAGGTTCTAGGTGGGGTGGCATTTCAGTTCTTAACCTTATGGAAAGATCCCTTAACCATCTACCCCTAATCCTCAACCTACCCTATCTCTTTAGCCCTATATAAACACCCACTCTCTCCATGGGAGGGGGGGAAGGTCTATGGTACCCTTATGCTGATAGGATCCATACTGGTGATTGGGAAGCTTGTGCCATCTTGGAGACTTGGCTTGGACATGTTGGATGGAAGATGCGACGTTGAGGCTTTGGTTGTAGCTTCATCCTTTCTATGTATTCCTACCTTTTTATACAGTTAATATAATCTATTTCCATAAATATTGTCTCGTTGATGATGTTTAGAACTTTCTTCCTCAACTGTTAGTTTAGATCAGTTATTGTTTAGATATCTTGTTTTTCTTGTATCGTTTCCATATTGTCTTGACAGGTCTTGCAGCTGGAGATCTGACGATCACGAGACTTGGAGCAACAACAAGGAGAAGGATCCGCGATCTGAAAGGTATGATATCTAAGTACTCGATCTGTAACTAGATCTAGGAAATGAGTTTTGTATTTTGTTCCATTTGTTCTAGATTCACTTGAAATAGGGAGATCCGGCTCGTGTCCGCTCGAGTGGATTGTCCGATAACAGTCTTATAATTAAAAATGATGCAATCTGGGTGTTCATATTCTCCTCTCCCAAATTCTGAAAGGGTTCTAGCTCAATGGAAGAGCGCATGCCTTACAAGCAGGAGGTTGGTGGTTCGATCCCTCTGTTCCCTATTGATATCGCAATATTTGTATTTAAAAAAAATAAATTATTATGATTTATTATGGCTATAGAAGGGGTTTCAAACCGTCTTTGTATGTTTCTATGAGGGGGGTTCTAAACCTCCTTCATATGTCACTACGAGGGGGGTTCGAAATTTCCCTTGTATGTTACAACGAGGGGGGGTTTAGAGTTGTCCTCATAGGTACCTATGAGGGGGGTTTAGAACCTCCCTCATATGTACCTACGAGGGGGGGTTTAGAATCGTCCTCGTAGGTACCTACGAGGGGGGTTTAGAACCTCCCTCATATGTACCTACGAGGGGGGGGGGGTTTAGAATCATCCTCGTACGTACCTACGAGGGGGGTTTAGAACCTCCCTCATATGTACCTATGAGGGGGGTTTGTAACTGCCACCAAAGGTTTGTAATAAGGAATTTTAGGGGGGGTTCTAAGCCGCCCCCGTAGGTGTCTACGAGGAGGGTTTAGAACCGCCCCTAAAAGTCACTCTAAATCGCCCCTATAGGAATCTACGAGGAGAGTTCCAAACCGCCCCTATAGGCATCTACGAGGGGGGTTCCAAACCTCCCCTATAGGAATCTACAAGGGGGGTTCCAAACCACCCCTATAGGACTCTATGAGGGGGGTTTCAAACCGCCCCTATAGGACTCTATGAGGGGGGTTCCAAACCGCCCTTGTAGGTCTGTATGAGGGGGTCTATGATGGGGGTTCACAACCACCCTCGTAGGTCTCTCTGAAGGGGGTTAAAAAATGCTCCCGTAGGGATCTATGAAGGGGTCTACGAGGGCTATTCAAAACCTCCTTCGTAAACCTCTACGAGGGGGGTCACAAACCGCCGCCAAAATTCACTTTTGGGGGTGGTTCCAATCTCTTCAAAAACTGCCCTTAAAGGGAAAAACTTTTAAAAACGGTGCCTTTAGGGGCGGTTTTTCCAAAACCACCCCCAATTCGAAACCCCCCCACCCCCCCCCCCCCGTAGGTCACTTTTTGGGGCTGAATAAACCCCCCCCCTAAAGGAAAAAAATGTAGTAGTGATTACATTATTTCATCTCCTTCTTCTCTTCTTATACTTATTCTCTCAATATTGTAAGATTCTTTGGCATTGGAAATCAATTGAAGCACTGAATGTAATAATATATTTAATATCTGCTCAAGAAATTTGATTTAGACCTAGTGTTGTTCAATAACTTATATCAAAACCTTCATTTACTCTAGAAGTGAAATTTGTAATCCTCCAAGGCAATTTGGATCAAGAAAATGGAAGACTAGCTCTTTATGAATCTTTTAATGACTAGTTTTACCACTTTTTCCAGTAAAAAATATGTATGAGTTTATTTTCTGATCTGATGGTGTTTTGAGGTTATTGAGAAAATACTAAAGCATCCCAAACATTTTTTATGAGAATTCGAAGACACCTTAGCCTGTTTGGGAGAGTTTGGAAAACTGCTAGTTGAGCAGTCCTACTTAGCGCACTCGAACCTTTGGCTCCCAAATTCACCCAGATCCTCCCAAATTCCCTGAAACTCTTATCCATAATTCCATAGGGAGTTTAATTCCTGAAATACACCATTGGTTTCATTTAGTTCTGAACATCCGTGTCTATTTTGCATATGCTGGAGTGCCCAGGAAGCCTCAAAGTAGACATCAGCTCCAACTGACTATTGAAATGTAAATGGCCCCAACGCTTTGTGCATTGGACTTGGAAGTTGGTCCTATTTCTGTCATATTGGATGCTGCACACATCTCCATACATTTTTCATATCCAAAATATCCTAAATTAATAATCCCGGAGTCACCTAATTGTTCCCTAGACCAATTCATTTATAACTAGTTTTTGCTAGCCAAAATTGTGTTGTTACATTTTAAATTTGGTATAAAATTGACTCCAACCTGATTAGGGATATTAAACAATATCTCCCTTAGATCACTTTTCTCAGCTGGAGCCATATGTTAACATACATAGTAGCTGGAGCTACCATGATGCACCAGACCATATTTTGCTTCCAGTTAGTGCCAGTCCCGCACGAGTTGAGCATATTTTTCATCCATTCATTATCAATGGTGGATTCTATTAGCGAATTTTTAGAGCCTATTGAGCATTAGAATTATCCCATGTCATGACTTAGCCTTGCATGACCCATTGAGATGAACTTGGTTTAGTCATGGTTTACTTGGTAGAGAAGAGTAGGCGGCTGATTTGTTTCCCTTGCCCCATGAGCAGTCAGAGTTGATCTTCATGCAAAGATGGTTATATTGTTGGGCATGTATATATATAAGTAATTGGGTGTTATTATCTGTCTGTCTTCCTCATATTATTAGCTTTAACTTGACATGGTGACTGACATTGGTGATTATATATTATTGGATGTTTTCATGAACTTGTTACTAAGATTAAATGTATGATCCTGAATGCTAAGACCTTTTAATATGCTCACTAGTATTGCATACCTTATGTAGACTTAGCCCTGCTTTTTCTATGTATGGAATCACCTTCCCACCTTCTTCCATTCATTCGTATATTCCATTATTTGAGATTTAACCTTGACCTGGACTTGGAATTTTGATCTCGAATAATATCCCCCCACTGAGACCTCTATGTTGGTTAGAATCCATGTTTATTTGTGTCTCAGCTATGGAGTGTGTGTCCTGGTTCCTTCCCATCTCCTTATATGATGCCTTGTGGATTGGATGTGTGGCTAGTGTCACCAGATTCTCTTCCCCTAGTCCTCAAAACATGTTATCTTTCATAATTACAGACATTATTGTGACATATGCTATATCTAAAATGAAAGGAAATCCAAAAGGCTATTTAAATTAAATGAAATTTCCCTAGATGAAAGCTAGAGTTAGTTGTGCATTTAAGCACATTTAAAATCCGAAGGGACATGAAATGAAATGAAAATAGGCCATGCTGATGAGGAAAAATTAAATATATAAATGATTGATGGCATTGTCATGTAATGATTATTTCCCCACGGATCCTAAAAGGGCATGGATGTGGGATGGAGTAAGGGACTGCTAATTCTAGGAGTCCCCTAGAACCTCAGAGTTACAATTGATTATGCACCTAGCATAATGGTTCTAGGAAATATCCTCACGGATCCTGAATCAGGATTGGATGTGAGTCAAAGGAAACTTGTTAGAGTCTATTGGAAACCTTCTAAGCACTCTACCCATATGTGATGGACCCCCATTCCCTAGTGTTATCTTTACTGCATATGTCTGAGTGGATTCCTATTTACCTGTTTTTTGAGAGATCACTATGTTAAGGTCAAACAAGTCAGCTTCCCCTTATCCTAGCCTTGTTTCATCCACCTCACCCATCATAGAAACCTGGTTAAGTTTGTAATTGAGCATATCTAAAAGGATTCATGAAAGATCAAGTATTCTACTCTAACACAAGTTATATTATTTTGTTTGATTGATTGATTTATCACCATTTCCATGTTACCGATGTTTTAGTTGGCTAATATTATGAATAAGAGAGCATCCTTGACCCCTTGTGCATATAGGATGGATTAGTTTTTGTCTCAGTCTTTAGTTTGGTTATTTTTTACCTGGTCAAACATAGTTTGACCTGATCAACACAGGTCCCAAGGTAGATATGACTACGGTGGTTCGATATTGCTTATTTGTCACCTAGATGTATCCAATACACCATTCCATGCTTTAGTTTTATCATTATTGGCCATTTTTTAGGATTTCTATGGTTTATTATTATTATGATGGCCATATTAATTTTATTCATCGGACATGATTTTGGCTTCCAGATGCATATTAAGATGAATTCATGAGGTTCTAGTAGTCATTATTCGTGGATTTGAGGTCTTTGATTCCATTGGCCTACTCAGTTTGGTGATCCAGGTAAGGGAAATGGAAATAAAAACATATTTATTTTACAACAATACAATCAACATTTTATTTCAATAAAAAGTGACCATGGCTACTTCAAGGAAATCGATTTGGCTATTGTATGGCTAGGAAATGGTATGGGATGATTTGATATGATATGATATATATAGGCTCCATGGATCATTATTCATGTGTTTATCTTAGTTTCAGGGTCAACACTTATTATTTAGCTTTCCTAGGGAGGACGCCCTCCATGAGGGGCACACTTCACCTTGGCATATGTTGTATCACCACGTTGTATCTTATGAATTTGTATTGGTCCGAGTGGCACTTAGGGTGAATTGAGCCCCTAAGGTGACCCCCACATCATGTACCACATATTATATTAATTTATTATGATATATTATTCCTATCTTGGGTGTTAGAGGAAAAAATAAGCCCCCCTTTATGAGCTTGATCCATGTATCAATGTAAAAATAGATCTCCACCGTTGATGATGTTATAATCTCAACCGTCAGATGGGATTTAGTTAGAATGTGTACACCACTCTCCTCCTATTTAAGAGAGTTGATCCCATCATTGTATTCATTGGGACTTTTGGCACCATAACTATTGAATAGAGAGAAATATTTTGTGATCCAAATACTTGTGTTCTTGTGGGTGAATTTTTGGGATGATTGAAATTGTCTTTTGCTTGCATTGAAATATCTTGGTGAATACCTCTTGCATATTTTCAATCCATATTTTTATTGCAGGAAAGAGACGTTGATTTGGGAGGGGCACATTGGTTGAGGATACTCGCTTTGTCTCTCTCTCAAATTTTGGTTTAACAAGGAGTGGTTCTATCCCTTTGATCAATCATTCTTTATCTTTTTTCTTCTCATTTGCATTTACTCATTCTTCTTGCTATTCTAATTAATTGTATCTTGGCTTGGTAGGAAGGAAGGGCGCAATGGGTCATTGGGAATTTCATTTGGTTGAGGGCTTCACCAAATCTCTCATTTGACATATGCAAGGGTAATATTCATCATCTTGGAAATTATCTGCAGTGACCAGGTAAGTGTTTCACATCTCTTTTCTCCATTTTATTTTCTATCCATGGGTCACTCTTGACAAATAAACATTAAAACCCTCACTTAAAATTTACAAAAATTCTTTGGGTCACACTTCTTGGAATTTTGGAGAAACCTTTTTGGGTATTCTTCCTTACCCCTGGACCTCACTAGCATCTTTGAGGTGTCATCTTCTGGGACTCCATTTTCCATGTAGCTCAACAACTAGTCTTCAGGCGGTTCACCCTCCCCAAGGGTTTTGGTCATTTGTCCTATTTTGTGATTCATTCTTTTTTCCTGTGAAATTAGACATTGTGATACCTTCCTTTAAGCAAGTGATATTGGGTGTTAGGAATATCTAGCTATCATCTAAATCATTGTTCTTGTAATTTCTAAGTTTTCCCATTCAAATCCCCATAGGGTAGTGATTTAGTCATTTTTCACATAGCACCATCAACCTAGATCTTATCCATCATTCGAAAGCCACCAAAATAACCTATTTGGATTGTCTTTCCACTTCCTTAATTCTCACAATCCATAATATTTTATCATCGGTGGCTATCTCTAGTGGGTCTAGGGTTTCATCAACTAGATACCTTATGCACTATATAGCCATAGTTTGATATGGTGTCTTATCTTTATGTATTTCATCCTATGTTATATTAGGGTCTCCCCTTTTCCAATCTTTGCTAAGTGGCATAAAGTGAAGAGAATCCTGATTGGTGTGAGAACCGATCCATTTCAGGGGTCACGATCCTCTAAGATCACCTCTTTAGTTTCCTAGATCCTCTATCAACATGAATAGGATCATCATAAGGGGACAACTACAAGTTGTGTGATAAAAAAACCTTTAGGGAAAAAATTGAACTTTTGAAACCTGAAAGTGCAATCTTTTCTTCTCCCGTATATATACGTAGGCTCTAGTGCTCTTAGGAACATATATACGCACCCTACTATGTTTACAATCGCTTGTGTGCCTGTAGGAAGCCATTTTTATTTTTATTTTTTAGTGTTTGCAACCTCATATGTGTGCTACTGTGGACCAATGCGACGATATACGTGGGATGCTTTGGGAAAAGGTGCATATGACCTATTTTTTCTTTTTTTTTTCAACCATTCTTTAGTTTGGTTGCAAAATTTAGGTTTGGAATATTGTGTAACAAGTTGGGTTTGCCTCTATAATATGTTTTTTGGACTTCAAGAAGCAATTGCTTTATAACAAAAAGAAAAAAAATTGGTTGATTCTTATTAGTTTGATTAGGGTTTTGTCAAGTTTTATTTTGGATGGTTCATGTTTGGATTGCTTTGTAGATGTGTCATTCAATCTGAATTCTGTAAAAAGATCCAGTTTTTATTTTTCTCTCCTATCTCTATCAGCATCATTAAAGTGACATAAAAATAAAATAAACATTTTATATTTATTTGAAAGTTTTCCTTAAATATTTTATTTTTGCAAGATATTTATAAAATAACTTTGTTGTTTGGAATTGTTTCCATACCTATTTATGTTGTATACATCGAATAAGTTTATGGAACTAGATTTGTTTGTTATGCACATACTTCTTCCTTCTTGCATTTGTTACACAATGATTGTAGTTTTTGGCATTAGATGGTAGTTGTGTTTTAGTTTTGATAAACAAAAATAAAAGGTCGTGTTTTAGTTTGAAGTTCTTAAAAAAACAATATAAAAATAAAAAATTTGAGAAGTTTTGCATTTAGAAGTATTTTTATTTACACTAAAATTAAGTTAAGCATTAGCATTCTTGTAGTGCTTTGTTTATGCAAGCATCATATCACACCAGTAAGTTTCATCTCCGTATCCTTTGAGTAATAAAAACCTATAAAATCAAACACTTAAATTATTGGACTTCTTTATTTATAAGGTTCACCAACTAGTCTAGGTTTAGGGCCTTGGATTAGGGTGGAAAGCAAACACTCTAAGGATTTTTGAAATTTTAAACATAGGTGTCTAACATAGGAGAGTGGAAATCCAAATTTTATATCGATATGGCTGGGAAACTCCTCTCAAACATGAGCTAAATACAAGGCCGTGTGAGGTTAAGTAGTGGAGATCACCCCTCCAATACCTATTAAAGCATCCATGGATTTTGTGTGTATATGGGTTTCACTTGTACAACTTTGGTCCCTCTATGGTGCCATTACTATTAAATATTTGGGATTAGATACCCTTACCATATGTATGATATCGACCATCGACTATTCCCAAGACTTCGACTGCGAATTGTTATCTTTAGTTTCTATTCCTAGGGATCACATAGTGACTTCAGGGGGATTCCTATAGTACCCGAGATAGACATTGTACCACATTATCAACACCCTTTGAGGGTTTCTAGGATAGTTGCACCAAGAATTGCTATTGCGTGAAGGTCGGGGTAACTGCTTCCCATGCCTTTTTGTTGTTGTTGTGGGACTTAATTAACCCATGCCAATCTTTGAAAGGCCCTTAGTTGCTTGTGTTGATATTTGTAGGATTTTCTTTTAGTGGTGTGTTCTTTGTGTTTAGTTGTCCTTAGGATTTTAGTTTATTTTAATAATTTAATTAGGGTGGCAGACAAACCAATCCGTCAATATAGAAGGATTTATAATCTTTCACTAGAAAGGGTGGAGCCTCCACTGCCCCCCTCAGAGGCACCGATTGAACACTACTCGTTCTTTTGAGCCAGCAGGTTCTTCCGAATTGGTTGAACCATCTATTGTAGTAGTGAACACTTCTACACTTGAGGTCACTAGGGTAGAATATATTCAAGCCAAAGGATTTGATAGACCTTCTAACCCTCCATTAAGTGGACCTAACGATCTAGTTCTTGTGCAGATTCTGAATTTTTCAGAGTTAGAACAATTTGCTTATCATTTAGGTAGAAGATTTGTAATGGATAGTTCATATGAGATATCAGGATCTTGGTACCTCTATAATCCCACATTGACCATATTTATGGGACAATTATATCCTCCCCATTTTAGTGCCCAAATGTCAAATGTGACTCAAGCTAGTACAATTTCTATGGTTACATTTTCTAGTATTACATTGCTAATAGTATCTGTAGTTACTCATCCTTTGAGTGCTTCATTGTCCTCACCTTTTGGTTCAAATGTTTTTAAATCCGATATGTTAGTTTCGAGCATGCCCCATATCCCTATTACCTCCCACCCAACTTTTTCAAATCCTACTACTGGAACCGAGAGTTCCTCGATACCTTTACAAGGATTTCCTTGGAATGGGGGGCATATTCCCCCATCCACCCCTATAGTAGGGACTGGATGTTTCCAATCCTTTGGGCTAGTTTTTGGTACAAATCCTTTTATAGGATGGAACTGTTACACCAAAATATCGTCATCAGGATTTATGTGTCCTCTATATTCCTTGTCTCCTAAAGCACTTGGGCTAAAATACGAAAAGAAGAGTTGATGTCTATCCCTTTAAATTTTGTTGTCACCCCGACGTGTCTTGCTCACTAGAAAGGTGCACCATACCTAAGGTGACGTGCTTTGCACGTTGACAGAGCGTGCTGATGGCGCTAGTTTCCCTTGCACAAGATGCGTCACCCTTCCACTGACGCGAGTTTCCTTTGTGCAAGGTGCATCGATGTTGGTTAAAATGGATAAAGAGAAGCTTCAAGCGACTTCTCGAACCTTGGGTGTCGTGGAGGCTTATCCCTACATACCTGTAAAGGTGGCATTCGATCCCCTTAACTAGTTGTATGATCCATTAATATTCTCCCCTAAATCATCAACCTCTCCTATCGCTTTTGGCCTATAAATATGAACCCCCTCTCCATTGTTAAGAGAGGAAGGATAGAGTACCTACATACTGGTGAAATTCTTCTAGGAGATCCTTTTCATCCATAGAGAGGAAAAGCTTTGATCTTTCAGGCTAGGATTGTTGGAAAGGAGTTACGACGTCAAAGCATTGGTTGTAACACCTATCTCTTTGTATTTTATATAATTATATTTAATACAAGTTCTTTCCATAAAATTATTGTCTTTATAATGTTTAATATTGGTTTCTTTGACTGCTAGTCTAGATTGATTCATAATCATATGATTTCACTACTTGTTTGTTTCCACTTGTGTTATCTTGTTCTTCAGTTGAAGATCTGAAGATCAAGGTGCCAAATCAAACGAGGAGAAATGGTTTACATTCATAAGGTAATTTGTTTCTTGATTTACTTAGCAATTCAATCAATCTAGGAAAGTTATTTGTGTTATGTACTTGTTTTGTTCTAGATCTGAACCATTCAGATTAGGGAGATCCGTTTGTGTCCACCCTTACAGATTTTCCATAAACAAAATTGGCGACCATACTGGGGATTAGGTATCCCGTAGTTTTGATTTGCTTGTAATTTTTTGGTTTTTTTATTTCTTTCCAATTAGCCTCTAAGTTGCCTCTTTCTTTATTGGATCTGATTATCAGAGAGCTTCTAGGTCATCCAGACCCTGATTGGGATTTTTATTGAGCCATTTATATTTTTATTCTTTGAGAGTTTTTTTATTTTTCTTACTTGGATCCCTTCCAACGCACCGAGGCAGTTCATTGCATGCATTAGAGTCACAGTGATGCACTTTGACTTAAAGTAGCCTGTGTCGCTGATTCTTTCTCCCAGTTTGGAGCTTGCGTCGCTGATGCACTTCCTGTGTGTGCAAAACACGTCGTTGGGGAATCCAATGCTCTAGTGTACCCTTACAGGGAGCGTCTCCCTTCATAACTTGGTGCATTAGTTGAAATATATCTCAATTTGATTTTTGGCTTGATTTCTTGAGCTCTGTGTGTTATCTTTGACAGTCACAGAACCTCCTAGACACAACGTGCTTTGTCCTCAACTTGTTTTTTGAAGTTTGAGTTTTATTTGGGTCCCATCTAGTCAAGCGAGTGTATCCCTCATAGTGGGGAATTTCAATCTCTTGCGAGCAAATTCAGTCTTGTGACTCCCTATCAGTTTACCTGATCTGTTCAATATGACTTCTCAACCCTCCAATAATAAGTTGTGATTTTGCAAAATTTTGTGTGGTTTTGCGTGTTGTTTGAGATCTTGGGTGATTAAATGTTTCGTGAATTTCCAATTGTTTAAAGATTACAGTAGAATACATTCTCTAGTTATTCGAATCTAGTTTAAAAGAGTGGCATAATTCTCAGATTTGTTGAGTGTATTAGTTAGAAAACCAAAATTTCTTATTATCTCCATTTAAAGTGTATTATTTGGAATTGGTGTGAAGAGTTTTTATGCTTTGGAATGATTGTTTAAAAGACCTTTGAAAGAGCTAAAAAATTGTTATTTGCTTATATTTTCTTGGTTTTGAAAAGTTATTGTTCATTTCCTTCAAAATTTCAAGCATATTTAGGCCTCTCAAAGTATTCGAAAGATCGTGAAAACTCTCATATTTTTTTATTTTCTCTCCACTTCTTTTAATTCTTATTTCAGAATTAGAGTTATTGCATTCGGAAAGGAAATTTATCTTTTCATTTTTCGCTCATAGGTTTTCTTAAGTTGAAAAGAAAAAGAAAAACATTTTCAATTTGGTGTGTTATTTTCATTTTTGTTGGATTGTTGAAAGAGTACTTTTTTAGTATTTTGGTTAAAGAAAGTAGGGATACTTTGTTCTTTTTTATAGGAAAACAAAAATATTTCTCCTTACCTTAATTATCTTTCATCGAAAAGAAAACGAAGATTTGCATTTGCATCTTTTTAAATTCCAAGTCTACACTTCATGGATTCACCTAATCATATAACTTAAAATCAAGCGGTAGCCTAGGTTAAAATTGTATAGAAACTCGTGTTCTAGGTTAGAGACGTGTTCTAACGTCTTAAAGCATGACAACTGTCATTATTTTCCTGCACTGTATCCCGGGGGCTTGTATTTCTTCCACATACCAATCGGTATATCGAACAACCTTTCAAGTACTCTTGGGTATACAGAAAGGTACTTCAACATACTCGACAGTATATCAGAAGGCTCCTGTCATACGGTTGTGCATTAGACAACACCACTATGGATTGGAGCTCCCATGTACCTTGAGTATATCGGGATACCATAATAGGATTCTTGAAACCATCCGAGTTAACCATTAGCCATCTTGGCGTGGCAATACACCGAGAACAACACTCGGGGAGCTACTACGCACGTACTGCCAGGTAGTTGGGTTATACGGTCAGGGGTACAGTCCTAATCATCCATGGTTAGTGCTTTGAAATATTGGGCTGAGTATAAATGTTGGACCCTATAGTATATCGCGAGTTGCGATGCCTTGATAATCCCGTGAGGTTCCATACTTTTGAATCCCATCTATCACACAGTTTGCATGTGGCTTTAGCTTGAGTAGGTCTTGAAGTGTGTTTTTCTTTTTGGAGAGACTTTTAGGAGAAGTTTTATTTTAGTCATCCTGGCTGACCAAAATTTAAGAAGATCACGTAGAATTTTAAATTTGCCACCTTAATATCCCCTTAACCAGGAGGATAACTCGAGAGAAACCATGGATCAACCCACAACATTCATTTCACATGAAGAATGAACTTCTACCTTAGAATCAGGAGTGAACTACTCTCCTCCTGTAAACCCACCCATCACTGATCCTACGAGACCTTTGTCGGTGGAACAACCTCATCCAATTGCCACAAAATTTCATCATTTGCTTGAAGGACATCTCGGATCCATAGACTGGATTTTTAGTCGGCCCAAGGATGACCCGATATCGATGGCTTTTGGTCCAACCACATCATTTTGGGACACCTCTTTAGGTTAGCATGTTTCTGATTTTGGTTCACTTCCAATGGTGGAAACTCCACCACGCCGGATTCTTCCATGGATTCCATAGGACGTCTTCCTTGCACCGGTTTCTGAGACTATTGAACATTTACGGATGTTCGGTAACCTGCTTAGACGCCAGAGTTTTCCCCTAGGTCCAATCTGGAAGTACCAATTTTTGAACATCATTCCCCTGTACATTCTTTTTCTTTTTCTTCACCAGGAATATCTACACCCCACACGACCACTTATGAACTAGGTCAAACCTATTTCCCATCTAGTATGCCTCAGAGTCATTCGACCAGTCCAACACCTTTCTTGACCCCAACAACTGGAGGGAAACCTTCAGGTACTATTAAATTCATAACTGGAACTCAACCTCCACCTTAAAATTTGAGTGGAAGTTATCTTCCATTTATTAGTCAACAAATGAGTATGGGTCAACATAGGATAAGTGGTCAACATATGCTTAATGTGCATGCTCCAATAGGTGGACAATTTTCAACTAGGGGAAACCCCTAGTCAGTGGACCAAATCTAACTGGGGGGAACCATCCAATTAGGGGACACAACGTGAGCGGAGGACATTCTTCACACATGAACTATAGAATGGTTGGCAGTTCACTCCCAGCCATGGGACAACCTACATGGACATATCAAATGGGGGGATCATCTACTTGGACCCAACCCCCATTGGGGCATACATATCCGGGAAATCATAACTATCCAGGAAATCATTTTCCTTGTTTACCCTATCCCGGAAACATGAAAACCCCGTGGGGTCATCATAATGTTCCACCAACTGGACCTCTAGTTGGTGGACCACCCCCACCACCTATCCCACCTCCTCCCCCACTACCTATCCCACCTCCACCACCTCCCCCTGGAGGACCCCCGTATTTTGGCAGTGGACCACCTTACTCTAGAGGAGGACTCCCCTCAGGTCCACCTCCTAATCTGGGAGGCTCACCTCCATATGGACAACACCCTATGATCAATCGATTCATGGTCCTATTGGTACCCATATGCCTTATTAGTATTACCAATATCCATAACCAAACCGAAAACTACCATTTCTGGCTACGTTAGATCTACTGGATCTATCTCGTTTGACCAACGATCCCATCCACCACGGTATAAGTTGGACAACTATTCTTGTGAAGTTACCATTGGACATCCCAAAGTTTGACGAAAAACCCATTGAGGACCCTAAGAACCACGTAATGAATTATCATTTGTGGTGATCCTCTAGATTCTTAATGGATGATTTCGTCTATTTGAGGTTGTTTCAATGCACCCTTACCGGTACTGCCACAAAGTGGTACATTGAGTTACCACCACACTCTTCTGTTGATTTTCGATCTTTAGCTATGGCCTTTTTTACTCATTTTCAACTACCGATCCGCTATGAAACCGACACAGATATTTTGAATTCTCTCTGTCAATCTAATTCAACCCACATTTCCGATCGTATCCATGAGTGGAGAAGGAGACGACATCTCATTAAAGCTCCCATTCCGGATCAACTACTTGCTGATTGGTTCACAAAGTCATTACTACCCATCATAGCTAAATACGTGGCTATGGGGGGGGATATTATGGAAGAACAAGCTATCTCACGTGCTCAGTACTTAGACTTAGTCTATGCTCAATATGGCACCTTATACGACATTATTCCTAATTCCCCCCACCCTCCACACGATCCAACAAAACCCCCCACGGGATCACATGCCGATGGAATTATTAGTTCTGTTCATGCCTAGCCTGCTACACAATTAGGTGGATCACAAAACCACCATAGCTCAACTCCATCCTCACCACAGGCTAACAACAACACCAATCGATCACCCAACCCTGCTTCCACTGAGGAAGTGAATTCAGTTCAATCTGCTTCACCTAAAAAATACAATAGTAAAAAGAAGAACAGAGGAAAATCCATGAAGTCTTCTAACCAGCAGGAGCCCAAAATAATCCCGATGACACCAAACAAAAACGGAAGGTCAAATATCCCCGTTTACTGCGGTGACGATCATTTCACGAAGGCTGTCCACATCGTGAAGAAGTGAAAAAGTTTCTCAAAGGAAACCCCACACCCGCAATCCTAATTGATCCCTTCCCCACACAACAACAGGAAATGATTGCACAACAAACACCTATTTATCAAGGAGAAGTGTTCACAACCGCTCATGTTCTCATGGTGCACAGTGAAACAATAAAATTGTCCACCAAGTCACGTACATATGACTCTATTCCTGAGAAGGAATCTAATGGAGGTAATACTTAAAAATCCTCTGCTTCTACATCTATTAGCCCTTCACCTCAAGATCCTCTCATCATAGAGAAACCTTTACCATATTCAGTATTGCGTCCGCCCAAGAGTACGATTCAAAAATCAGTTTTCAATCCAAACGCTCAGACCGCTCAAAACTACAACATTGTAGAAGATCTAGCCTAGGCCCCTCATAATTTTAAGTTAGCACGTTATCTTAGTTTTTCCTTGTGGTTTATTTTTGATTTAGTCATAAATTCCCAAGTTTATATTACTGCTGCTCTTTATATGTACATACTGCTGATAAAAATTACTATTGATGATATAATTACATACAGATTTGAAAGTTGCATTTATTGGAATTGGAACACTTAAATGGTTAATGCCGATTGTTAATGATTGATGTTTTTTTGCATGATATTTGACATTACACCTTGTTGGCACTTATTTGCATAATAATTATTGGTGGATGGTTATTTGTTGATGGTAAAATTGTTTTGGTTATATATTTGGCAAATGCTAGTTAATGGTGAATATTGAATGAGGTTGAACACTATTTTTCTACAATAGACATTGAATTATATTTACACTTAGCTGATAGTACATATTTGGTGAATGAATTTTACTCTAAAGTTGCTATATTTCATTGGAGAATGATCTTTGCATTTCATTAGTAGTTGGTTATGATCTCTTGGATTGTCGTCATTGATTTATTATTTTTATGGTGCATACTTATATGATTATCTTGGATTGATATTACACATTGAATGTTGGTGAGTGATCTCTTGAAGGCATTTAGTTATATCAACCTTCGTTGGTTATACATTGCTATAATACATGCACATGATCTATTTGCTATAAATAGTTTTTCTTGGATGAATTATAACACAATTGGTTATTTCTTGTGATCATACACTTACCTATTTTGCATACACTGACATTGAGTGATTAATTGTTATGTTATCTTCATATGGAATCTATTTAGGAATTGGTCTAACTAATGATTGCATAGAGAATATATTTTTTGGTTGCATCAGTGTTCTATAGGTTATCACAACGGTACTTCTCCTTGGAGTTTCTGACGCTCTGAAGAAGTTAGAATCGTGATCGAGGTGACATTGGATAACTATTTTTATTTTTGCTTATTGGGAACTAGTCCTGCTGGTTTTCCCGGTAAAAGTGCTTGATCCTTATCATTTGGATTTGATTAGAGATTTGATGCCTCTCAGCCCCACTAAAGCTACTTATGAGGCCATCCAATCAACAACCTATCTACCATATTCCCACTCTTCAGTGGAATCTACCCCAAGTTCTTTTCCATTACAACGGTCCTAATCCCTACTTGATATTCTACTCCAGAATTTTCATTATGATGAGTCCATCATGGAGATTATGAGTGTGGATGGGCCTCCATGGGAAGAACTTCATCATCAATCGTCCTTCCTTCTTCCTTTAGATATGGTAGAGAACATCATTGAAACTATTGTTTCACTGGATGTCTTCCCTTATCCTCAATCTCGTATTCTCACCTACGATACTATAACTGAAGGAAACTTGGAAAATATCACACCTACTTTTCCTATATACATCTCTTTAAACCTGGAGTCGTGGAACATATCCACATAGGCCAAACTTGTTCTCCTGATGAACTCAAAAATTTTACGGCCTTGTTCAAACCATTCCGCGATGTATTTGCATGGAGCTATGAGGAAATTCCTGGGATTGATCTTTCCATTGTTATGCATGAGATTCAAACATATCCTGACGCTAAACCTATCCAGTAAAAACTCCGTCCCGTGCACCCTAGGAAGACTATGGCTATTAAAGCAAAGATAGAAAAATTGTTGAAAGATGGGTTTATTTATCCCGTTCCCTTAACATATTGGGTCTCTAATGTTGTCCCTGTGACTAAAAAATAGGGAACCATTAGAGTTTGTGTCAATTACAGGGATCTAAATAAGGCTTGTCCTAAGGAAAATTACCCTACCTCGTTTATTGACAAAATTATCGACAACTCTTCCAGAAGTGTCGTCTTCTCATTAATGGATGTATTTTCTGGCTATAATTAGATCGAGATCCACCTAGCTGACCAACATCAAACTACTTTCATCTTCCCATGGGGTACGTTTGCATATCGCAAACTCCCATTTGGACTTAAAAATGTTGGTGCTACATTCCAGCGGGCCATGTCATATGATTTCCATGATGTAAATTATTTTGTGGAACCTTACTTAGAGGATCTACCTACTCATTCATATCGTCGTCACTTCCACATCGACCATCTGACGGACTTGTTTCTCAGATGTTGACGGTATAACGTTTATTTAAATCCTCATAAGTGCATTTTCTGTGTGGAGTCCGGACACCTCCTAGGATTCATCATTTCCAAGGATGGGATCCGCATCGATCCCATGAAAGTGGAGGCCATTGTTTCCCTACCACCACCTACATATATTACAGAACTTCAAAGTTTGCAAGGGAAGGAAAACTACCTACGTCATTTCGTGTGTAATTTCGCAGAGAAAAAACAGGGATATATGCGATTGTTAAAGAAAGATGTCCCATTCATTTGGGATGACTATGCCCAAAAATCATTTGACAACCTCAAACGTGCAATTACTCATGCAGCTGTGCTACAACCACCGGATTACACCAAGGATTACATCCTTTATCTTGCTGCTTCTACTTCAACTATTGCTATGGTTTTAGTACAGGAAGATAGTCACGCGTAGGAACATGTGACATACTACCTTAGTAAGGGTCTTATTGACTCTAAACCCAGTATTCGCATGTAGAGAAGTTAGATCTGGTAGAAGTCATTCCTAATTAGAATTTTCGTCATTATATCCTACTCCGCACTACTACCATTATTTCCGACTCAAACCCCATGTACCACGTTCTCACGTGTCAGGTTCTAGGGGGGGAATATTCGCGTTGGATCATGATTCTCCAAGAATTTGATCTCCAGTTTGAGAAATCCAAATCAAAGAAATATTTGGTATTTGCAGAGCTGATTTGTGATCTTCCCCGTACTGATCAAGAATATGAGCCCATTGACTCTCTTCCCGATGAGAACTTGTTTCTAATTAGTAATTTTGACCCATGGTATGGAGACATTACATTATATCTTACAACCCAATGTTTCAGTCCTCATTTATCCCTTGATGAACGTCGTCGTGTCCGTCACCACGCAAAATATTACCTAATCATTGGTGATACATTATATTGTCGTGGAATTGATTCCATTCTCTGACACTATTTAACTCATGAAGAGGATGAGCACGTTCTGAATGATTGTTACTCGGGGGCATGTGGAGGTCATCTTTCTGGGATGGCTACAACCCAAAAAATATTACGTGCTGGATACTACTAGCCTTCCATTTTCAAAGATTGTATCAATGCGGTCAAGAAGTGTCCTCCTTTCCATCTTTTTCATTGTAAAAAAATCTCACATCCAGACCCATTACATCCAGTTATCGTTGTTGGTCCCTTTTACAAATGGGGCATCAACTTCATGCATTGTAATCCTACCTCGGTTGGGGGGCATGGTTATGTCATTGTTGTAGTTGACTACTTTACCAAATGGGTCGAGGCTATTCCTGCATACAAGGAAGACGATGAAACTGCCGCACTCTTTATGTATAACCATATCATTGCGAGATTCAGAATCCCTCAAGCCATCGCCACTGATCATGAATCACACTTTCAAAACAAGATGGTGGATGAAATAAGCGCCAAATTGGGTTTTCGGCATGAAAACTCAACTCCATACTATCCTCAATTAAATGGAAAAGTAGAGGCCATTAACAAAGTCTTGAAAACCATTATTCAACGCATGGTGGGAACACACAAGTCCAATTGGCATGTGATTCTTTTTTCTTCCGTTTGGGCATATAGGACTTCCGTAAAAAATTCCACTGGTTTCACACCTTTCTAGTTAGTGTATGGACTAGAGGAAGTACTTCCTATTGAGTGTGAGATTCCGTCGCTAAAAGTCTTTGTCGAAATTTTACCGAACACAACTGCCGAGAAAGAATGATTTTCAAAAACTTGACGAAACTCGTCGCGATGCAGCTGTAGCTAACGAAGCACATAAGAAATGCATCAAGGCTCAGTACAATAAATCTGTAAAACCTCGTATCTTTAATGGGGGTAATTTGGTCCTTACTTATGACCAAAAACATGATAAGCTGGGGGCATGCAAACTTGAGTCCATGTGGCATGGTCCATATGTTGTAAAACATGTTTTGGAAAATGGAGCCTATGAATTAGTCGATTATGAAGGGATATATTTAGGAGATCCTCGCAATGTGATCTAGCTAAAGCGATACTATGCTTAAGTAATTTTGCATTAGTACTTTGTATATACTGTACATGACGTGTGTTTTTGTTTGGTATGACACTTTCTTTTAGTGTGTTAGGATCTTATCGTTACGCTTATATCATGTTCTGCATGGATGTTTAGATGGAAAATTGCTATGGATTTGCAGATGACACTAGCCATCACACCCGCAACATCGCCTCAGTAGCATGGGTACTCTATTTTCCTGTCGGCGAGTTGATACGCTCAGGAGGAATCTTCCTAGGTTTTGCAACCAGCAATGCTGTCGAGTATCACACGGTGATTGGATTATTGACCGAGGTTATTTCCCTAGGTGTGGACCACATTGTTATCTACCTTGATTCATAGTTAGTGGTCTCTCATCTGAACCATGTCTATGCTATTTGTGACCCCATATTAATCCACCTATTCTTGCCATTACGTCTCTTGGAGAGGTCCTTTGAGTCTATTCAATACTTACATATTCCAAGAAGCATGAACACAATTGTTGACTCCCTAGATAATTTCACATTAGATTGTTATATTGCACATTCATAAATTTTTTTTTTGACATAACATGTAAACTAATCATAGTGTATAGGGAAACATCCATAAGATCCCAAATTCCTCATAAAATACACAGTATATAAAACCACTAAATAGTGTTTTTTGTATATATTCATCATGTCCAGTAAAATACAAAAAGTGGCACTGATACAAAAATATGAAGCTCATAAGCTTTCAGTAGATCATATCTACAAAATATGAATCCTATGGCTTTCAGTACTGTTAACACCCAAAAAGTGTTCACTACCTCATCTACCACATTATATGGCTCATTTGTCCATTTTCCTACCATATTTCCATTAAAAATCCCAAAAAATCCCATTAAAAAGCCTCCAAAAGGCCTAAAATGCCTCCAAAAGGCCAAAAAACCCTCAAAATAGCCTAAAAAAGGCTAAAAAACCCCCTTTTCCTCCAAAAATAGCAAAAATCCCCTAAAAAGGGAATAAAAATATAAAATAATGAGGAAAAGGAGGAAAAAACCTTATACAGCTGCACAAAACCATGTGTTTTCTAAAACCATGGGTCAGCACTCCACCACCAAAAAACTATAAATAGGTGATGGAGATCCCTTATTCCATATCCACAATCACAAGCACCCTTACTCTGCCAAAATCTCTCTCGAAACCCTAGTTCACCTTTGAACTACTTTCACCTTGAGAGCCACTTTTGGCCCATTCCCGTCATTGGAGAAGGAGAAGGAGCATCTTGAAGCTTGGAGCATCCTCTTGGACACTGCAAAGGGCTTCACCAAACCTTCTCATTGAAGGTAATATCAATACAAAAAGCCATTCTTTCAATTTGATGTTTATGTTTCATACATGCTTTAGAAGTAATTTAATTTTTGTTTTAGCTTAATTAGTTTAATATACTGAACTGCTACTAAGGAGTCCATTCTCCTTAGTAGGTGCTCATTTGCACAAGCTAGGGGTAAAACCCTAGCTACAGTTTTTGCGACTCCCCTAGATTTTGAATTTCTGGTTTCCGTTTTTAAATTTTTTCACTTTCGGCTGTCCCTTTCGGCCGCCGCATACCGCGTTTTTTCCCTCTGCAGTCGCGTCCCGACCGCGCCTTTCAGGCCTTTACCTGCGACCCGACCGCGGCTCTCAGACTGTTTCCGACGCTCCGCCGGCGGATTCAAGTCTGTTATCTGCGATCCGACCGCGGCTAATCAGCCTGTTTGCCGCGATCTGACAGCGCCTGTCGGCCTTTTTGCCGCGACCCGACTGCGTCTTTTTCCCTATTTCCTGCGTCCCGACCGCCGCTATTGGCCCGAAAGCCGCGATCTGACCGCCGCTGTTTCCCTCAACCCGCGGTCGGCCTGTTCTGATTTGCCACAGACCCGCGGTCTGATTTCTGCTCTTTTCCTGTTTTGAGCCCAGCCCCTTTTGCTGCAATATTTTCTGCATCTGAACAGCCCTCTGTCCCACCTGTAGCCTCCCTACCTAACAGCCTTTCTGCAACATAATTTCTGTGCCCTTTACAGAATTCTTTTAAAAATTTCGTTATTTTTCATTCAGAAAATTTTGCAAGTTAAAATTTCAATTTCAGCATTATTGATAGTTGGAAGTTGCACCCCTTGTGGCACTTCTATATTTTGGGTTCATCACCTCACGAGCACACACTCTGTCACATAAATCAAGTGAGCCTTAAAAAGTATCTAATTGAACCAACATTCTAACCCCACTTGGGGAACACAAAAGAATCATTGTAGTTAGGTAGGGTCGGGGGGATAGGCTTCCAATAACACCCCTCGGTCACTTTCACTTGAGACATAGTTGTTGTCCAAATAGGGAACCAAAATCCCCTAGTACTTTTTGGCACGGTCACGACCAGTTTGTCAGAGGGCCTCTCCCTTAGGAGGGTTGAAGTCGGGAGACTGGTTCCGGAGGCCTGAGTGGAATACCGCACTCCATTCAGTAACCGAAGGGCTACCTTTCGCGGTTCGCGGGATATCCCTGTATCGGGGTATTGCGGTCAACGAACTAAACGGCAGATTCACCTTTCTGGACGTGTCATGAACGGGGTATCTTAGTTGCCATTCTTCTAGGATTGACTATCCGGTGTCCCTCCCGGTAGGGGGATATCATAGCCACTTGGCTTTCCTACTCATATTGTCTGACTTGGATTTCATCACCTTGCAGAGGATATGTTTAGTTGAGTCAGAATAATTTTAGTTAGGTGTTTGCATGCTCCTTTACCTCCCTTTGGTCTAGTGAGTCCACCATTTTTTCATTTTTAGGAAACCTGCTGCTTGTTGGTATTCTGACCATCTTTGTTGTTACTCCACCTATTGTAGCACAGCTGTTGCAGTGGGTGTTTTGAGTTGGTTGTTGGCCTGAGTGCCTTGCTTTTTAGCTCTCCTTCTGCACATTCGGTTGCATTAGGCCTTTTTTGAGCTGTTTTTACTCACCTCAACCCACAGAGATTAGACACCATCTGTCACCATTGAGTCCCCGAGACATTCTCGGCGCCTCAGGGGCGAGCCCCCACAGCACGGTTCTCTTGACACCGCTCGTCATAGATTCCGATCATCATCTGTTGATACCATTCATCATAGGTCTAGAGCCTTGTCACTTGATTCCACTCGTCAGCGACGTAGGACTCCGTCACCAAATAGTGACGCCCCTTACTTTACCTCGGATTCTGACGAAGAGTCTGAGAACCCTATTTATACTGCCCCTACTAGCCCCATGGCTGGCATGACTTCCACTCCGTTTGTCATAGGGACCATTGGTGGCACATCCACCACCACACCAGTTACTACACCTGTTTTGGGTATGCCCTCCATGGTGCCCCCATCTACCGTTCCCCTCACGGTACCTATTCCCGCAGCGGGAATCCTTATCCCCACTACATCAGTGGCTCACATTACCCATGGTGGTGCTGGACCATCCTCCACCACCTCAGTTCCCCCACTTGGGGGCACCACCCCACATCTTGTCCCTCCACTTGGGGGCACTGGCCCCAACTTGGTCCAACCCACTACTGTGTCACATCCTTCTTCCAGTTTGCCATTCATGGCTAGCCTCAACCTACCTGACCTGGCCAGATTGACCAACGATCCTATTCGACACGACCCTACATGACCTCATATGCCTACCAAACTACCCTCTGACATCCCTAAGTTCAAGGGCAAGGCCGGTGAGGACCCACAAAACCATATCATGTCTTTCCACTTATGGTGTTCCTCTAACTCCATTGTGGACGACTCTGTTCGCCTCCGTCTCCTACAGCGCACCTTCACTGGCTCTGCAGCCAAATGGTATATCGAGCAACCACATGGGACCCACGCCACCTTTGCTTCCCTGGCCTCGACCTTCCTGCAGTTCTTCCAGTTGCCTGTTCGCTATGACGCGGGCGTTGAGATCCTTCTATCTTGTAGACAAAACACGGCTACCCATATCACGGACCACATCCATGAGTGGCGTCGACGCCGTAGCTTATGCAAGATCAAACTTGACGACCGTATCTTCCTAGATTGGTTCCTCAAATCCCTTCTCCCTGTTATTGCTAAGGATGTGGCCTCAGAGAGACCCCAGTCTGAGGAAGAGGCCATCCTTAAGGCTCAACAGTTCGACCTCATTTACGCCCAATCGGGTTACCTTTATACCATTATACCTGATGCCCCTCGCGGCGAGTCCTCCCAGCATGATGCGCCGGGGGCATCCCACGCTGCAGATGGTATCATTGGCCGTGTTTCTTCGCATCCCCAACCATTTTCTATAGCACGTCCTACCCCTGGCCCCGACCTGTCGCGGGCTACTTCACAGTCTGGAGCAACCACCTCGTATGCTCCTATGACACATCACCATTCCCATGGACCCTCATGTCCACCTCAGTGCTTCGGGTATGCGACTCCTGCTTATGCTCCTCCAGTCGCCCCTCAGCCTTACTACCATCAGCAGGCTGCCTCAGCTCCTGCGCCTTCACAAGCCCCACCAGCTTATTATCCGCCACAGGCAGCCCTTGCGGCACATCCACAACCTGCTCCGCAGTCCTATCAGCAACCCCCTCAAGTTGCTGCACCTGCTCAGCCTCAACCTACATATCATCCTCCGCAGCCTGCTCCAGCACCTGCGCAACCTCAAAATCCACCTGCTGCCCAAGGGCAAGTTTACGCCCAACAGAACCCGCAGCCAAACCAGAATAACCAACGAAACCAGGGCCAACAGAACCGCGGCAAGGGCCATAATCGGGGGAACAACCAACCTGGAGACCAAGCTGGTCAACCGGCTAATCCCCTAGATAACAACAATGCGGCCCCCGCTAATCAAAACCCTGATCGCCCGCCTAAGCAGGCTAAAAACCCCAATTTGCGAACAAACCATCCTTGTTCTATTTGCGGGGTATATGGCCATTACACACACGCTTGCCCACACTTGGAGCGAGCTCGGCAGCTTTGGGTTGACGAGGCCCATCGCCAAGGGCATGCGGCTCCCCAAGCACCGCCCAACCCTCCCCAACCTCAACAACCCCCTTTGGTACTGCAAAACCCCTTACCGACCCAAGGCGTAGTGAACACTCAGCCGTTGGCTCCCCATCAAGCCAATGCGCCCCAGCAACAACAGATCACTTACGCTGCTCCTGATCAACCCATGTTTGACTCCGGTACCCACCACTTACTGATGATGTCATCTGCTGACGTCAATCTCCAGACCCGTCGGAACCAATATGGCTCCACCTCTGAAGCCAATCCCACGGATAAAACTACTAACGCCCATCCCACCGACCAGGCGTTACGTATACCTCCGCCTCCCATAGACGGCGCTGCAAAAGCCCCTTGTTTCCCACTTCGCCGAATCAACAATAACCCTAATGCGCGTGCTGCGTCAAACTACAGCATTGTAGACGACCTAGCTCAATCTCCCGCAGCCATGTCTGCACTAGAGGTCTTGAAGAACTTCCCTTCCCAGCGCAAGACCTTACTCTCCGCCATTGGGGGCATTGACCCAAATGATTCGAATATGATGGCATTTGATTTAAACCAGTCTGAACCACGCCTACCTTCCAGCTTAGCATTCCAAGTTACTGTTTCCGTTAGGAATCTTGTCATCCACCGGTGCATCATCGATGAGGGTGCCTCCACATGCGTTATGTCTACATTCGTATGGCAGAAGCTAGGATCCCCTCCTCTCCAGCAGTCCACCACTGCGTTACGTGCCTACGACGGTCGTTCGGCCCAGCCCCAAGGCCTCCTACCCAATGTACCCGTCCAGTTAGGTGGTAAAACCGTCCTTATTGACATAGAGGTAATCAATGCTCAATTGGATTACAACCTTTTACTTGGCCGCAGCTACATGTATGCCATGCGGGAGGTTGCCTCTTCCGTCTTTCGCACCATGATGTTCCCCCATGAGGGACGTGTGGTTAAAATTGACCAGCTCACATACTATGATCCCAGTGCCCCGGCGGCACCTGAAAATGTTCTCCCCATGGTCGAACAACCTGTTTCTCCTGCCACCACTTCATTTGTTTCCTCTTCGGGGCCTAGAGTCTACTCAGACGCGCCAATGACCTCCACCTTTCAATCCATTCCTCCGCCGTCATCTATGCCCGAAATGTCTGACTTATGTACCTTGTCCCATGACAACCTACCACCTAATACTCAACCACCATTGGTACCTAGCCACATTGGTGTTACACCGATCCATACGATTCCCTTCCTAGTCCCTCCATCGGGAGTAGTAAGCGCCCCGGTCATGGCTACCCTTAGCCTCCCTGGGTTAACCTTGGGATTACCTGTATGGTATCTTTCGCCTCCCGTTCGCCCGCCGACACCAGATGTCGTCCTCCAACCGGTGCAACCCATGGCTACTACCACTCAGCCACCTCCCGGTGTCTCTACCCCTTCGTCCTCCACGACGCCTCCTCCTCCTCCCCAACCTACTGGAGGCAGAGGTCCACAACCTTACACTGCTGTCCCACCTCCCAAGACAGTCAAAAACCCTCCAGTATTTCGTGCTCCTCCCAAATGCTCGCTGTGCGATGAGTTAGGCCATGCCACTCACCAATGCCCACAGTTACCAGCATTACAGAAGCACATGCAGATGCTCGACGATGACCCTAATATCCCAACTGTCGAACTCAACCCCACTCCCAAGCCTAAAGATAAGTCCCTACGTACCAACCACTCCTGCACCATATGTGGTATTTACGGGCATTATTCACATCATTGTCCCGATCTCCCGGATTACAGAGCGGCTCTTTATGAGATGACCAATCTGGATCTTGAGACGGCACCACCTACCATTGAGGAGATCTACCCCCCAGACTCTTCACCTTCTGGAGAGATTAATACCATCTATATGATTTCTTCCACCACTTCCCCCTCGTCAACCGATTTGACGACGCAAACTTTCCGTACCGATGAGGAGATTCTTGAGGCCCTTACTGCCCTGGATTATCCTTGGGATGATATGCACCATCGTTCCTACTTCATTCCAGAAGAATCCTCCTCTAGCACAGCTACCCAATTCACAGTTGAGTCTAAAGACTTCCTCCCCACCAAGGTCGACTGGTTCAAGGACCCTATTCCTGCTCCTGACGCCTTCGAGGAGGGTAACATGGCCAACATCTCACCTGTCATCCAAGTTGATATCGCTGCCCCAGGACGTGCCCCTGAACTCATCACTTTAGGAGCATTCTGCAGTAAACAAGAGATTGAGGACTACATAAACCTTTTCCGAGAATTCCGTGATGTCTTTGCCTGGTCCTATACCAAAATGCCCAGGCTTGACCCCACCATTATAGAACACCACCGTTACACCTCTGAGTCAAGGGGCATAATAGATTCCCTCGACCCTGGGATAGGGGGCATGATCAATCATTTTGAACCTTCCCCATCACATCTATCTCAGCACGTCGATGAACCCATTGTTCAAACCCACACATATGTGATCCATAATCACAAACCCCATGCACATAGCATGGGGGCAAGTCATTAACCCTGCTCACTTTTTCACACTTGTGATCTCAACCATTTTTGCGGTCACATACCACTTGTAGATTTGATGTGATTAGATACACCTAGTATTCTTCCCCCATGGGTCATCATTTCTCCCCACCACTGCATCCTTGGCTTGGTGGGCTCACCTTTATTTGCAACCATTTTTAACCTAGTTAGTTCCTTTGACCATTCCGGAGTCCTTATAACCTCCGTTTTTCGCACCATTTGCACTGCCGGATTCATATTTCCGTGCTCGTGACGATGCTTGAGATCATTTCTCGCTCTCACCAGGACCAATATCAATATCGTGTCCCGACCCATAGTTGCCTCGGTTTGCGTGCCACATCGGACGTTCTCCATTTTCCACATGTTTTATATCATCGGATTCATTTTTCTGAGCTGGTGATGATGCTTGAGATCATTTCTCGCTCTCACCCCCCAATTTTTTGGGTATTTTTTCCAAAACGCCCTCGTCACCTCGGTGTGCGTGCCACATCGGCCGTTACCCGTTTTTGACATCCTTTATATCGTCGGATTCATTTTTCCGAGCTCGTGATGATGCTTGAGATCATTTCTCGCTCTCACTTGGTACAATTTCAACATTGTGTCCCGACACCTTGCTGCCTCGGTTTGCGTGCCACATCGGTCGCTATCGGATTGTTCCACTTTTGTACATGAGCCATTCACTCCTGTCATACTGCAAATGTCTCGTTATTTTGCCACCATTTCGTCCACCCCGCAAGGAGGCCCATCAGTGTTCCCCAACACCCTCGTTCTTGGTCACCATTATTGATCCTTGATTGAACACTTCCTCCTTGCCTGGCCATTCCTTTTGTTCGGTATAATTTTATCCCTTTTTCGGGCCGGACAAGTCCTTTACGAAAAAGGCACTTAGGGAGTTTCCGTTAAGCTCTTTTCTGACTCCTAAAAGAATGAAAAGATCGCCGAGCAATCTTGCTTCCTTTCATGCTCGTTAAAGTACCTGAAAGGGCGTCTATCTGGTATAAGTTTAACCCTTTTCCGGACCTGGTAGACTAATTACGAAAAAGGAATACTCTAGTCACACCGGCTAGAAGAGTTCTTCATTGCATCCTTTTATGCTTCTTTGGGCCTTGGAGACTAAATCTACGAAAAAGCAACCCCCTGGAGTCTTCTTACTTGCTTTCAGACTCTCTAAAATTGAAAGCAACCATGAGCATGAACTGTCCTGGGCTCGTAAAATCCACACGACAGTACCATTCCATCTTTTCAGAGTCTTCTTATCGCTTTCAGACTCCTTAAAATTGAAAGCAACCACGAGCATGAACTGTCCTGGGCTCGTAAAATCCACACGACAGTATCATTTTACACACACTTCTTCTAGTTCCTTAACCCATGAAGAAGTACCCTCCTGTGCCTCCTGGCACTATGATTGATCATCTCGGCAGCACCCCCAATCAGGTCGCCTTTGTTCAGAGTATGCTGCAGTCTTCTGCCATTTTTACACCAGCTTGAGTCTCCCTCAGCCAGTTATCCTCCCAGATCCATTACAGCTATGATCCCTTTCCCCTCAGTCAGTTTCATACGCTGCCAGATCATTCCCATTATCATACTCTGAACAAAGGAAGTTTGAGTCCACCCACTCTACTTGCCCAGTTGTCCCTCCACAGTTTATCAGTCCTGCCATCAGCACTATCACATTTCGGTCTTGTACCTCGCGCTCCTGTCAAGGAAACATCATTGCCTTGATAGTTGCAGGTCTCCCTCTGTCGACGACAGCTCCTCTATTCCAGAGGATAGGCCCAGAGGTCCCTACGCCTTGGACTTATCACCATCTGTGGTAAGTGCCTACGGATCATTCTGAGAGGAGACATCATTGCCTCTCCGAGTGGTTGTTCCTCACATGCTCGACTTCAGCACCTTGATCGCATCGTTGAGGATCGCGTAGGATTATATCCCATCAGTTTTTAGTCGAAGACCCCGGATTTCCCTTAACTCTAGCACATTGGTGAGTCACTTCGGAATGGCCAGTTATATGTTCCCGTGGATGTCCGGGCTGCGTTGGCGTTTGTATTCGGAAGCCATCCAGTTGCATGCTTCCTCGAGTACCCAGTTTCAGTTCCAGATCAGTTCCAGTGTACCATTGTGAGTGTACCTCTTGTCACTCTGATCCAGCAGCTCATCAGCCCCTTTGGTACCACACTCAGTAGTACTGTTGATTGTTCCAGTGCACCAGTTCTGCAGTTCACACATGATCCGCTCCGCAGTATGTCCCAGTTTTGTGTCCCCTCGGGACTCTTATGATGTACACAGTGGTCATGTCTATTACAGGTCCCCCTTTTCGGGCCTCACAGTTCTGTTTATGTATCTTGATACGAGCATGGGTATGCCCGCCTCGTCCATATATTGAGATTATTCCTCAGTCAGTATTTGAGGTCATGTATATTTCAGGTCCCCATTTTTTGGACCCCAGTGTTATTATGTTATATCCTGATACGAGCATGGGAATGCCCGCCTTGTCCATATGATCAGATGATTCCTCATCCCTTATTGAGGTTATGTACTTTTAGTTCTTGTAGTTGTTCGGGATCGTTGTTCCGGGCTTCAGTTTGTTTCTTCTCTTCTCTCCACATCCCAGGAAAACCATTCATGACTTATGATGTCCATCGGCCATACGATGAGCTCCTGACCTCGCACATCAGGGGGCAATCTGTTAACACCCAAAAAGTGTTCACTACCTCATCTACCACATTATATGGCTCATTTGTCCATTTTCCTACCATATTTCCATTAAAAATCCCAAAAAATCCCATTAAAAAGCCTCCAAAAGGCCTAAAATGCCTCCAAAAGGCCAAAAAACCCTCAAAATAGCCTAAAAAAGGCTAAAAAACCCCCTTTTCCTCCAAAAATAGCAAAAATCCCCTAAAAAGGGAATAAAAATATAAAATAATGAGGAAAAGGAGGAAAAAACCCTATACAGCTGCACAAAACCATGTGTTTTCTAAAACCATGGGTCAGCACTCCACCACCAAAAAACTATAAATAGGTGATGGAGATCCCTTATTCCATATCCACAATCACAAGCACCCTTACTCTGCCAAAATCTCTCTCGAAACCCTAGTTCACCTTTGAACTACTTTCACCTTGAGAGCCACTTTTGGCCCATTCCCATCATTGGAGAAGGAGAAGGAGCATCTTGAAGCTTGGAGCATCCTCTTGGACACTGCAAAGGGCTTCACCAAACCTTCTCATTGAAGGTAATATCAATACAAAAAGCCATTCTTTCAATTTGATGTTTATGTTTCATACATGCTTTAGAAGTAATTTAATTTTTGTTTTAGCTTAATTAGTTTAATATACTGAACTGCTACTAAGGAGTCCATTCTCCTTAGTAGGTGCTCATTTGCACAAGCTAGGGGTAAAACCCTAGCTACAAGTACATCATACATAAATCCTATCTCTAGGGATGCTTGTGATATATAATGGCCCTAGCCACTCGACGGAGTAGAAAGCCAAACCATCCAGAAACCCCAGTTGTCCAACGCTGCTAGTGTCGTGGGAGGTCATTAATCAATATGTATTGAATATCGATAGTCAATATCTGGAGGTTCTCCTCCAGCTCATCCAAATCCTCCACCGCCTCCTGCTGGGCCTCTTCCATCTCTCGCACGACTCCCCTCCTCTCGATCAGAGAGGAACTCACTGGTTGGGATGGGCCAACATCTGCATAAAACATGTATGAACCATCAATACTACATAAAAACATTAAAAAAATATAAAATACATAAAAACAACAAGAGTTTATTGCTTACCAATGTCTCCCCATTATTCTCCCTCAGGAAGAGCTAGATCTGGATCTCCTCTAAAGTCAGTGCCTGCATATGCATAATCCTCAATCATGAGGAGTTTTCAACGAAGCCACCTGAAGAAGGTTGGACCGTAGTTAATCATAGGTCCCCCGCCTCCATGGCGAGACATCACCTTGAAAAACGAAACCATGTGCAGATCTCGCGAATCGAGATCATCTAACTCAAACTGTGGCTGCAGTAGTGGAACTCTTTCTAAGAAGAAAGAAACCACGATGGAATCGTAACTGAATTGTTTCAACTCATCCCTTCAGAACTTGGTGAGCTGATCTTTCAAGTTCACGAGGAGTCCCTCGCACCAGTTGAATAATGTAGGCGTAATGCACTCAATGGCGTATAACATGTGAGCTTTGGTGGCCTAATGAGAAGCCCTGCTTCCCACCATCCGATCAATGGTAAAGAGAACGATCCTGCAAGGTCTGTCCCGTATGTTCTTGATGAGAATTTTCCCAGCAATAATTTGTGTACCTGGCATGCAAAAATGTGCCACAAGACTTCCAGCAGACTGGTCACTACCTCGAGGTCCAAATAGTGATATAGGGGCCCCACGTCTCGATAACCCCGTCAACAAATAGATGTCTTCCACATCCAATGTGAGGATGTGGGCACCTACGCTAAAGAAATATTGATATGGGTTCCACCACCTGATCAGATAATCAAGTAGTTGTACTTGGGCCCTCATCCCTTGTACATGGAATAATTTTAGTAGTCCACACCCCTGCAAAGCATTCATGGAGTGTGGATCATTTTCCGCTTGAGATTCTTCTAGTTCATGTTCCATCTTCTTCCACTAGACCATGTTGCTAGCCAACGTCTACATAAACATCAATAAGAATATTATTAGACCCTTTTCACTGCTTTATATTTGATCTTTTGGGCCCCATTTTTAATTTTGGACATCAAACTGCGTCGACGCACCTCACAGTTGTGGACAGTGCACCGACAATGTGCTTTTCCTGTGGGAGAGGTGCGTCGAACCCATTACGACGCACTTTCTGCAAGGGGAAAGTGATTTTCCCATGGTGCACGCAATCCCCTCCAATATTACCCCAAAGAACCTAAAAAATCACACTAAAATCAAATTTTAATCCATTTAAAAGCTTGAGCATGAGATTGAGTCCTACCTGCAACTAACGGGGGGTTGATTGGATGACCAAGGTGTCTATAATCGTCGTCAGAAAATTGAGTTCCAAATAGGTTTTTTCCACTATTCCAACTTGGTAAAATCAATTGGTAAATAATTTTTTACTATTTACCTTTTTATATGAAAAAATGGAATATTCCTTTATTAATATTTCTTTTATGGGTTATTTTCTATAGTTGGTGTCCCTTTTATGTTTTAAAACCTTGTGATGGATTATAACTTAGTTCCTGGAGATTGCAGATCGAAAAAGTGGTGTTCTAACCATGATTGGTGACCATCATAGACTTTTTTTACTTTTCATCAGGTGTGAACAAGTCTTTGAGCGTTTTTTATGCCATCATTATGATCCTTAAAATTAAGTATTAACGGTATTGAGATCACTTTTTGTTCCTTCTCATGCTCGTAAAACAATGAGAATAAGTTATCGAGTTATATTTTATCTCTTTTTCGGGCTCGTAAAACTCCCATGAAAAAGGAACCCCCTTGGAGTCCTTCTTTAAGCCCTTTTAAAACTCCCTAAATAGGAAAATATCACTAAGCGAACTTGATTCTTTCACAGTTGTAAAATTATTTGAAGGGTCATCTTTCTAGTGATATTTTATCCCTTTTTCGGACTAGTGAGACTAGTTACGAAAAAGGATCACTCTAGTTAATCATGACTAGAACAATTCTCTCTCATATTGTTTTATCCTTTTTTAGATGAGGAGACTAAATTTTATGACAAAGAACCATTTGGAGTCTTCTTTATTTCTTTCAGAATCTCTAAACATGAAATGACGCCGATTTTACCATCTCTAGACTTGTTAAAATATGACATTGAAGGGCCCTTTCTGGGACGAACCCCTCCTATCTCAGGTTTGTAAAACATGTGAGATTGGACTCATATGAAGGATGAGCTATACCAAGAATCCGTTACCCTCCTCAAGCTCATTAATAAAAAAAGAGGTACTCATCAATCATGATGGGGATAAGGAAAGAGTTTTTATTTACTTGTAAATATGGCAGTACTTAGTCACTCTTGAACATGGAACTCGTTTGTATTTTCATTCGGAATTCTTGGGTAATCTACTTGTCTTCGCATCCCACTAATTCCAGGATTCTTTTTACTCCTACGATTCATTCAAAGAATGCTTCCATTATAAGTTGCATTAGTTATCAGTTTCATTCTCGTCATGTCAATGTTGCCAATTCATGCCATCCCATGTTCAAGAGAGGTATGTTAATCGAGTCAATCTTTGCAGTCATTTTACCTTCTACAATGTCGGTCACTCCCGAGTTAGTCTAAAAAATTGCTCTACAGTCTGATCTACTCTAAAAAATATTTGATCTTGTTTCATATTGATTATGGGGGAAACATCATGGTCCTCCTTCGAGGGGTTTATCCTTGTTGAATTCAACACATCATCCAAGGATTAAACTTATAAACCAATCAAGTACCTTGGGCTTGCATGCCTTAATGGCATGTTATCTTGCTTTCAATAGTAAGTTCACATCATTGACTTATGATTGAAATATACCACTGACTGTTCAACCTCAACCCATTGATTGACGTTCAGTGGTATGTACTATGATACATTGGGAATCATTGACATCAATGGATATTTCCCTCGCGCTTGTTAATAGTATTCATTAATGACCGGTAATCAAGTGGTTTATACCATGTTCGACTTCAAAACATTGTAATCACATGGTTAGATTCGTATAATTGCGGGTTCGGCTTGAAGACCCTGAGTTAACTTATGTATCTTACCCAGTTTGCAATGGATATTTTTGGAGTCATGTCACATGGATCCACTATTGTATTGGCCGTGGATGTGTTATCATCTCATCATGTATCTACGCTTGTGTCTAGTAGCCATGATTGTGTTCAGTCGGTTTTTACTACCATGGATCTGCAATGTATTGGTCGGCATCCATGTTATGAGTCATTTGAGACATGTATCTCAGAGTTATTTGTACTGTAGGAGTCTTTGTTCGTCACTCCAACTAATGATCCTTGCCTCAATTCCTCATATTGCAAAGCATTCCACCTTCCCTATTTTTTCCAGCTTCATGCTTTGGGTGGCATTCTATTACACCAAAATATCGTTATCATGAGTTATGTGTCCTTTATATGCCTTTTTTCCTAAAGCACTTGGGATAAAAGACAAAAATAAGAGTTGATGGCTATCCCTTTAAATTTTGGTGTCACCCTGACGCATCTTTCTAACTGGAAAGGTGCGTCAGACCTGAGGTGATGTGCTCTGCACATTGACAGAGCGCGTCGGTGAAACGAGTTTCCCTTTCACAAGAGGTGTCACCCTTCTAATGACGTGAGTTTCCTTTGTGCAAGGTGTGTTGTTGTTGTTTAAAATGGATAAAGAGAAGCTTCGAGCGACTTCTCAAACCTTGGGTGTCATGGAGGCTTATCCCTACATACTTGGAAAGGTGGAATTCGTTCCCCTTACCTAGTGGGATGATCCCTTAAGCTTATCCCCTAAATCCTAAACCTCTACTATCACTTTTGTCCTATAAATATGAACCCCCTATCCATTTTTAAGAGAGGAAGGATAGAGTACCTACATGTTGGTGAAATTCTGGTAGGAGATCCTTTTCATCCATAGAGAGGCAAAGCTTTGATCTTTGAGGATAGGATTGTTGTAAATGATTTACGATGTCAAAGCATTGGTTGTAACACCTCTCTATTTGTATTTTATATAATTAAATTTAATACAAGTTCTTTCCATAAACTTATTGTCTTTATAATGTTTATGATTGGCTTCTTTGACTGCTAGTCTAGATTGATTCATAATCATATGCTTTCACTACTTGTTTGTTTCCACTTGTGTTATCTTGTTCTGCAGCTAAAGATTCGAAGATAAAGGAGATGGATCAAACAAGGATAAATGATTTGAATTCATAAGGTAAGTTGTTTCTTGATTTACTTTTCAATTCAATCAATCTAGGAAAGTTATTTGTGTTATGTACTTGTTTTGTTCTAGATCTGAACCATTCAGACTAGGGATAATTGTTTATGTCTGCACTTACAGATTGTCCGTAAACAGGAACAACCAAATGAGTGGTGTTTTTCAACCATCCTCTATGCCTAAAAGATCTAATCCCTTTACACTTTTTAGTGGGGGTGCAAGTAATTCCATCCCATCAACCGGAATTCCATTAGGGGAAAACCTCGCTCAAGCCCAATGGAATTGGATGCAAGGTACTTTGGTTCGAGGTAATCCTTTCTAGAATTAGTGGAACCCTATGTAAGGATTTTTTCCTTCACAGGGTATGGCAGGGGGGAAGCCTTACCAATATTTTGGAAACCCGACTAGCAAAAATTTCCCACCTCATGGTTCATATGCAAACACTTCTATGCCACAAACCAGACTCCCTTTTCTGGCAACTTTGAATTTGCTAGATTTGTCAAAATTTATGAATGATCTGGTATGTCATGATCCTAGCTGTATCTAGGTCCCAACCAATTTACCTTCAGACATTCTGAAGTTTGAAGTAAAAACTAGAGAAGATCCAGGAGACCATGTCACTACTTTTCATTTGTGGCACTCTTCTAACTCCCTCAATGATGATTTGATTTGATTAAGATTATTGCAATGTACACTTTCTAGAGTTGTCGCGAAATAGTACATTGACTTTCCTGGATCATCCTAAGTTGCTTTCATGATCTAGAAATAGTATTTTTAAATCATTTTTAACTTCTGGTATGCTATGAAGCCGATATTGATTTATTTTCTACACTTTGACAAAATAAGGCTACCCATATCTTAGATCATATTCAAGAAAGGTGTAGATAGAATGGACTTTAAAATCCTTGCTACCCTATATTTCCAAGGACATTTCCACTTCAGAGATGACTACTGAAGATGAAGCCTTCTTCAAAGCCCAACAATTAGATTTGATTTATTCTCAGTCTGGGATTTTATATGAAATGATTCCCTAATCACTGGGACCAAACACTGATCATTCGAAACCTAAACTAGAACCACATGCTAGTTCCATTATTGGTTCTGTAAGTGATGTTGCTATGGAAGCAGTGTTGATGTATTTGTAACTTCAGAAGATATTCACTTGTATATTACATTTGTACTTGATTGTATATCCAACAGAGATGTATTATTCCTCTGATTGGAAGTGTCATCATTTGTATTTGCAAGTGTCACAAGTTACATTGTAAGTGTCATCATTTGTATTGATGGGTTATTAGACCACCAACATGGGGTCGGCCCTAGTTAGGTCATGTGGTTGGGTTATTAGACTTCCTTAGGAAGTCAGCCCTGTTGGATTATTGGCAGGTCAAGTCAATGTATAAATAGAGGGTGTGCCTCTCTCATTCTATTTATACATTCTAGTCAATGTATAAATAGAGGGTGTGCCTCTCGCATAGCTAAGAGAGAAAGTGGTGCACATGTGGAGGAGGAGGAGCATTTGCTAGAGACATCTCTTTGGGTTTGATCCTTGTGATCTTGTATTGTGGCTTATTCTATCTCTGAGGAAGTTGCGGGGTTTTTCACCTTCTTGGTTTTCCCCAAGGAAACTCTGTGTCTCTTGTGTGCTTGTTATTGTGCTTATGATTGATATGATGTACATGTTATTCTCTTAGAATGATCCTGAATGATAATGGAATGAAATTATTGAAAAATTAACATGGTATCAGAGCTGACCTAAGAAGAAGGCACTGTGCAGCTGCGGAAGCTAGGGATTCTTAATTTTTGGGTTTCTCTCCACAGATCATCAAAGGCAGGAGGCTAGGATGACTCTCCTAGAAAGAGTGCATCTTTCTGTTGAGACATAATTCAATTCTGAGCATTTTCAGTTTTGACCTAATCTCTGCTGTGGGAAATTAGGGTTTTGAAAAAAGTTGGAATTTTTGGAATCTGAATCCACGGCTAGATACTCCTCAAGAAAATCGAAGTTTAGAGCATTGGATCGAACTTTTTGGTTGGGAAAAAGGGTGGGCTTTGTCAAACCCTAGTTCGGGGTCCTGTTTAGTGAATTTGGAAATTTCAAAAGCAATTTTGAGGGGTCAAATTTTGCAGATCTAAAAATTTGAGCATACTAGCTTGACCAGCTCAACAAGGCGCATCTTTCTATCATTTCAGAAGTTTGAAATTCAAATTTTGAATTTTTTAGGGTTTCTCTGACAAACCCTAATCCAGCTCCAGATCCAGTTTTCAGCAAATCAAGTGGTAAGACCTAAATATTTTATTTCCATTTGAGTTTCTCATTAAAATGTCTCACCACACCAAGCTTGAATATAAGCTTGAAGGGGATGATAAATTCCGAGCATGGAAGTATAGGATTGGGTTAATCCTAGAAGAAAATGAGTTAGACAACTACATAAAATAAGAGGTTCCAGTTCCAGAGGGAGAAGAGGCTAAGGCCTTACACAAGAAGAACTTGGTCAAAGCCAAGAGAATCATTGCTGATTCTGTTAAGGACCATCTCATACCCCATGTGTCTTCCCTAAAGACACCTAAGGAGATGTTTGACTCTGACTAAGTTGTTTGAGGGTGAGAACATAAATCGGAAGATGACTCTGCGAAACCAATTGAAAGGGGTAAAGATCTAGAATGGAGAGACCATCTAATCATATTTTTCTAAGGTCTCTCAAATCAAGGAACAACTTGAAGCTGTGGATGAAGTAGTGGAGAATGGAGAATTGTCATGACCACTTTGAATGGCCTACCTAGGTCATGGGACTCCTTCATCCAAGGAATCTGTGCAAGAAAGAAATTGATCTCTTTCAGTAGACTGTGGGAGGAATGTTCACAAGAAGAAGCTAGGCTTGTGTCCCGAGAAGAAAATATTGGAGGTGAAGATCAAGCTCTCACAACACACACAAAGAAAAGCAAGTTCAAGAAGGAGCAACCTCAAAGCAGAAGATCTTCACACCACCAACACCACCACCATCCAAAAGATAAGAAAAATATAAGATGCTTCTCATGCAATGAGAAAGGACACTTTGCCTCTAAATGTCCAAAGAAAAGAAAATAATTCTTCAACAATAAGAAGAGGTATCATGCTCATGTTGCTGAGGATGATGAACCTCCCAAGAAGAAGAATAAGGCATAAAGTGAAGACTCCTCAAGTGAGGAAGAATATTTGCTGATCTCTGCTGTCACAGGTACTATCTCACATGGATGTGATGATTATCTTATTGATAGTGGGGCTTCCAAACACATGACGAGATTCAAAGAATCCTTTGCAGACCTATCTGAACGTGAGTCACCTCACAAGGTGAAACTTGGGGATGACTATCAATACCCCATAAAAGGAAGTGGTGAAGCGTCCTACAAGTTGGACTCTGGGAAGTCTTTGAAAATGAAATATGTTCTATATGTACCTGGACTTAAGAAAAATCTTCTCTCCATATCATATTTGGATGCAAAAGGGATGAGAGTTGCATTTATAGATGGCCAAGTACTCATGTGGCCAAAAGGTAAGACAACAGATGATGCAATGGTGATTGGAGAGCAAGAGGGAGGTTTGTACAAGTTAAAGGGACAACCTGAACATGCCATGGTACATGAATCCATGGAGCCAAGTGAACTTTGGCATAGAAGGCTTGCACACATGCACTATAGAGCACTCCCAATTGCAAGCAAAGCACTAGACGGTCTTCCTGAAATCCAATCAAATCATGAAGGTATTTGCAAAGGATGTGCAAAAGGAAAGAACAAAAAGAAGGCATTTCCAAGCAGTGAAAGCAAAGCAAAAGGAATCTTGGAGATTATCCACTCTGATGTATGTTGTCTAATGTCATCCAGTTCTCTAAGTGGGTATGTATAGTATGTTTCCTTCATTGATGATTTCTCTAGGAAGACTTGGGTTTATTTCTTGAAGAATAAAAATGAAGTTTTTGATAAGTTCAAGGAATTCAAAGTCTTGATATAAAATCAAACTGATAAGAAGATCAAGACCTTCAGATCCGACAATGGCGGAGAATTCACTTCAGGTGACTTTAAGAAGTTATGCAGTGATTCAGGGATTAAGAGGGAGTTGACTACTCCTTACAATCCACAACATAATGGATTTGCAGAAAGGAAGAATAGAACAATCATGGAAGCAGCACGGGAAATGCTTCATGACCAGGATCTGCCTATGCACCTATGGGAAGAAGCATCTAGGACAGCTGTATATGTGCAGAACAAAACACCTCACAAGATACTTGACAATAAGACACAAGAAGAAGTTTTCTCTGGTAAGAAACCTGAAGTTAGCCACCTCAGGATATTTGGTTGTCCTATATACACTCACATTCCAAAGGAAAAGAGGACAAAGCTAGATCCTTCAGGAAAGAAGGGCATCTTTGTAGGTTACAGTGAAAGCTCGAAGGCATACAGAATCTAATTTCCAGGGTTCAAGAATATTGACATCAGCAAGGATGTGACATTTGATGAAGACTCAACATACATCAAATCTAGGAAGACATATGTTGAAGACAATGAAGAACCAAAGGTAAACATATTTCAAGACATCACTATGAATGAAGCAATTCCAGAAGAAGATTGTGAAATAGAAGATCCACAACAACCTATAGATCCACCTTATGAGAAGAACTCTCATAAGAGGAAACCAGCATGGGATAGAGATCTCATCCAAGATGCAGAAAGGTATGGTATTCCAGAAGAGGAACATAGAGAAAGAAAAAGGACAAGATCACATACTAGTTATGTTGCCTTACTCTGTGACATTATGAACAAAGAACCTTCCAGTTATGAAGAAGCAGCAGAAATGAAAGAATGGAAGGATGCCATGATCGAGGAATACCAGTTGATCATGAAGAATGATGTTTGGATGTGGTCCCAAGACCAGAAGGAAAGTCTATTGTGACTTCCAAGTGGATCTATAAGATCAAGCATGCTGCAGATGGTAGCATAGAGAAATACAAGGCGAGGTTTGTATCTCGTGGCTTCTCCCAGAAAGAGGGAATAGATTATGAAGAGACTTTTTCTCCTGTAGCCAGATACACTTCCTTCAGAATAGTACTTGCTCTGGCTGCAGTGATGAAGTGGAAGATACACCAGATGGATGTCAAGACAGCTTTCTTGAATGGTGTAGTCGAAGAGGAAGTGTACGTGGAGCAGCCACTCGGTTTTGAGACACATGACGGGGAGTCATATGTGTGTAGGTTGAAGAAATCCTTGTATGTCTTGAAGCAAGCTCCTAGGACTTGGTATGGGAGGATAGATAGATTTCTATCCAGTTTGGGATTTACCAAGGGTAAGGTGGATTCCAACCTTTACTACAAGGTTGAGGAAGGCAATCCAGTGATACTACTATTGTATGTGGATGACCTGTTTGTTACAAGTGAGAATAGGTTGATTGCCGATACGAAGAGGAAGCTTGCTGTCGAGTTCGAGATGAAGGACTTGGGGATGATGCACTATTTTCTAGGCATGGAGGTGTGGCAGAGTGCAGATGGGATCTTCCTTGGACAAGGGAAGTATGAAATAGAGATCCTGAAGCGGTTTGGGATGATGGACTACAAGGCCATGGCCACACCTATGGCATCGAACCTGAAGCTTTTGTGTGATACTTCATCTGAGCCGATTGATGTCACTGTGTATCGTTAGATGATTGGGTCCTTGATGTACCTGACGAATATGAGACCAGATATTTGGCTTGCGGTGAACACATTGAGCCAGTTCCTGACGGATCTAAGAGGTGTTCACCTGGTTGTTGTAAAGCATATTCTGAGGTACTTGAAGGGTACAATTGATTATGGGCTCAAGTATGATGCAAATCAAAAGTTTAACCTAGAGGGTTATGTTGATTCAGATTGGGCAGATAGTGTTGCAGATAGGAAGAGCACTTCGGGGTGTTGCTTCAGTATGGGATCATGTGTGATCTCTTGGTTTAGCAGGAAGCAGTCCTGCGTAGCACTGAGTACAACCGAAGCAGAGTATGTCGCAGCTTGTTCAACCATTTGTGAGGCAACATGGCTTAGGAAGCTACTGTCTGAGTTATTTGATCTCTCGTTGGATGCTACCTGTATCTATTGTGACAACCAGAGTTGTGTGAAGTTGTTAGAGAACCTAGTGTTCCATGACAATTCGAAGCATATTGAGATCAAATATCACTATATCAGGGATATGGTGCAGAGAGGAGCAGTGAAGCTCCTGTATGTTGCGACGACTGAGCAGGTTGCAGATCTATTGACTAAACCACTAGCCAGAGTGAAGTTTGAATACTTCAGAGAGAGGCTTGGTGTTCTTCAGATAGAAGATACTTCGAGGAAGAAGTGATGGCACACATTTGTTGGAGCCATTCCAAGCATGGTGGCAGGAGGATCCTTACCATGGCTGTGGATGTAAGTGTTGTGTGATGAGCATCAAGATGATGGTCGAGTTACTGTTTTGGACATGCATCAGTTGGATGCTTTGTATGATCAGTTGGATCATGTATGATGAGTATCAGTATGATGATCCAGATGACATGCATCAGGACGATGCGGTGATGATCAGGATGATCATGTATGATGAGTATCAATACGATGCTCCAGATAACATGCATCATGACAATGCAGTGATGATCAGGATGATCATGTATGATGAGTATCAGTATGATGCTCCAGATGATGTACGGTATGATGATGATCAGGATGATTAGTAGCATCAGGATGATGCTCCGTCCGAGGATGATTAGGCAATGTTATTGGAACCGGAAAAACCAGCCGGTCAGACTGGTTCACAGGCTTGGTTGGTCCGGTCAGTTAAAATTTTTTTAGAAACTGGATTTTGCATCAAATCGGGGAGAAAACCGGCCAGTTCCATACGGAACCGGCTGGTCCGTACTCTGCCATACGGCCGCGGACTGGGGACCCACGGATGTCAATTTAAAAAAACAAAAACAAAATTAAAACCCTAACCTAACCCTAAGCCTATCCTAACACTATTTAAAGACCCCCCCACCCCCTACATTACTCACACTATTCATTGCTTATCTTTTTGCAATCTTGAGAGGACGGTTTGGTGGGCAGTTTTACAGTGTTTCTCAGCTGTTTTTTTTCAGTGATTTGCAGCTACAGTTTGGGCATATTCAAGTTTATGTATATATGCACATGAATATATATGTTTTTTTACAAAATATGAATATTTTATGTATGTTTTAGTCGACCGGTTTTGTTACCCCTGTTTTTGCCGGTTTTGGTCCGGTTCACATTTTGGGCTTCGCCGGTTCGATGACCGGTCCGGTTTCGATAACATTGTGATCAGGTGGATCATGAGTTTCAGGATGATACTCAGAGGTCAATGATATGTGGCAGGTTGTGCAGTATCATGTAAAAGATCCTGGGAGATACGATAGGTTGAGTTGTGTGCTCGTAATCAGTCATGGGATGCTCTTTCGAGGTTTTGCTAGGGATGCATGTAATCAGTCTTGAAGATTCGATAGGTTGAGCAGTGTGCTCGTAATAAGTCCTGGGATGCTCTTTAGAGATCTTGCCGATTGTGCTTAGGCACATAAAATGTTCCCAGGGTTACTCTTTTAAGGTTTTTCTGATTCACATGTAATAAGTTTTGGAGATCCGATAGATTGAGCAGTGTGCTTGTAATAAGTCTTGGGATGCTCTTTAGAGATCTTTCTAGTCATGCTTAGGCACGTAAAATGTTCATGGGGTAACTCTTTAAAGGTTTTGTGAAAGGGATGCATATAAGTCTTGGGAGATCTTGCCGGTCGTGCTAAGGCACATAAAATGTTCCTGGGATGCTCTTGTCAGGCCTTGCATATGCATGTAATCAGTCCTGAGGTTCCACCTCTATCAGACCACTCGCAGAGATGATGAAGACCTATAGGAGGCTAGGCCTACATCCAGCATGAAAAAGGGCTGGCTCTGTAGAAATTCCTATGACGAGAAGAATTCTTAGATAGCCCAGTGATCGAGATGTCAGGTGCAGCAGCAGTGATGACGATGATGCTCCGTGATCCAGTGATGATGATCCAGCTCCAGAATTGAAGACTTGCGCCAATATGTACTGATGACCTGTGTCGAAAGAATACATTCCTAGTTAAGAGGGAGTGTTGATGTATTTGTAACTTTGGAAGATATTCACTTGTATATTACATTTGTACTGTATTGTATATCCAACGGAGATGTATTATTCCTCTGATTGGAAGTGTCGTCATTTGTATTTGCAAGTGTCACAAGTTACATTGTAAGTGTCGTCATTTGTATCGATGGGTTATGAGACCACCAGCATGAGGTCGGACCTAGTTAGGTCACGTGGTTGGGTTATTAGACTTCCTTAGGAATTCGACCCTGTTGGATTATTGGCAGGTCAAGTCAATGTATAAATAGAGGGTGTGCCTCTCTCATTCTATTCATTCACTCACTTCTCAAGCTCGCATAGATAAGAGAGAAAGTGGTGCACATGTGGAGGAGGAGGAGCATTTGCTAGAGACATCTCTTTGGGTTTGATCCTTGTGATCTTGTATTGTGGCTTATTCTATCTCTGAGGAAGTTGTGGGGTTTTTCACCTTCTTTGTTTTCCCTGAGGAAACTCTATGTCTCTTGTGTGCTTGTTATTGTGCTTATGATCGATATGATGTACATGTTATTCTCTTAGTATGATCCTGAATAATAATGGAATGAAATTATCAAATAAATTAACAAGTAGTTAGTAATCAAATGAAAAAAATGTCAATTTAACATTTTGCAACAGGAACAGTTAATGCTTCATCTTCTCCTTCTTCTTATATAGCTACTGTAATACTCTGCAGGCCAATCCAAAGGGTCCCCAACAACCTAGCGGAAATAAGAATAATAAGAATAAGAAAGGAGAACAAGATTTGAATAAACCTAAAAATAACGATAATGTTGGAGGGGCTAGAAAGGAATATAGAAATTTCAAGTTCCCTTGTAAACTCTACGCAGCAATGCCTTAAGATTGAGGAATCCCATAAGTTTTTGGTACAACAACAACATGTTGTGTTAACTAATCTGTTCCCTTAGGGAAAACATATGGATTCTGTCTCTTCCAATTTTGTTGGAAATACCCAAGGGGGCACTCAAAGTTGTAATGTCCCTTGTTAGGAATTTTATTAAAATTGCAATTTTCCACTTTTTTCCTTGGTTCGACCTTTGACTAGTTTCGATCTCTAGGTACCAAATTTGCCCCAAATGATCCCAAATCTTCTGAGAAGGTATATGAATGATATTAGAACATAAATATGTGTTTCAGGGATGCCTTTGTACCTTTAAAACACTTCTGCAAATACTCTTTCAATTCTGGTCAATGTAGGTAACTTTACTAGTGATTTCCCTTTGACTAGTATTGGTCTCTAGGTCTCAAATTGACTCCAAATGCCTTCAAATATTCAAGGAAGGTTTATGAATGATATTAGGAATTGAATATGATGTTCAGGGATAACATATGGCCACCAAAAGACCTCTGCAAACTCTCTTAATATTCTAGACCAAGTATGCAATTTTACTAGTAATTTGGGGTTCAAATCCCCCTAAGGTAAGTACTGAAAATGGCTTCCCAAATGCCTCCAAACCCACTCAAATTTATGAACAGAGGTATGTAATGTGTTAATTATGTTATTAAGGTATCATATGCACCATTAATGGTTTATTACAACTGTTCGCACCCTCTTCCATTCAACTGCAAAAATCCCCAATTTGACCCTTGGGGAAATGGCACTATTTCTTCTCCCAATGCAATTAAACTGAGTAAAAATGCTTCAAATGCTCAAGTACAGTACATGAAACTTGTATAAGACATCCATGGCAGTATATTTATCACAAATATATCAGAGAATCATCCATTCATTCGAAATCATCATCAATACATTGGCTCACAACAAGGTAGTGGGGAAATGGCATTGTTCTTCCATTAAAAATGAGATTTATACATTTCTACTTGGAATTTCGACCTGAAACTTTTTGGAGATGAAGAATAGAGTATTTAATTCATATTACAAAAGAAATGGGGCATTAGAATCTCCCCCAAAGAGTACAATAGCTCACCAAAAACGCCCTCCCTCAAGGATCAAGAATATGCCATCAAAATTGGAAATGGTTGAAGGAGCGAGCTGCAATAGAAGAAACCATGAGCTGCCCTGTAGCTTACACCTGCAAATAAAGACTCCATTAAATCTCCAAAATGAAAGGTCTGAATGGCCTTTCCAATTGCCAACTTGGATGGGAATCTTTCACCCTCGAAATTGGCTAAGGCAAGAAACTAGTCATCCACTAGCTCTCCCTCTTCACAAATGCAATTGCAAATTCTACAAATGATCAAAAGCCATTATCATACTTCATTTCTACATTTTATAACCAACATTAGCCTTCTAAGGGTCGAAATCCTCTCAATAGATTCAATAGATTTTCATTTAGGAAATATTCCACATTTGCCACTTGTCTCCTAGTTCCAACCTTCCATCTTCTCCCAAATTCGATTTTGAGTCTCTTTGGCTTCTCCCACTCCCAAATTCGCCTTCTTTGATCCTATTTTTTGGGCTGACATGTCATAGTGGTCAGATGTCAGAGGTCAGGTCTGCAATTTGTGATAGTTGTCATAGATGCTCCATCATTGGTGTCATAGGGCTAGGGAATCTAGCCCAAGTGTCCACAAACTTCCACTTTGACTCTTTATCTTCCATGGAGGTTACCAATCCTTCCAAATTCGACCTAAGATGCTCAATTACATGTGTTATGACTTACCAACTCACCCAAGAGTGGTCACATTCCCATTAATTCGAATTTGCAAAAGAGAGATACCATGTATTATGAAAAATCAAGCTAGTGTGGGTCCCACATTCTCCATATGTCTCCAAAACCATTTGTCACTTAGGATTTCTCTTGAATTTATTTATTCACTCTATTTATTAAATACTTGAACCCTTCTAATGTCTAAACATCATTTATTATCCCCCTTATTCCAAATCCCAAAGCTTCCACCCCAAACCTAGGAAACTAGTAATTTTCCTCCTTGGCAATTATTTGACCCTTAACACCAATTTTACAAACTCTAATGAATATCGCTAATGTGATTAGGCCATTGTGACCCAATTCCAAATTTGGGACATGACAAATCCTCCCTTCCCAATATTGCTTTTCCTCAAGCAATTTCAAACAAGGGTGTTGAAGAACCTACTTTCTGTATAATTCTTTGAAGTTGCCATTGAATTGCCAAACCTTGAGTCTTTGGGTTTCCATGAAGATTTTAGAGAGGAACCACCATGCTTGCTGCTGCACTACTCTGATAAAAATCACTTTATTAAGTGGTAAATCCATCTCCCATACTTCTTGTTTCCCCCAAAAAATTGAAACCAATGAGATAAAAATTATTCCAGGGTCCCATTGCTTGTATTGCACCCCAACAATTAAGAGTGCTCTCCAACCTACACCATTAGATAAGAGGATTCCTGGATCCCATTTTCTTGTATGCATTCTTCCAAACATCATGAGTACCAAATATATATCATCAAAGTACATAACAACATAATGAAAATGTACATCAAGGATATGCTTCATCAAAGAGTCATGAAAGTGCTTATACCTCCAAGCAAGTAGACCACCATTTTCCAAGTGCATACAAGCTTCAAGTGACCAATCAAATCTACTCCAATGACATAGGTGAGGATCCCATGTCCTATAATGCTGCTCCAAAAGGATGTGATATGCATCAAAATATTCAGCCATGTATTCTTTCATCCAAGAAGTGAATGAAGAATCTCCACTAGAATCTGAACCAAATAATGAGCAGAAAAAACAAGGAGACTTCAAATGACTCAAAGAAGTCTCACCCATACATCCATGAATGTGAGAATCATAAAAATGTAACAAAGTATGTGGCTTCCAACAAAAATGTTCTCCCATCATAAATCTATTCATCCAAGTGTTGGATGAAGTTCCTCTAACATCAAATGAACCCAGTGTTGAGCAAGAAAAACCATGAGTATTCAAGTGACTCAAATCCATATCATAAGTGCATCCATGTAGATGTGAATCATCATAAAGTGACAAATTATGCTGCTGCAAATGTGAATAAGAATGTGCTCCAACCATGTCATCATAAAAGTTAAATATAGGAGTTCCATACTCCTCATGTGGCACCATCAAAAAGAACCCTTTCACCCATACTTCATTGAGACTAATACTGCAAAACATGGAATTGTAGGATGTAGGAGAATGTACTAACTCACCTAAATGATCAAAAAGTTCAGGAGTTTCATCATGGGAAGGATCCATGTGGGTAGTATCATGCAGCTCCTTCAAAAGTGTGAACTCTTTGTCATAGTTTGGTTCCAATGTAGAGGAATCATGCTCTTCTTTAAAAACTGCATAACCTTCATCAAGAGGCAATTCAAATTCTTCTTCCACCACATCAAGTGTTTGGATCTCTTCAAGTTCATCTTCAAACACATCAAGAACATTCAAATTTTCACATTTCTCATGATCCACCATGTCATGAGAATCCTCCAAACAATCTACCATTTGACAATCTGAAACATAGGAGGAAAAACAAGTATCTTGCAACTTTTCAAGAAGTTGCTCATTTTGAATGGTGAGCTTATGAATATCCTCATTATTCTTCAAGTATGCATCATGTAACAATTCATTAAGCTCAAACAAATGGTTTCTATCAAAAAGCAAAGACATGAAATTACCTTTGATGTGGCACATTGCTCTTTGAATCTTCTCCATGTCTTCAAGGAAGGATGTTTCCTCCAATGAAGTAGCTCTCCAACAAGAATTTGACACCAATGCTTGAGTGTCATGGAGAATGCTGAGGGACTCTTGGATCTTATTTTCATCCATCTTTAAGGACCCTTTATGAAAATGAGGCTCTTGCAAATGAACCTCCTCATCTTCTTCAATTTTGCTTGGACCAACTTCATGAAGCTCAAGTGGTGATGGGGAAGTTGATCTTGGTTCTTCTTCAACTGCTACAAGGTCTTCATTATCATGCTTAATGAAACTTGTACTTGTAGAAACACTTTCAAAAGTGATCTCTATGTCACCAACATAGAGGTGTGAGAACCCATCAGTAGGTACTCCTTCATAGTTTAAGCATCCATCAGTAGATGCTCTTTGGTTCATGTCTAAGCTAGAAGGTGTCTCGAAATGATCTTCCATATTTTCAATAGAATCTTCTTCATGCTCCTGTGATGTCTCTTCCTTTTGCTCCTTAAAGCAAGCTGATGCATTTTTCCCCTTGTTTTCTTTAGGATCAATATATTTGGAATCTCTTCTTGAATAAATCTCAAAAGCTCTCCTCAAGGAGGACATCATTTCATGCACACATATATGATACTCGCTCCAAGGGTTTTTACAAGAAGGGCATAAACCTTTCTTCACTAACTCCACATCTTCATTTTTGGGCCTATTTTCAAAAACATGTTCAGCATAGTACTCAAAAGACATGGCATTTTGTGTATTTTTGCTAAAAGCAAGATATTCTTGATATTTTTGATATTGTTGGGGCAAGGTTTTATATTTTGCTCTCCATCTTTGGAACTCACTCATAGAATTATCCTTGGTTGGTGTGACACACTCATATTCATCAGATTTAAAGTCATTAAGAATAATTTTCATTTCTCTTGAAATTGTAAGAAGTGTTGCATGATGGCACCTCTTCCTCATACCATTCACATTCTGCTTCATATTGCTCATAAGCATCTGCATATTCCTCATAAGAATTGTACTCATAGGATTCATCATAATAGTTAGACATGACTGCCAATTATTCTTGAATGTATGTACCTAATACACAGGTGCAAGGACCATGCTCTGATACCATTGTAATGTCCCTTGTTAGGAATTTTATTAAAATTGCAATTTTCCACTTTTTTCCTTGGTTCGACCTTTGACTAGTTTCGATCTCTAGGTCCCAAATTTGACCCAAATGATCCCAAATATTCTGAGAAGGTATATGAATGATATTAGAACATAAATATGTGTTTCAGGGATGCCTTTGTACCTTTAAAACACTTCTACAAATACTCTTTCAATTCTGGTCAATGTAGGTAACTTTACTAGTGATTTCCCTTTGACTAGTATTGGTCTCTAGGTCTCAAATTGACTCCAAATGCCTTCAAATATTCAAGGAAGGTTTATGAATGATATTAGGAATTGAATATGATGTTCAGGGATAACATATGGCCACCAAAAGACCTCTGCAAACTCTCTTAAGATTCTAGACCAAGTATGCAATTTTACTAGTAATTTGGGGTTCAAATCCCCCTAAGGTAAGTACTGAAAATGGCTTCCCAAATGCCTCCAAACCCACTCAAATTTATGAACAGAGGTATGTAATGTGTTAATTATGTTATTAAGGTCTCATATGCACCATTAATGGTTTATTACAACTGTTCGCACCCTCTTCCATTCAACTGCAAAAATCCCCAATTCGACCCTTGGGGAAATGGCACTATTTCTTCTCCCAATGCAATTAAACTGAGTAAAAATGCTTCAAATGCTCAAGTACAGTACATGAAACTTGTATAAGACATCCATGGCAGTATATTTATCAAAAATATATCAGAGAATCATCCATTCATTCGAAATCATCATCAATACATTGGCTCACAACAAGGTAGTGGGGAAATGGCATTGTTCTTCCATTAAAAATGAGATTTATACATTTCTACTTGGAATTTCGACCTGAAACTTTTTGGAGATGAAGAATAGAGTATTTAATTCATATTAAAAAAGAAATGGGGCATTAGAAGCTCCCCCAAAGAGTACAATAGCTCACCAAAAATGCCCTCCCTCAAGGATCAAGAATATGCCATCAAAATTGGAAATGGTTGAAGGAGCGAGCTGCAATAGAAGAAACCATGAGCTGCCCTGTAGCTTACACCTGCAAATAAAGACTCCATTAAAGCTCCAAATGAAAGGTCTGAATGGCCTTTCCAATTGCCAACTTGGATGGGAATCTTTCACCCTCGAAATTGGCTAAGGTAAGAAACTAGTCATCCACTAGCTCTCCCTCTTCACAAATGCAATTGCAAATTCTACAAATGATCAAAAGCCATTCTCATACTTCATTTCTACATTTTATAACCAACATTAGCCTTCTAAGGGTCGAAATCCTCTCAATAGATTCAATAGATTTTCATTTAGGAAATATTCCATATTTGCCACTTGTCTCCTAGTTCCAACCTTCCATCTTCTCCCAAATTCGATTTTGAGTCTATTTGGCTTCTCCCACTCCCAAATTCGCCTTCTTTGAGCCTATTTTTTGGGCTGACATGTCATAGTGGTCAAATGTCAGAGGTCAGGTCTGCAATTTGTGATAGTTGTCATAGATGCTCCATCATTGGTGTCATAGGGCTAGGGAATCTAGCCCAAGTGTCCACAAACTTCCACTTTGACTCTTTATCTTCCATGGAGGTTACCAATCCTTCCAAATTCGACCTAAGATGCTCAATGACATGTGTTATGACTTACCAACTCACCCAAGAGTGTTCACATTCCCATTAATTCGAATTTGCAAAAGAGAGATACCATGTATTATGAAAAATCAAGCTAGTGTGGGCCCCACATCCTCCATATGTCTCCAAAACCATTTGTCACTTAGGATTTCTCTTGAATTTATTTATTCACTCTATTTATTAAATACTTGAACCCTTCTAATGTCTAAACATCATTTATTATCCCCCTTATTCCAAATCCCAAAGCTTCCACCCCAAACCTAGGAAACTAGTAATTTTCCTCCTTGGCAATTATTTGACCCTTAACACCAATTTTACAAACTCTAATGAATATCGCTAATGTGATTAGGCCATTGTGACCTAATTCCAAATTTGGGACATGACAAAAGTGCACCTTCATCCGATCAATTGTTCATCCATATGGTGGGTTCAAACATTTTATTATATACTAGAACCAAATATTATGGTAATCTTAAGTCTTCTTCAAAGGACAAAGAAATTCCTGAACCACAAAATCCTCTCCATATAGAGAAACCTATGGGGGACACAATGTGAAGGATAACAAAAGGTGTCTATAAAAGAGATTTGCACAATCCAAATATTATATATGCACCCAAATATTCTATTATTGAGAATTTCACTTAGACTCTTTGTGCCATGTATTCTCTTGAAGTACTCCGAAGTTTCCCTTCCCAATAGAGTGTTTTGTTGTATGCTATTGACAATATAGATTCATCAAATGCTCAGTTTATCAAGTTTGATGTTTCTAATGTCAAACATAACCTTCCCCATCATGTTTCCTTCCAAAAAAATGTGGTTCACTCCACAAAGAGTATTGGACATATTGTAGTTGATGACGATACATCTACTTGTGTTATGGCTCTTTCTTGTTGGAAAGATATTGGCTCTCCCAAACTTGTTCCATAGCCCACATTGCCTGCAAATTTTGATGAACGATATTTTTTACCACGTGGAATAATCCCCTCCTATCCTGTCAAATTAGGAGGTAAGATTGTTTCGGTTGAGGTAGAAGTAGTTGATGCACCCATTGATTACGACCTTTTGTTGGATGTAGTTGGACTTATCCAATGATTGCCATTCTATCTTCATTTTTAAGAGTGTTATTCTTTCCTCATGGAGTAAAAAGCATTACCGTCTATCAATTATAATTCACTCTCACTAGTTCCAATGCACTACTAGGATCTAATTAATGTTCCATCGATCAATAAATCTCTTCCAGTAATGGAAAATATAGGAGTTGACATGTATCCTTCATTGATGGGAACATTTAATTTTCTAGTTCCTATTTTTTATATCAGTTCTACTCGATTTCTACTGATGAAAAAATTCTCGTAACTCAAGTTGCTTCTTTTCAGATGTCATATATTGATGATCCATGGGTCCTTCCTTCTCCATCAAGTTCAGTGGAAGAGTATAATCACTCTGGGATGAATTTACCTTTGTCTGCAGCTGAAGTGGCTTATCAAGCAGTTCAATATACTATTGCAGACATTGATTCAACCTCTCTAGCCATTGAAGAGTTGGATATTAATACTTAGCCTATTTGGTCTGTTGATTCCTCCAATTATCTTGATTGTCTTGACATAGTATTTCCTATGGACAAGGATATTATGGAATCTCTGATACGACGTGATATGCCCTAGGATGATTTACATCACAGGTCCAAGTTTCTTCCATCCATTGATAGAATTGAGAAATGGGAATTTCGTTTAAACTTAGCTAAAGATGATGATTGACCTTTGAACCCTTTTACAAAGTAGGGAGTATATGCCAAAGGAAACATGGCCAATATTTCATACACAATTCTGATTAACATCTTTATCAATGTTGATGTCGTGCATGATGTGTTTATCGGTGCGAATTGTTCCCCAAAAGAGGTTCACATATATACTGAACTCTTTAAAGAATTATGTGATGTTTTTTTCCCGGTCATATGAAGAGATACCAAGAATCGACCCTCGTATTGTTGAACATGAAATTAAGACTTATGAAAATGTTAAACCTGTTCGATAGAAATTCAATCTAGTTAATACTAGAAAAGCAACAGCCATCAAAACTGAAGTAGAAAAAATTCTTAAGGCTATTTTTACTTATCATGTTTTCTTAACTGAATGGGTATCTAGTCCTATTCCCGTTGATAGGAAGTAGGGCACTCTCTGTGTTTTCATGGATTTTCATGATTTGAACCAAGATTGTATGAAGGACAATTTTTCCATACCATTTATCAATCAAATTATTGATGAATGTGCTGGGAGTGAGATCTTCTCCTTTATGGATGGATTCTCCATCTATAACCAAATTCAAATATGTTTCAAGGATCAACAAAAAATGGAATTTATATGTACTTAGGGAACCTTTTCTTACAAGAAAATTCCTTTCGGCCTAAAAAATACTGGGGATACTTTCCAAATGGATATGTCTTTTGCTTTCAAGATATCAAACATATTGTAAAATCTTACCTAGATGATCTAGTGGATCGTTCTTGAAAGAGATGGGATCATCTTGATCATGTTTTCCTTGTGTTTGAATGATGAAGACATTATAAGATTCCCTTGAATCCACATAAATGCATTTTCTGTGTCATGTTTGTATGTTTTTTGGGTTTCATAGTGTCCAACAAAGGGACTATGGTTGACACTTTGAAAGTTGAGGCTATTGTCAAATCACCTCCTCCTTTTAATATTCATCGACTTCAAAGTTTACAAGGAATAGTGAATTTTCTCAAGCGTTCTATTGATAATTATGCCAAGATAACCAAAGATTTTATTCATTTATTGAAGAGGAGTCCCATTTATATGGGATGATGCTGACCAAGGTTCTTTTGAATCCCTTAAAAAGGTTCTTATGACAACTCCTTTACTTATTCCACCACAATATATGAGAGACTTTTTGTTATATCTAGTTGTATTGGAATCCATAGTTGGCATGGTTTTAGTTTAGGAGGATGATATTCTTCAAGAGCACATAATGTATTATCTTAGCCATGCGTTAATTGGTACCAAACTAAAATTTTCGCGTGTTGAGAAACTAGCTTTGGAGGCTTTTTTTGTCGATTAATGACTTCATCACTATATTTTGTTATGTAAAACCATTGTTACTACAAATGTTAATCCATTTCAATATGTTTTGACTTGAAAAATAATCAGGGGAAAATTTAATAAATGGATTGTCATCTTACTAGAATTTGATTGACTTTCGGTCTGCCAAGTCTAAAGATTCCTTGGTTTTTGTTGAACTCCTTACGAAGTTTCTAAGTGAAGCATGTGATAGCTTCATATGACTCATTCCCGAATGAGCATGTTTTTCTCATTTATTCATCAGGCCCTTGGTATGTAGATATTCTTATATATATGCAAACTTTGAAGTGCCCTAAAAAATTTTCACGAGATGATTGATGATGTCTTCGTCATAATGCTAATAATTACCTTATTATTGGTGATACATTGTATTGTTGGGGGTTTGATTCAATTTTGTAGCATTGTTTGACTCATGAAGAAGATGAAAGTGTTTTGAATGATTCTCACAGTGGAGCCTATTGAGGTCATATTTCTGGGCTAGAAACCACCTAGAAAATTTTGCATGCAGGATATTTTGTCTCACTATCTTTAAAGATTATATTAAAGCGGTTAAAATATGCCATGCTTGTCATATTTTTACCAAGAAGATGTGTGCACATCATTATCAATTTTTTCCTATCATCACTATGGGCATTCCACCAAGTGGGGGGTTGATTTTATGGCTTGTAAACCAACTTCAGGTCGAGGGTATAAGTACATTATCGTGACTGTCGACTATTACACTAAATGGGAAAAGGCCATGCCTACATTTTCCAATGATGGGAAAACTGCCGCTTATTTTGTATCCAACCAGATTATTACTAGGTTTGGCATTCCGAGAGAGATTGTCACTGATCATGGAAGTCTCTTTCAGAATAAAATGATGACCGAGTTGATTTCTATGTTGGGTTTTATGCCAGAGCAATTGTCTCCATTTTATCCTCAAACAAATGGTCACGTGGAAGTTATCAATAATTCTTTGAATACCACACTCCAATGAATGGTTAACATTAGTAGGTCTCAGTGGAATATAATGCTATATCCAGCCTTATGGTGTTACTCCTTCTACTTTTTGCAGTCACCCCGACGCACCCTGCTCATTGGAAAGGAGTGTCAGACCTTAGGTGACTTGATCTGCACATTAGCAGAGCACGTTGGTGACACATGTTTCCTTCTCACAAGTGTTGAGATATTGTAACTTCTAAGAATATTATATTTGTACTTTATTATTCCGGAGATGTTTCATTCCTCCGTGAAGATCTTATTGTATATCCGGAGATGTTTATTCCTCCGTCGGAATGTGGTAACTTGGGTTATTAGACTTCCCTAGTGGGGGTCGGCCCTGTATGTGTTATGTGGGTCAAAGGGTTGTTAGACCACCATAGTGGGGTCGGCCCAGTCAGTTGTAGTGGGGTGTTTAACCCAGTGGTAAAGTTGGGGCCGACCTAGTTAATATAAAGTACAAGTCGGAGATGTGTATAAATAGAGGAGGTGTGTTCCTCATTTGACACACTTCCCTCACTCAGAATGTAGCGCACTTGTGGAGGAGAGGTCTGCTATGGTGGAGGAGGAGATCATGTCTTTGGTTTGCATATTTGTATATTGCTGGTCATCTATATTGAGGAAGCTTTGCTGGTTTTTCTACCCCATGAGGGTTGCCCATGATAAATCTGTGTCTCTTGTGTTTATGCTGTGCTTGTTGTTTCTTCAATGATCCTGTATATGCTATTATTGTGAAATGGAATGTAATGCTGATATTTTCTGTCTTAGCATATTGAATCTTAACATGGTATCAGAGCTAACCTGAAGGAAGGAAATGTATGGCACTTACGACACTTGCTTCACTTGCGACAATTTGAAGGTTTGGGTTTTACATAGCAAAAACCAGTCATCGTGGAACTTTCACTATAAATCCATTTCTGCGAAGGATCAGGATCTAAAAAGTTTACAGGTCGTATATAACATCCCTAGGTACCTTGTTTACAAAGGAAACCCTTAGATTCGTTGTACTTTGTGAGTTATGATCAGTATGAGTTAGGGTTTCTGCCTCTTCCAGATTCAGTCAAAATCAGGTGACCTAGGAAAAAAGGTCATAACTTGGGCTAGGAAGCTCCAAATGAAATTTTGTAAAAAGTGACAGGTAGTACACAGAATGTACTATATCAAGAAACTTTTTTAGAGGCCGAAGCTGAACCAGTGACACGTGGAACGCCGTACAAGTCCGCTCTCCTATTTTATCCCATAAACAAGTCACGTTGCGACACTTGGCATAAATCTCTCTCAGAAAATCCAATGGAGGTCAGACCTATCGGGATGGAAATATGACAGGTCAGGCTACCACAAAAAAAGTTTTCAGACCCTGTGGATCAAAAAATTCAGAGTTACAACAGAAATAATCAGGTACATATTTCTATCAAAATAGAATTATTTTTGGAGCACCTCCATTCATGGCTTTCGGAATTTAGGGTTTCGGAGAAAGTTAGAATTTTTGGAATCAGAATCCACAGATGAATGCTACTCAGAAAAATCAAAATTTAGAGACCAAGATGGAATTTTTTGGTCGGGTATAAGACCGGGCTTGATCAAACCCTAGTTCAGGATTTTGATCGAAAAGATGGAAAATTAGGGCCTCAGCAAAAGTTGGAATTTTTGAAGTCTGTGACCACGGCTGGAAGCTCCTCAGAAAAATAAGAGTTTAGAGCCTTGGATCGAGCCTTTTGTTTGGGAATAAGGGTGGGCTTCATCAAACCCTAGTTCGGGATCCTGTCGAGAAGATCCAGAAGTTTCGAAGGAAATTTTGAGGGGTCAAATTTTGGAGATTTCGAAATTGAAGTATGCAAGTTCGATCAGCTCAACAAGACACATCCTTCCATCCATTTAGAAGTGTGAAAGTCAAAGATTGAATTTTTAGGGTTTCTCTAACAAACCCTAATCAAGCTCCAGATCAAGTTTCAAGGGGAGTTGAGGCTAAGGCCTTACATAAGAAGACTACAAGAAGTCTCAACAGGTATGACTTAAGGAGGTTCAGGTATGTCTTGAAATCTGATTCTTGATTAAGTTCATTATATGTTTGTCTTCATATTATTTATTAGTACAATCTTGATTAATGTTAGAATTATCTTATCACCCTAGTAACAGTATGAATGCATGTGAATGATAGAAGACATTCATTGATTAGGGCTATATGATTGTACTAATGCATTATGGTGTTGTATGAGGTTGATGTTGTCTGCTAACAAGATACATGTATATCACGAAAGACAAATCAAGTTCCATGACCATGACAACATGAAGACAAAGACACCTCCATAATATTTGATCACATAGAAGTTCTACTTACGAGGTATGTATGACTTTGTTCTATTATGCTTAACCTATGAGATATGTAGGTTCCAGCACAGGATCTCTAAATCATTGAAGAGAACAAAGAAGATATTGATTAGGTATGTTAAACAGATATACTAATCCAGGTATGTTTCCTATGAATCTTACCTTGTGTTAGGATCCCTTATATAAGTATGCTTGGTATGATTAGATATGCTTTTTCATAAAGTTAGTAATCAAGGGTTTATGCATACCATGTCTCTTATCTTGATTAACCAGAAGAGTCCTATGATCAAACAAGAATATGCATGAGTAAAAGAAGACTTCCCTAAAACCGTGAATACTAATGTTTATTATCTATGATCATGGTTCCAGCATAGGATCTCTAAATCATTGAAGAGAACAAAGAAGATATTGATTAGGTATGTTAAACAGATATACTAATCCAGGTATGTTTCCTATGAATCTTACCTTGTGTTAGGATCCCTTATATAAGTATACTTGGTATGATTAGATATGCTTTTTCATAAAGTTAGTAATCAAGGGTTTATGCATACCATGTCTCTTATCTTGATTAACCAGAAGAGTCCTATGATCAAACAAGAATATGCATGAGTAAAAGAAGACTTCCCTAAAACCTTGAATACTAATGTTTATTATCTATGATCATGGCTATACATATTCAAGATTATAATATACTAATGAATGTATGTTTGTGTATGAGATCATGAGGATGACACTAGTGCACACTTGAGCATGCACAGTGGTACAGAATGAATAGAAGTTCAAAAGACATATAGAAGATCAAGCAGGAGGCAACCACACAAACATAAAAGATAAGTATTTGAGTTGTTATTTGAAATAGTAAATGATATTGCTTGTAATAGGTTGTATGCATATTTGTATTCCTAGAATATATCATGCTGAGTGTAAACATTCATAGAGCATTGAACAGTATACTACTAATATGCATATGATCGGTAAGTTGGACAAACATTCCATTATTGCTTGTCTAGAATGAAACCTCTTTGCTGACATGCTGAGAGCTGTGCACACTCTCGATAGTATGTTCTGGTAGAGATGGAAGGCATCTAGATAGCCACTGTATGCATACAGGATATGGGAAAGTGTTGTGCCAAAGTATTGGTCAAAATAGTTGCATAACTATGTAAATGATATCTGTATGCATAATAGGTTATCATATCAATATGATTTGATGATTATTGTTAGATTTTAAGAATTTACTTCAATATGATCTAGGATCTTAACTGAGAGAACAACATGTACAGCATATCTACAGCATATCAATCATGGAGACAATAATGCAAGCACACAAGAGACACAAAGATTTACTTGGGGAAAACCATAAAGGTGAAAAACCCCAATAACTTCCTCAGAGATAGATAGAGCAATGATACAACCAACCAAGAGAGATAGCCATAACCTAGCAGCAGATCCTCCTCCTCCATAAGTGCGCCACTCCTCCTTGAGTGCATTTGTGAGAAGTGAGTGAGCAAATAGAGTGCCTCCCGCACTCTATTTATACTTGACTTGACTTGCCTTTTTACCTAACTCATGTAGGCTCGAACTTAACCACATAACATAATGCTGAGTGGGCCGACCCCCAATAGGGTGGTCTAATAACCCTTTGACCCACATGGCCGACCCCCAATAGGGTGGTCTAATAACCCTTTGACCCACATGACTTATACAGGGCCGACCCCAAATAAGGTGGTCTAATAACCCATCAAGTATAAGTTACGACACTTACAATATAAATGACGACACTTCCTTATAGAGGAATAATACCATCTCTATAGGAATACAATATACATATATGTGAAATACATTCCGAAGTTACATATACATTAACACTCCCTCTTAACTAGGAAGGTATTTCTCAGCACAGTTCTTCTAGCACAAGTCATCTTCTCTGGATCATCGTCACTGGATAATCGTCATCGAGTCATCATCATCGTCACTGCTGCTGCTATCTCAATCAATCTCTGAATCTACTCGTCATAGGAAGTTCTACAGAGCCAGTCCTTTTTCATACTGGATGTAGGCCCACCACCTGCAGGTCTTCGTCATCACTGGCCATACTGTGGAATCCTCAGGACTTATTACGTGCGTCACAAAACCTCGAAAGAGCATCCCAGGATGTTACGGGTACACAACTCCGACCTGTAGGATCTCCCAGGGCGCTATTACATGTGACCCCACCACAAAACCTCGAAAGAGCATCTCAGGATGTTATGGGTACACAACTCCGACCTGAAATCTCCCAGGGCACAAATTACATGTGGTCCACCACAAAACCTCGCAAGAGCATCTCAGGATGTTACGGGTACACAACTCCGACCTGAAATCTCCCAGGGCACAAATTACATGTGGTCATGGCAAAACCTTGAAAGAGCATCTCAGGATGTTACGGGTACACAAATCCGACCTGAAATCTCCCAGGGCCCAAATTACATGCCATAGGACAAAACCTCGCAAGAGCATCTCAGGATGTTACGGGTACACAACTCCGACCTGAGATCTCCCAGGGCACAAATTACATGTCCTCCCAGAGCAATGTCTCGAAAGAGCATCCCAGGCTGTTACAGGTACACAACTCCGACCTATAGGATCTCCCAGACATGCTCATCTGCACAACCTGATCCACGACCACAGAGTATCAACCTGATACTCGCCATACATCATCCTGATGTACTCATGATCGTCCTGATCATCATCATTGCAACGTCCTGCTGCATGTCATCTGGAGCAACATCCTGAAGCTCACCATCCATGATCATCCTGATCATCATCACTGCAACGTCCTGCTGCATGTCATCTGGAGCAACATCCTGAAGCTCATCATCCATGATCATCCTGATCATCACTGCAACATCCTGCTGCATGATCTACCTGATCATCAATGCATCCACCTGATGCATACCAAGTATCTACCTGATACATATCATCATACATGATCCTCCTGATCATACAATGTATCCACCTGATACATGATACGTATCACCATACATGATCCACCTGATCATACAATGTATCCACCTGATACATATACAGATACATGGTTCAAGCATCCAACATGATGCATATACAAAATACATACACATGATCCAACTGATCATATCCAACATCCAACATGATGCATCCATAAATGATCCACCTGATCATATCCAGCATCCAACATGATGCGTACATACATACATAAAAATGATCCAACTGATCATATCCAGCATCCAACATGATGCGTACATACATACATAAAAATGATCCAACTGATCATATCCAGCATCCAACATGATGCGTACATACATACATAAAAATGATCCAACTGATCATATCCAGCATCCAACATGATGCGTACATACATACATAAAAATGATCCAACTTGATCCAACTGATCATATCCAGCAGAAACCAGAACATCATCCTGATGCTCATCATCCAGCGCTTACATCCACAGCCATGTGAAGGATCCTCCTTCCACATGCTTGGAATGGCTTCAGCAAATGTGTCCATCACTTCTTCCTCGAAGTGTCCTCGATCTGAAGAATGCCAAGCCTCTCTCTGAAGTACTCGAACTTCACCCTGGCTAGTGGCTTCGTCAGCACATCTGCAATCTGCTCGTCCATCGCAACATATAGGAGCTTCAAAGCTCCTCTCTGCACCATATCCCTGATATAGTGATATTTGATCTCTATGTGTTTCGACCTGTCATGAAACACTGGGTTCTTGGACAGCTTCACACAACTCTGGTTATCACAGAAGATACCAGTAGCTTCCAACGAGAGATCAAATAACTCAGACAGTAGCTTCCGTAGCCATACTGCCTCGCAACTAGCTGAGCAGGCTGCAACATATTCTGCCTCAGTTGTACTCAGTGCTACGCAGGACTGCTTCCTGCTAAACCAAGATATCACACCTGATCCCATACTGAAGCAGCACCCAGATGTGCTCTTCCTATCTGCAGCACTGCCAGCCCAATCTGAATCAACATAACCATGTAGGTTAAACTTTTGATTTGCTTCATACTTGAGCCCATAATCCACTGTACCCTTCAGGTACCTCAGAACATGCTTTACAGCAACCAGGTGAACACTCCTCAGATCCGTTAGGAACTGGCTCAATGTGTTCACAGCAAAGCAAATGTCTGGTCTTGTGTTCGTCAAGTACATCAAGGACCCAATCATCTGGCGATACATAGAGACATCAATCGGCTCAGATGAAGCATCACATAGAAGCTTCAGATTTGATGCCATAGGTGTGGCCATGGCCTTGCAATCCATCATCCCGAACCTCTTTGGGATCTCTACTGCATACTTCCCTTGTCCAAGGAAGATTCTATCTGCAGTCTGCCACACCTCCATGCCAAAAACAAATAGTGCATCATCCCCAAGTTCTTCATCTCGAACTCGGTAGTAAGCTTCCGCTGCATGTCGACAATCAATCTATCTTCACCATACCAAGTTCTGCACATATATGATTTCCTATCATGAGTCTCAGAACCAAGTGGCTGCTCTACATACACTTCTTCTTCAACTACACCATTCAAGGAAGCTGTCTTGAATCCATCTGGTGTATCTTCTATTTCATCACTTTTATATTTCTCAATACTGCCATCTGCAACATGCTTGATCTGATAGTTCCATTTGGAAGTCATAGCAAACTTCCCTTCATGTCTTGGGATTACATCCCAAACATCATTCTTCATGATCGACGGATCATGGCATTTCATTTCTTCATCCCAGATCCTGGGAACTTCAATATCTTCAATAAATATCTTTGTTGCTGGAACAAATGTTGTAGTCCTTCTTTTGTAGGAGATGGCATACGATCTTTCCTACACAACAAGTTAAATTGCATGATTAGAAAACATCTCATAGTTTTCAGAACAAATTCTTACACATAAAGAAATATGCCATACAGTCATGCAATTATCTTAGCCAATGCTTCAATACAACATTTATCCATATTCCGTAACTTTCTAGATGCCTTCCAATCTCTACCAGAACATTGTTAAGAGTGTGCACAACTCCCAATATGTCAGCAAAGAGGTTTCATTCTAGATAAGTAGCAATGGAATGTTGTACAGTGCCATAGGCCACTTACCCATGCATATTAGGAGTATACTGTTCATCAATGCAATTATTCTAATATGCATAATACACAACCTAATTCTAGGAACATCAGTATATACATTATTGAACAGTATTATTTAAGAAATGACAATTCAAATACTTATCTTTGTTTGTTCGTTGGGTGGACTCCCTCTGAGTCTTCGCTTCCTTGCAGGAGCTGCTGGAGTCCTAATCTGAAGTAGCTTCTTCTACACCTTTCTATTGTGGGATGTAGAGAGATGGTCAACTCCCTCTGAATATTTGCATCCTTGCATAAACCACTAGAGTGTACTCCCTCTTGATCTTTGCTTCCTGGATTACCTGTTCTTGAGCTCATATTCATCCTTGGTCCCTATGCATGCTTATTAGTATCATGAATGTATTATCCTTGTGATCTCATATAAAATCATACATTCATTAGTATACTATTAAAACACAATAATCTCAAGCATGTATAGTCATGATCATTTCAAACAGAAAATAATAAGCATTAGCATTCAAGGTTTATGTAGAATTCTTAAGGTTAGTCAAATCATAAGAAACATAACATGTCTAAACCTGTAATTACTCAAACCTATGACTCTTCAGGTTAGTTGAATCATCAATCAAGATAAGAGATATATTATGCATAAGACCTGTGATTATTCCAACCTATACCTTCATGATTCTTCTGGTTAGTCATATCATCAATTAAGGTAAGAAACATAATATGCATACAACCATGATTATTCAAACCTATGACTTCATGAATAATCATTATCAACAACAGTATAAGATCCTAACACAAGGTAGGATTCTATCTTGATATAGGAAAAACATACCTGGATTAGCATGCTAGCTATTTATGTCTAACATACTCACATGATGTCTTCTTGTTCTTCTTCAATGACTTGTGCTAGTAACCTGTATATCTCATAGGTTAACTATTACAAAACCAAGTTATACATACCTCGTAGATGGATCTTCTATGAGATCCATGACAATGGATGAATCTTTGTCCTCATGTTATCATGATCATATGTTCTTGGACCAGAACATGATTTGTCTTTCTTGGTGTACCTTTCATGTTAGTAGACAACATAAACCTCATACAACACCATAATGCATTAGTACAATCATAAGTGTCAACACCTTAACCAATGAATATCCTCTATCATGCATTCATACTTTTGTTAAGGTGATACGACAAATCTAAAATCAAAATTGTACTAACCGTAATAACATGAAGACAAACATACCATAAACTTAATCATGGACAAATATCGAAACATACCTTGATGAGTCATACCTATCGAGATCGCTTGTAATCTTCTTATGTAAGGCCTTAGCCTCATCTCCCTCTGAAACAGGAACTTCTTCACTCATGCAGATGATCAATCCATCTTCTTCTAGGGTTAACCCAATCCACTTGATTTGCAAGAACTGGACCTAGAGATGGATATGGGTTTGTCAGAGAAACCCCAAAAATTCAAACTTTGAATTTCATACTTCCAAAAGGATAGAAATATGCGCCTTGATGAGCTGATCAAACTGGTATATTCAGAATTTGAAAACTGCAAAGTTTCACTCCTCAATTTTGCCTTTGAAACTTCCGGATTCACTAGACATGACCCTGAACTGGGGTTTCATGAAGCCCACTCTTCTGCTCAATCAAAATGTTTGATCCAAAGCTCTAAGCTTCTATTTTTCTGAGGAGCTTCCAGCCGTGGTCACAGATTTCAAAAATTCCCATTTTTATAGAAGCCCTAATTTTCCACTTTTCTGATCAAAGTCCCGAACTAGGGTCTAATCAAGCCCGGCCTTCTGCCCAACCAAAAATTCTGATCTTGGTATCTAAATTTTTATTTTGATGAGTAGCATTCAGCCGTGGTCTCTGATTACAAAAATTCCAACTTTCTCCAAAGCCCTAAATTCCGGAAGCCATGAATGAAGGTACCAAAAAATAATTCTGTTTTGATAGAAATATGTACCTGATTGTTTCTAGTGTAACTCCAAAATTTTTGATCCACAGGGTCTGAAAAAGTTTTCTGAGATAGCCTGACCTGTTATCTTTCCATCCTGACAGGTCTGACCTCAATTGGATTCTCTGAGAGAGAGTTATACCAAATGTCGCAACGTGACCTGTTTTGGGATAAAACAGGAGAGTGAACTTGTACGGCGTGACACGTGTCACTGTTTTAACTTCGGCCTCTGAAAAATTTTTCTGAGATATCTCGGCCTGTTACCTTTCCATCCTGACAGGTATGACCTCAATTGGACTCTCTGAGAGAGAGTTATGCCAAATGTCGCAACGTGACCTGTTTTGGGATAAAACAGGAGAGCGAACTTTTACGGCATGCCACGTGTCACTTTTTAAACTTCGGCCTCTGAAAACGTTTCTTGAGATAGTACAGACTGTGTAATACCTGTCACTTTTTACGAAATTTCATTTGGAGCTTCCTAGCCCAAGATATGACCTTTTTCCCAAGGTCACCTGATTTTGACTCAGATCTGGAAGAGGCAGAAACCCTATATTGTACAGATCATAAATCACAAAGTACAATGAATTAGAGGTTGTCCTTTGGACACAAGATACCTGGAGATCTTAGCTTCAGCCTGTAACAATTTCAGATCCGAAAACTTCGCCAAAACGGATTTATAGCGAAAGTGCTACGATGACTGGTTTTTGCTATATCAAGCCCTAGCATCGTAAGTGCAACAAGTGTCATACATGCCATATCATGCCTTCTTTCAGGCTAGCTCTGATACCATGTTAGATTTTAATAATTTACTTCAATATGATCTAGGATCTTAACTGAGAGAACAACATGTACAGCATATCTACAGCATATCAATCATGGAGACAATAATGCAAGCACACAAGAGACACAAAGATTTACTTGGGGAAAACCATAAAGGTGAAAAACCCCAATAACTTCCTCAGAGATAGATAGAGCAATGATACAACCAACCAAGAGAGATAGCCATAACCTAGCAGCAGATCCTCCTCCTCCATAAGTGCGCCACTCCTCCTTGAGTGCATTTGTGAGAAGTGAGTGAGCAAATAGAGTGCTTCCCGCACTCTATTTATACTTGACTTGACTTGCCTTTTTACCTAACTCATGTAGGATCGAACTTAACCACATAACATAATGCTGAATGGGCCGACCCCCAATAGGGTGGTCTAATAACCCTTTGACCCACATGGCCGACCCCCAATAGGGTGGTCTAATAACCCTTTGACCCACATGACTTATACAGGGCCGACCCCAAATAAGGTGGTCTAATAACCCATCAAGTATAAGTTACGACACTTACAATATAAATGACGACACTTCCTTATAGAGGAATAAAACCATCTCTATAGGAATACAATATACATATATGTGAAATACATTCCGAAGTTACATATACATCAACAATTATGAAGTATTCCTAATCATGTACTTAATTTTGATTTGTAGGAAAGATCATGACAAATGATGAACACTGAACAAGCGATGGGTGTTCAACAAAAGGATTTACAAATCAAACACACTATAGAAGGCTCGTGGCTAGAAGATTCTCTTAGAAAGAGGAAGAGAATCATGACGAGATGTTTGCTCCAAGTGGCTAGATAAGACCATTCTCTTAATGGTGTAATTAAAGAAGAAGTGTGAATCAAGTTCTGCATGGGTACCCAGGATCGATAGTCAATTGATGAGCTTAATGATCACCATGGGTGATGTGGATCTTAACCTTTGCTACAAGGTTGAATATGGTTTCTATACACAGATGACATGGATGTAATAAGGAACTCACCACAGAGTTCGAATGATATTGAGGCTCATATCAGTAGACCCATCTGACGAGAGATGGCACATATAGATGGCTGCAGAAATGAAAATGAAAGATCTCAGATTGATGCATTACTTCCTAGGTCTGGAAGTATGGCAAGGCTCAGAAGGAATATTTCTCAACCAGGGAAAGTATGCTGAGAAATATTAAAAGGACTTGATGTGTTGGAATGGCCATTCTCATGGATTCCGACTTGAAGCTGTTAGTGGATGACTCATCAGAGTTAGTGGATAGAACTCTATACAAAAAAATTATTGGGTCATTGATGTATCTAACGAATACTAGGTCAAGTGGAAACTAGATGTGTTCACCTGATAGTTGCAAAGCATGTGATGAGGCACCTAAAGGATATGATAGACTTTGATCTATGCTATCTTGGAGATCATGACTTCAGATGGCTACACAGATGTTGATTGAGCAGAAAGTGTATCAGACAGGAAGAGCACATCGAGAAGATGTTATTATCTGGGATCAACCATGATCTTGTGGTTTAGCAGGAAGCAGTCTAGTGTGTCTCTCAGCACAAGCAAAATATATGGCTGCTTGCTCTGCTAGTTGTGAAGAAGTATGGCTTCAGGATTGTTTGACTTAGATATAGACCCAATTGTGATCCTATGTGACAAACAGAGTTGTATCAAGATGGCAGAGAATCCAGTGTTCCATGATAAGTCAAAGCACATAGAGATCTGACAAGATATGGTGCAGAAAGGAACTATAAAGTTCGAATTTGTAACAAGTTACCGATGTACTAACCAAACCTCTACCTCAAGTAAAGTTTGAGTATTTTTCGAGACAAGCTTGGTAGGACCCTCCTCGAAAGGGGGAGTGATGTGGTCACTTATGATGAGATTGTCTGCATCGACAGTGAGGTCGATGATGTGGATACCTATATTGGTGATGCCAACAGAGAGGTTGGTGGATGGTCCTTAGACAGGGTCCAAGTTGATGAGGGGATTGCATTATCCTTGAACACATGTTCTAAAAGGATCCGTAGACATATGTATCCAAGAAAGAAGAGGGATTGTATCATCCTTGAACACATGTTCTAAATTGATCCGTAGATAGATGTCTCCAAAAATGAAGTCCTTGGTGGACATGTGGGGATTGGATCATCCCTGGACTTCAGTCCTAAAGTGAGCCGTAGACATGTGTCTCCGAGAATGAAGTCCTTAGTGGACAAGTAGGGATTGAATCATCCTTGGAATTCAGTCGTAAAGAGAGCCGTAGACGTATGTCTTCGAAAATGAAGTCCTTAGTGGACAAGTGGGGATTGGATCGTCCCCGGATTTTGGTCCCTTGAATTGAACCGTAGACAGATGTCTCTGAAAATGAAGTCCTTGGTGGACATGTGGGGATTGGATCGTCCTCGGACTTCAGTCCCTTGAATTGAACCGTAGAAAGATGTCTCCGAAAATGAAGTCCTTGGTGGACATGTGGGGATTGGATCATCCCCGGACTTCAGTCCCTTGAATTGAGCCGTAGACAAGATGTCTCCGAGAATGGGGATTGGATCATCCCCGGACTTCGGTCCCTTGAATTGAGCCGTAGACAAGATGTCTCCAAGAATGGGGATTGGATCGTCCCCGGACTTCAGTCCCTTGAATTGAGCCGTAGACAAGATGTCTCTGAGAATGGGGATTGGATCGTCCCTGGACTTTGGTCCCTTGAATTGAGCCGTAGACAAGATGTCTCCGAGAATGGGGATCGGATCGTCCTCGGACTTCAGTCCCTTGAATTGAGCCATAGACAGAGGTCTCTGAGAATTGAATGATAGGACTGGATCATCCCTGGACCTCGGTTCAAAAGGTACATGATAGGATTGGATCGTCCCTGGACCTCAGTTCAAAATGTACGTGATGGGATTGCATCATCCCTAGACATAAAACTTGTCTTAAAGTGATAAGGATTGATCATCCTGGAACTTGATCTGGTTTGTATCATCCATGGACCTATGTCCTAAAGAGAGCAGGATTGATTATCCTGTAATATGATCGTGTGTGTTGCAGGGTATGCTACTATGATGTGTATACTTGTATTGATGTTTTGATACTAGTATTGATGAGGATACTTGTATGTATACTTGTATTGGTATTGATACTTGTATTGATGATGTGTATTGATGAGGATACTTGTATTGATGATGTGTATACTTGTATTGGTGTGGATACTGATACTGATGATCTAGATGATGATGTTGCTGATCGTGTTGATCTAGATGACGATGCTATAGATCGAGATGATGATCTAGATGCTGTAGATTGAGATGATCCAGATGCTGTAGATCGTAATGATCCAGATGCTGTAGATCGAGATGATCCAGATGCTGTATATCGTAATGATCCAGATGCTGTAGATCGAGATGATCTAGATGTTGTAGATCGTAATGAACCAGATGTTGTAGATCGAGATAATGTGACGACGATGCTCGTGTGATGAGGATGCTGATGATCGTGTGATGACAATGCTGATGATCGTGTGATGAGGATGCTGATGATCGTGTGATGACGATGATGATGATCGTGTGATGACGATGATGATGATCGTGTGATGACGATGCTGATGATCGTGAGGATTTAGATGTTGATGTTGCTGTAGCTGCTTGAGTGTTGCAGAAGATAAAGACTCAGTACTAAATATGTTGATGTTCCAGTATTGAAGATGTTCCAGTAACTGGTTGAGTTACTGATGATGTTGAGAAAGCTTCCAATGATTTATAGATGTATCATGTTGATGACTCCTTGCTCCTGCAGATGTTGTTATAATATCCTTCTCGTTAAGGGGGAGTGTTGAGATATTGTAACTTCTAAGAATATTATATTTGTACTTTATTATTCCAGAGATGTTTCATTCCTCCGTGAAGATCTTATTGTATATCCGGAGATGTTTATTCCTCCGTCAGAATGTGGTAACTTGGGTTATTAGACTTCCTTAGTGGGGGTCGGCCCTGTATGTGTTATGTGAGTCAAAGGGTTGTTAGACCACCCTAGTGGGGTCGGCCCAGTCAGTTGTAGTGGGGTGTTTAACCCAGTGGTAAATTTGGGGCCGACCTAGTTAATATAAAGTACAAGTCGGAGATGTGTATAAATAGAGGAGGTGTGTTCCTCATTTGACACACTTCTTTCACTCAGAATGTAACGCACTTGTGGAGGAGAGGTCTGCTATGGTGGAGGAGGAGATCATGTCTTTGGTTTGCATCTTTGTATATTGCTGGTCATCTATATTGAGGAAGCTTTGCTGGGTTTTCTACCCCATGAGGGTTTCCCATGATAAATCTGTGTCTCTTGTGTTTATGCTGTGCTTGTTGTTTCTTCAATGATCCTGTATATGCTATTATTGTGAAATGGAATGTAATGCTGATGTTTTCTATCTTAGCATATTGAATCTTAACAACAAGGCGCTTCATCCTCCAATGACGTAGGTTGTATGTGTGCAAGGTGCGGCGTAGCTGGTTTAAAAGAAGAAGGAGAAGCTTCGAGCGGCTTCTAGAATGCTTGGTTACGTGGGGGCTTATCCCTATGACCTAGGGAAGGTGGCATTTAGTTCCCTTACCTTTTGGGATTATCCCTTGATCTTCTCCCACAAATCCTCAACTTATCCTATCCTTTTAGGCCTATAAATACAAATCCCCTCTCCATGATCAGGGGGAGGAAGATAGAGCACTAAAATGTTGGTGAAATTCTGCTAGGATTGCTTCCTTTTCATCCATCAAGAGGCAAGATCTTAGATCTTCGAGGCTAGGGCCATTTGGAAGGAGTTACGATGTCAAATCTTGGTTGTAACATCTCTCTATGTATTTCTTATCATTACATTAATGCAAATTCTTTCCATAAACATCTTGTTATTATCATATCTTTAGAATTAGCTTTATTGACTGCTGATTTAGATTGATTTATGTTATATACTATTACTACTAGCTTTTTTCCATTGTGGTACATTGTTTTGCAGCTGGAGATCCATAGATATGGAGATAAAAAGCTACATCAAGCAAGGATTTGGTATTACATTCATAAGGTGAGTTATCTCTTGAAATCCTTTGCAATTTGAATCAATCTAGGAAAGTATTATGTATTGTGTACTCTTTTGTTCTAGATCTGAACCATTCGAACTAGGGATATTGGTTAGTGTCCACACTAATGGATTTTCTGCAAACATATGGGCATACTAAAACTATGTAAATACTGCTACAAGGTTTTCTCCTTTCCAATTCGTTCATGGAGTTGAGGCAGTGACCCGTCCTTCCGAGTGAGTTTGAAATTCCCTCATTGAAACTTGCTATTATGCTCCTTCCCAACCTTATTCTTTAGAAGAACATTTAGTTCACTTAGACTTCATATCTATGAGCTACGTCGAGATGAAACTATGGAGAATGAGGCACATAAGCATGAAAAAATTCATTATGATAAATATGTCCATCCTAGGGTTTTCTCCAAAGCAAATATAGTTTTGGTTTATGACTAGGATAAACATTTCCCAGGTGTAGGTAATTTTAAATATATGTGTGTTGGACTATACATCGTCACTAAAGTATTGAAAAAGGGCACTTATGAATTAGCTAATTATGAGGGTAATAAGTTGGCAGATCCTAGAATTGGGATCTATTTGAAAAATTACTATGCTTAAGCTTTCATGCTGCGGCATGTACTCTTTCTGTATAGTATGTATATTTGTTCAATTTTTTCTTTATCTTATATGTCTTGGAATTTTGACTAATTTGTTTTTGTTTGTATTATCATATACTTTCGAAATTATGGCTCATATAGGTTTCAATGATGATTCTAGTCGCCACATCATGATGCTTGCTTCAGTTGCATGGGTGATTTATTCTCCTATTGGTCTGTTGGTTACTTCAGGTGGTGCTTGTATTGGACCAACAACCAATAATATGGTTGAGTATAGTGTCTTAGTTTAACTCTTGAGTGATTCCATTTCACATGGAATTTAATATATTGAGGTTCATCTTGATTCTCAATTTTTCGTGTCTTAGTTGAATATTAAGTTCCAGGTTCATGATTCTGCATTATTTTGACATTTTTTACGGGTGTGACTTCTTGAATGAAAAATTATTATTTTAACTATAATACCCCATTTTTCCCTTGATGTGTATTTGGCTTTGATGTAAATACTGTGTATATATAGAATGTGTATTTTCCCTAGTGTGGAGCTCAAGTCCAAGTCCCCACTAGTGGATGATTAAGTTTATTGCTTAGGCAAGTATTTGGACAGTTTGATTATTCATGGGTTGATTAAGCCATGAAGGAATGTAAATGATGTAATTATTACTGAATGAATAAAATAACCAAGAAGCTGGCTAAGGAGGCAACGAATGCGAAGGGGCCATGTGTATCCACTTGGGAGAGGTGAGGGGGATTGGGATTGGTTTCCCATATTGCCACATGTCTGACTGAAAACCCATGGGAAAATATCTCCTGACATTAATGCAACTGCAGTGGGTGGTTGAGAAACCTGATGGCTGAGGCCGCTGGAGTATGGAGTATGTAAAATTAGTCACAACAGATCTATTGAACAAGAATATCAATCACAATGATGTAAAACAAATTGGAGTAAAAACTGTGCAAGAGAGATGCATTAGTGCTCTATAATCCAGAATAGTAGAATTACAATACAATACTGTCACACTGAGTGAGCAATTTGAATTAGCCAAGGAGGTCATTCGAATATACTGCATGGCATAGCTTGGCTCCAACTAGGAGTCCTCATCATCAATCAGTGGTGGTCATCAATGCACAAGTAACTGTCATCCAGGTGTCATACTGAGTCTAACTGAGTGTAATAAGTGTAATTGATGGTAATGGCACTAATGTAGGGAAGGAGGCTCAGTGGAGGGTGCATGAGGATTTAATTGTACTCAGAATAGGTATTCAAGTCTCATTGGAGGTCCATCGGAGTGATAACAGCAGTTAGGAGTAACTCTAGCCTCAAATCAAGGAAAGACAACTAGCTAACTGAAGTGAACTGGAGTGGTAGGTGAGAAAAGGTGCCCCTCTCAGGTGGTAGGTTCATGCTGTGCACACTAAGCACTAGGAAGGCTAAAACTAAGTGGAAGGAAGCTCCTGGGTGCTGGCAGACTAGGGACTAGGTGCTGGAGGCATCAAACCGGTGACTGGGCAGTATGCAGATGCATGCATGCATGCAAAGTGCATGAAAAGTACATACTGAATGATGAGATATCCTAACACCCCCCCTCAAGCTATACTATGATGTAAAAAATAAAATGTAGGGCCCTGGTTACTGAGACCAAAGGTCACCCCAATACAATAATCCAAAAATGCTAAAAATAAGCTAAGTGAGGGAAGAGGGAAAACCCAGTGGGAAGAAAGCCCCCCCTCAAGATAAAAATAAAATGGATCTAATCTGTCTCCACCATGATGGAACTCACCCCCAACAGTGAACGAAGGTAATAGAACTTCTTCTCAGTGAAGCTCTTGGTGAAGATGTCTGCAATTTGCTCATCAGTAGGGAAATATTGTAGAATGATGGTGTGATCATGCACCAACTCTCGGATGTAGTGCATATGAATCTCAATGTGCTTGGTCCTCTGCTGCTGAACTGGATCTGTGGAGATCTTAATAGCACTTTGATTGTCACAAAATATGATAGTCGAAGTAGTGCTACCAAAATCAAACTCAGAAAGAATACCCTGCAACCAAACTGCCTGAATGCAGGCACTGACTGCCCCTTGATACTCTGCCTTTGCTGAAGAAAGTGCAATGGCTACCTTCTTTTTGATTGACCAGAAAATAGGGCCATGGAAAATCATGAAAACATAACTGGAAGTGGAATTTCGATCAATGCTATCACCTGCCCAATCTGAATTAGTAAAACCAATGAAATCTAGCTCATAATTTGCAGCATAATGTATGCCAACATGTCTCGTATCTTGCACATACTGCAAGATCCGCTTGGCTGCCCTCCAATGAAGCTCATGGGGCTGCTGCATATACCTTGATACAACACTCACGACATAAGAGATATCAGGCCTTGAGTGTTTCAAGTAGAGTAGTGAACCAATCAACTGTCGATACATAGTGCAATATGCAAGTGGTGTAGAATTTCCCTCCTCAAGATTGATTCCTGAGAGGAATGGAAACGAAGCAGCCTTACATTCTGCCATATTAAAATTTAATAGCAGGTCTGAAGCATAATTTTTCTGAGATAATGTGCTCCCATCAAATTTTTGAGCTATCTCCAAGCCCAAAAATTGCTTAAGCAAGCCCAAATCGCTCATGTCAAAAGCTAGATTTAAGGCAGTTTTTAGCTTGTTGATTGTAAGGAGAGTGCTACTAGTAATGAGAAGATCATCAACATAAAGAACAAAAATCAGAAAATTACCTTTAACTTTCTGTAGGTACACATTCGGATCATATTTGCATCTTTTGAAATTCTAAGAAAGAAGGAAGGAGTCCATCTTTGCGTACCAAGCTCTTGGGGCCTGTTTCAATCCATACAAAGATTTCTTCAATCTGCAAACTAATGATGGATCTGATATGTATCCTTCTGGATGCTTCATATATAATTCTTCATCAATATATCCATGTAGAAAAGCACTCTTCACATCCATATGGTTCACTTCCCAGTGCTTGGATGCGGAAATGGCCAAAACTAGGCGGATGGAATCCATCTTTGCAACCGGTGCAAAGGTCTCAGTGTAGTCCACTCCTTGGACTTGGGAGAAACCTTTTGCCATCAGCCTAGCTTTGTATTTTCTGATAGAACCATTAGAAGCAAGTTTCTTGTGGTAGACCCACTTACATTGGACCAATTTTTTTCCAGGTGGAAGAGAAACAAGCTCCCATGTATTGTTCTTTCGAAGAGAACTATACTCTTCATCCATGGCGGTTTTCCATCTTGGGTCTCGGTGGGCACGATAGTATGATTTGGGATCTGAACCAATAATCAAATAACATTTCTCAGATAATAATGGATCATAGAATGAAAGGGACATACCTGCTCTTTGAAAGTCTGCTTTTGTTCTCCTTGGATCAGCAGGATTTCCAATGTTTGGAGCAGTAGATTATAGAGTGTTTTGGGCCCACTTTGGTAACTGAGGAGGATCATTATGGTTGGATTCCAAACTGATATGTCATGGCCATCAAATTATGATAAAATATCAGAGATATCAGATCCAATGCTTTCTTCATATTCTCTTGAATCTTCTTCTTGTGGAGGCTGCAGATCGACAGTGTTTTCCTTGACTAGTTTCAGATCTTGAAGCGATTCTTCAAACTTCACACTTCGCTCTATGAATATATTTTTGGATATGATATTCATGAGTTTATATGCCTTTGATTCTTCTCCATATCATATTAGGATGCATTTAGTACTTTGTGGATCCAAAGCTTTTCACTTTTTAGAAGGAATTCCAGCCCATGCAGTGGAGCCAAAAACCCTTAAATTGCACACATCCGGTTTGTGACCAGTGAATGCTTCAAAAGGAGTTTTACCTTTCACGAATGAATGCGGAACTCAGTTTTGAATGTATTCAGCAACATTCATGGCCTTATCCCAAATATTTGCACCCAAACATTTTGACTCAAGCATACAGGTAGCCATTTCTTTCAGTGACCGATTCTTCCTTTCCGCTACACCGTTCTGCTGGGGTGTGTAGGGAACTGTATGTTGGATCTGAATTTCAATTTCAGCACAAAGTTGAAGCAAATCAGTCTTGATATATTCTCTGCCATTATCAGATCTAAGAGCTTCGATCTTGCTTTTAGTGGCGGTCTCAACAGAAGCCTTAAAATCCTTGAATTTTCCAAGCACTTATGACTTGTTTTTGACAAAAAATACCCAATTAAAGCGAGAGAAGTCATCGATAAATGTCAAAACATAACTTGATCCATTCATGGACATATTTGGCAGCAGACCAATGATATCAGAATGTATGAGACCCAAAATAGTAGAAGCTCTACTAGCTTTTCCGCGATCGAACTTGTGCTCGGGGTGCTTCCCAATGATGCAACCTGGGCAAATTCCCTTCGAGGAACGGAGGTGCAAAAGACCATCAACCATGGATTTTTTTTGTAATAGCAGCAAATACTTGTAATTAAGGTGTCCAAACCTTTCATTCCAAAGCCTACTAACCTCATTTCCATGAGTGAGAAGAGCAGTGGGATTTTCAAGCGGCACAAAGTGTGAAAACTCATAGTATTATGCAGTATTATTTGCCTTTCCGACTGCAATAAGTCTTCCACTTTCAATATCAGAAATTTCAACTTTGTTAGGGATAAATGTAACTTGCTTCAGTGTACCAGTGTGTGTCATTTGATACACAGAAAGTAGATTCGAATCCAAGGAAGGCACATAAAGAACATTCTAAAAACTTCCATGCTCTAAATGGATGGTACCTTTACCCTTTGATGAAATTTTTGTGTCATCTCCCAAATGGATGGGGATGGAGGTGTTTGGATCAAATGAAGAAAAGGAGTCAATATTTGTAGCCATATGATTTGAGGCACTGGAATCTATCAGTAGAGTGGTGGGTTTCGAAACAGTTTCCATGAGTGCTTGACCTCTTTCATGATCATCATTTCTATCCTTCTTCCATGCACCGTCGAGAAGAGTTATGTTATTCTTTTCCAAAAGGAGGGCCATTTGATCTATTGTTTTCTTCATGTATGAACTTTCAGGATGAAAGCCACGGTTGCAATAAGAACATTTAGATTTTTCTTTACCCTCTTTACCCTTTTGCTTGTTCCTTGAACCAGATGGTGCATCCGATGGTTTGCTTTTCTCTCTTTGCTTGGAAGGTTCGAATTTGGGCTTCTCTTTATTTTGCTTCCCTTTTCCATTCAAATTCTTGGATCCTCCAACAAAGAGGGCTGAATATTTGGAGATTATGGACCCCATTTGAATTAGCTTATCATGCTCTTTGGTAATGGACTCAATGAAGGCATTCAAGGTAGGCATCTTCCAATTCGGGGTAGTTAGCCGACCGTAATTGAAAGTAGAGAAAAATACCAAGAAATATTTACCAAGTTTTGAAAGAATAGAGAGGATCAATTGTTTATCCTCTCTGATAACTCCACAGTTCTTCAATTGCAAGGCCAAATGCTTGAATCTTGTGAAAAAATAATTGATGTTCTCGAAATTCTTAGGATTCAAGGAAATCAATTCATTTTCCAATTGAAAAGACCGCATGTCATCTTGCTTTCCAAAAATATTTTTGAGTTTATCCCATACTGCCTTTGGAGTATTCAATCCACTGAGGTGAAAGTGAAGATCCTTGGAAATATTGAGGAAAAGAAGACCATATGCTTCATCCAATTTGTTGAAGTGCTTGGATTTTTCAATGAGAGTATTGGGATCAACTTCGAGGCCCATGGTGACTCTGTAGTACCCTTTTGAGCGCAACATAATATCCATGTCATTCTTCCATTCAAAATAATTGAAGGGAGTGAGTAATTTTGAAGAAGAAGAATCCATCTCAATGATAGCGAATGCACTTGATGGAGATGATTAACCTACAAATCACAATCAAAATAAGAACAGTAAGGTCAAACAATCCACCCTTTTAGAGTTGCATCACACCTGGGATTGGAGATCAAGCAAGCTTGAAGATCCAATGTATCAATTCCAGGAATTCTGTGGAAAACTCAAGCTTCTGGAGTGGATTGGAGAGTATTTTTCAGCTTTGCATGCACATGAGTGAATGCACATGAGATTTTGCATGCCAAAACTTCAGTAAAAAGTTTGAGCAAATTCACTCAATTCTTCATGTAGAACACCTGTAGAAGAGAGATCTTGTACTTGCCATGGATCTGATACCATGTAAAATTAGGCATAGCAGATCTATTGAACAAGAATATCAATCACAATGATGTAAAACAAATTGGAGTAAAAACTGTGCAAGAGAGATGCATCAGTGCTCTATAATCCAGAATAGTAGAATTACAATGCAATACTGTCACACTGAGTGAGCAATTCGAATTAGCCAAGGAGGTCATTTGGATATACTGCATGGCATAGCTTGGCTCCAACTAGGTGTCCTCATCATCAATCAGTGGTGGTCATCAATGCACAAGTAACTGTCAACCAGGTGTCAAACTGAGTCTAACTGAGTGTAATAAGTGTAACTAATGGTAATGGCACTAATGTAGGGAAGGAAGCTCAGTGGAGGGTGCATGAGGAGTTAACTGTACTCAGAATAAGTAGTCAAGTCTCATCGAAGGTCCATCGGAGTGATAACATCACTTAGGAGTCAATCTATCCTCAAATAAAGGAAAGACAACTAGCTAACTGAAGTGAACTGGAGTGGTAGGTGAGAAAAGGTGCATGCTTGTAATGTCCCCATTCAAATAATTTCATAGTAAGACAATCCCATCAATCGTACTAGTTTCCTAGGTTGGATGGGCACATGTGGAATGTTAATAAGGAAGCTAATAAATGATGTTTAGACATTAAAAGGGTTCAAGTATTTAATAAATAGAGTGAATAAAGAAATTCAAGAGAAATCCTAGGTGGCAAATGGTTTTGGAGACATATGGAGGATGTGGGACACACACTAGCTTGATTTTTCATAATACAAGGTATCTCTCTCTTGAAAATTCGAATTAATGGGAAGGTGAACACTCTTGGGTGAGTTGGTAATTCATAAAACATGTCATTGAGCATCTTAGGTCGAATTGGGAATGATGGGTAACCTCCATGGAAGATAAAGAGTCAAATTGGAAGTTTGTGGACACTTGGGCTAGATTCCCTAGCCCCTATGACACCAATGATGGAGCATCTATGACAACTATGACAAATTGCAGACCTGAACTCTGAAATCTGACCAATATGACATGTCATCCCCAAAAATAGTCTCAAGGAAGGCGCTCATGGGAGTTGGAGAAGTCAAAGAGACTCAAAATCGAATTTGGGAGAAGATGGAAGGTTGGAACTAGGAGACAAGTGGCAAATGTGGAATATTTCCTAAATGGAAATATATTGAATCTATTGAGAGGATTTCGACCCTTAGAAGGATAATGTTGGTTATAAAATGTAGAAATGAAGTATGAGAATAGCTTTTGGATGATTTGAGAAAAATTGCATTTGTGAAGAGAGAGCTAGTGGATGGCTAGTTTCTTGCCTTAGCCAATTTCGAGGGTGAAAGATTCCCATCCAGGTTGGTGTTTGGAGAGGCCACTCAGGTCTTTCATGGTGCTTTAATGGAGTTTTTATTTGTAGGTATAAGCTACAGGAATTTTCATTGTTTGGTTTAGTGCAGCACTTCTTCCCCACCATTTCCAATTTTGAAGGCATATTCATGCTCCTTGAGGGATTGCGCTTTGGGTGAGCTCTTGTACTCATTGAGAGAGCTTAATATGATATTTTTATGATTGTAATAGATTCATATCCTCTCTTATTAATATTCAAAAAGTCTCAGGTCGAAATACCCACTGAATGTATGCAAAAATATTGATTAATGAGCAAACAATGTCCATTTCCCCAATGCATTGATGTATGACATTGTAATGTTGATTATTTCGAATGGATGGATGATTCTCTGATATATTTGTGATCAATATACTTAATTTATGTATTATACAAGTTTCATGTACTGTACTTGAGCATTTGAATCATTTTTACTCAGTTTAGTTGTATTGGGAGGTGAAATCGTGCCATTTCCCCAAGGGTCGAATTGGGGATTTTTGCAGTTGAATGGGAGAGGGTGAGAATAGTTGTAATAATCCATTAATGGTGCATATGAGACCTTAATAACATAATTAACACATTACAGACCTCTGTTCATAAATTCGAGGGAGTTTAGAGGCATTTGGGAGATCATTTTCAGTGTTACCCCGGGGGGATTTGATACACAAATTACTAGTCAAAATTGCATATATTGGTCAGAATATACACAAATTCATTCCTGTATTTCCTGTATACACCAAACCAATCCGAGAAGAGGGAAATATGAGGGTAATCGTGCTTCATGTGTGGGAGAAAGAGCCTAAGAGTTGATAACTGTAACCACCCTATGTGCAAACCCCAGTAATAGGGACAGAGTGATATTGATAGAAGATGTTGCAGAGTGGTATTGGCAGAGCAGCTATGAGGAAACCCCAAGCCTGGTGGTAACAAATCAGTTGTTGAACTGTGGGAGAAATTTGGGTTGCTTGATAAACCCAGTGAAGGCTATAGTCTCAATGAACTAGTGACTGGAGCTTTCTATGCCCATCCTGGAATAGCACTGGAAGGGAAGGACCGTGAGATATTGTGCAACAGTGATAGGATCTTCCTTGTGTTAGATGTGGTAGGTATTGTCAGTGTCAGGTCGGCTGAGAGCGACTGGACCTTTCTATGCCCATCCTGGAATAGCACTGGAAGGGAAGATACCTTGAGAGACTGTGTAACAACGATTTAGGTCTTCCTTCTGTTGGATGTGGTAGGTATTGTGGGTGCCAGGTCAACTAAGTGTTGAGATGCCTACAGCTTTGTGGTTGAGCTCATTGGCTTAGCAACGCCTTCCTTGTTTTCCCTGAATTGCTTGATAAACCATTGTAGGTTGGCTTAGCATGGGTAGTAGCCTTGGAATGCTTGATAAACCCAACTACAGGCTGGTTTACCATGAGAATGGAGCCTTGAATGTGAGAGAACCTATTAGCCCTCCTTAGTGGATACACTGCCTAGCTCGGGGGTGATCTCTCAGCTGAAATAGTATAGGCTGGACAGAAATCTAAGGTTGGGTGGAACGTTGCTCTCACTTAGCCAGTTGCTTCGGAATTTAAAGATAAGTATTTATGTTATGAGAAATGATGTTGTTTCATTGTTGTGATGAATGCTTGTGTATAATTATGGAACTGTGGAATGTATGAACATGAATGAGACTGACATGAAGTGATATACAGGCCTGAGTAAGAGGTTGAATTCATTGTTGTATGTATATCTTATATTGCATGAGTTAATGCCTTGTAATTCTTGCATAAGATAGATGTGTGGATTAAATATGTTAATGCATTTTACATGTTATAAGGCATGATAATGTTTCATTATTGAAGATGAATGTTTATGCATGACTAAACTATGAAGGAGATGTATATTTACACCTGATCCTTGATAAGGAGAAGAACCCTGGAAGTGATTTCAGAAACCTCTGTGGGTCAGATGGAATGGAAGGTCTTGGAAGGTTGAAGGTTGGAAGTGTCTAAGTGAAAATACAGTGATAACTTTAGAGAATAAATGAGGAGGTTAGATAACTCACCTGATCAGAGGATTCTACCATTGGATAGATCTCTCCAAGAGCTTTCCAACGGTACCAACCTTGCCCCATTTGGATGCTAGAGGAAGAAGTTATGCCCCTTTGAAGAATTGATGAAATTTCCTTACAGAGGCAGAGTTCCGCACGCATGGTTTTGCAATTGCGGGTTGCGGGATCACCAAGTTCAAAACTACACATGTTTTGGGTTTCCACAATCCTGCATACGCAATTGCGGGATGTGGTTTGTGGGATTAGCTGTTTTCGGGTTGGGGGATCGTCAAGTGCATGTTTTCGTATTTTGGTTTCTGCAATTGCGGGTTGCGGATTGCGGGATGCGGGTTGCGAGATCGACTGTTTGCGGGTTGTGGCATCGTCACATGCATGTTTTCGCATTTTGGATTTCCTCAATCCCGCATCCGCAATTGCAGGTTGCGGATTGCGGGATGCAGGTTGTGGGATCGTCAAGTGCATGTTTTCACATATTGGAATTCTGCATTCCCGCATCCATAATTACAGGTTGGGGGATGCAGATTGCGGGATTCGCTATTGCAGAATGAAGTTGTTGATTCAAGCTCTCCCGAATGTGTGTATGGGAACTCAGTCGATGTTTTGGGAGAAAAAAAAATGGATCATGGTCTCTATTTTCCAGGTAGGTCAGTGGAGATGTGACAGAGTGGTATCAGAGCTTCAGTTGTAGCACCGGGAGATGTTTGGGCCGAACCGTGCATGAATTTTGGTCAAGAAATGCGCCCATGGCCTGATTTTTAATGAACTTATTTGATTGATTAATTGTTCAAATGAATAATTCCTGGTTTGAATGGGTATGATAGAGCTTATTTGCATGCTTGTGATGTCTAATAGAGTGTATCTGATATGCACATAGATAGAAGCAGCTGTAAGACAAATTATATCACAGGGCAACGCACAGAACGGTGTAAGAATGGTTACTTTGAATGATGCACAGGACCCGTTTGGGACAGAAGATGATGTATTGGGTGAGAATGTGCAAGAAGCACATACAGAGGTTGAGTCTGATGGAAGAAGGGAGCAAGTGACGCCCCCAAACTTGGCCGAGACTATGGTTAGCTTTAATGAGTGAATGATGAAAGCGCAGGAAGAGAAACATTAGCTCAATGCAGCCATTTTGTAGAGTCTAACTGACTTGTAGAAAAGGATAAACGGTGGTTCCAACCCGAGTCACGAAGACTGAGAAGAAAAGAATGCAGAAAGTCAATCTAGGGGCCGTTCTATGAGAAGAACTCCAAGCCCTAGAAGAGGTTTTGTAGGCAAAAGGCACAGGACACCTTCTCCCAAGCTTTCTTCTAGCAAGTCAACCGATTCTGAGGGTTCTTCAGGGAGCCTAAGGTGCACTACTAGTAAGAGTAAAGGAATAAAGAAGCATCGAGGTATTCCACATGGTGAATTTAGGAAGACAATGCCTCCTACTTTTGATGGTGAAAGTAAAGAAGGTAAAGAAGCAGAGGCATGGCTTCTTGGGATAAAGAAGTACTTCAGAATGCATGAATATTCAGAGAATGAAAAGGATAAGGTTGCTATCTACAACCTTAGTGGAAGAGATTCTATTTGATGGGATCACCTCATGTAAGTGAAAGGAATCAGTGAGAGAAGAGTCATCGGGGGTAGATTCCAAAGATACTTTCAGGAGAAGTACCTATCAGCTAGGTACTATGATATAAAAAGGAAAGAGTTCAATGAACTCAGATTAGGACAGAACACTATGGATGAGCATGTTCATAAGTTTCTGGAGTTGTTGAGGTATGTGGACTACATCAAGGATGAAAGAGTGAAGATTCAATGCTTCCTTGGTAGTCTACCACAGAGCTATAGAGATAGGATAGAGTTTGTAAATCCACCAAGCTTGGATGAAGCTATAAGGATGGCAGAACATTGCTATGAGCAGAATAAAGGTAAAGCAGAGGCACAACCAACATGGAAAGGTAAACTCAAGGGGAGGTTTGATCAGAAGAAAGGTGAGTCTAAACCACCATTCATAAATCACCCTAGAAGATTTCCACAAGGCTAGCAAGCAAGGAGAGAATTCAAACCAACTGTAGCGACCGATAGAGCGTTAAAAGGGCCACTTCATTGTTGGGGTTGTGGGGAGAACCACATGCTTAGAGATTTCCCAACTGCAAAGAAGAACCCCAGGAGCTTGCAAAATGTTAAAGGAGCAACTACAGTAGGGGATGTGGCAAGAGCAGTGCCTAGGATTTATGCAGCACTGGATGATCATCAAGTAGACCATCAATCAGCAGTGGTGTAGGTTGCATGTAAGATTGTTGAGCAGCCTATTTCTGTTTTGATTGATCCAGGGTCTACTCACAATTATGTATCTCCTAAGATAGTTGGAAGTTGTTCTCTTGGTAAGATTAGACATGAGAAGGCTTGGCTAGTTCAATTGGCCACCGGTACCAAGAGAAAGGTAAGTGAAGTAGTGAAGGAGTGTCCTATAGAATTGAATGGACTCCTCACACATGCTGAATTAAATATCTTTCCATTTGGATCATATGATGCCCTGATTGGCATGGATTGGCTGGAAAGACACAGAGACAAGGTGGACTGTTATGAGAAAGCATTGGAATGCCTTGCTGATGAAGGCAAGCCAGAGTTGGTTAAAGGGATTCCAAAGCATGTTTCAGTAAGATAGATTTCAGCATGAAAATTAAGGAAGTTTTATAAAAAGGGTTGTCAGTTATATGTTGTGCATATATACGACTTAGCAGAAGATAAAGTACCCAGGATAGAAGACTTCCAGATATTTTAGGGATATCAGGATGTGTTTCCAGATGAGGTTCCAGGATTTCCACCTAAGAGAGACATTGACTTTTCCATTAATCTTGTTCCAGGAGCAACACCCATCTCCAAAGCTCCTTATAGAATAAGCACACCAAAATTGGTAGAGTTGAAGATGTAGTTGCAGGAGCTAATGGAAAAAGAGTATGTCAAACTGAGTGTATCCCCATGGGGTGCACCAGTGTTGTTTGTTAAGAAGAAGGATGGAACATTGAGGCAATGTATTGAATACAGGAAGCTCAATAAGGTGTCAGTTAAGAACAAGTATCCCTTGCCAAGGATTGATGACTTGTTTGATCAAATGAAGGAAGCTAGAGTGTTTTCAAAGATTGACTTGAGGTCTGGGTACCATCATGTAAGGATTAAGGAAGAAGACATTCATAAGACAGCCTTCGGGACTAGGTATGGTCATTATGAATTTACAGTAGTGCCATTTGGTCTTACCAATGCACCTGCTATGTTCATGTGTCTCATGAATAATTTCTTCAGTAAGTATTTGGATAGATTTGTGATTGTGTTCTTGGATGACATTCTTGTGTACTCAAAGAATGAAGAAGAACATGATGAGTATTTGAGAATGGTATTGCAAGTCCTTAGAGAACACCAGCTGTATGCTAAGCTTAGTAAATGTAACTTCTATCAAGAGAGGGTGCAATATTTGGGTCATATTATATAAGCAGAGGGCATTGCAGTAGATCCATAGAAGATTGAGGCCATCATGGATTGGTCTACTCCAAGGAATGAAGCAGATGTTAGATCTTTTATGGGCCTTGCTGGTTACTACTGAAGGTTCATTGAAGGCTTCTCCAAGATAGCCCATCCAATTACTTCATTGCAGAGGAAGAATATCAAGTTTGTATGGTTTGAAAAGTGTGAGAGAAGTTTCCAGCAATTGAAGGAGTTTCTTACTAGTGCACCTGTGTTGAAGATTGCAGATCCAAGTAAGGATTTTGTGGTATGCACCGATGCTTGCATTGAAGGACTCGGTGGAGTACTAATGCAAGAAGGGTTTGTAATTTGTTATGAATCTAGGAAGCTGAAAGAGCATGAAAGGAACTATGCCACCCATGAATTAGAGCTAGTAGCCATCATTCACACTCTCAAGATATGGAGGCATTATCTTTTGGGAAGGATATTTGAGCTCAGAACTGATCATATGAGTTTAAAGTACTTGTTTGACCAGCCAAATCTGAATGCAAGGCAAACTAGATGGATGGAGTTTCTTTGTGAGTTTGATGTGGAGATTAAGCATGTCAAAGGTGTTAAATTTTGAGCATTAATTCACAATACTCTAGGATCTTCACTGAGAGAATAACATATACAGTATATCAATGCATAACAATCACAATAAGCATGACAAGCATCACAAGAATCAAAAGCATGAGAGACAAGAGACACAGAGATTCTGTGGGGAAAACCCTAAGGTGAAAAACCCCACAACTTCCTCAGAGATAGAGAGAGCAATGGCTCAACCAAAGTACAACCAAAATACACTTGAGAAGGTCTCCTAGAAGCAGATGATCCTCCTCTTCACTAGTGCGCCACTTTCTGAGTGAGAGAGAGATAACTTTTTGAATGATCTAAATAGAGATCTCCTGATCTCTATTTATACTAACCTGTTTTCCCAGTGACCTTATGGGGCCGACTTGTCTAGCTAGGTACATCCACAATATAATATATATTTCAGGGCCGACCCCACACATGGTGGTCTAATAACCCATCGGCAAGTACACACACTTGCGACACTTGTCAATCCACATGACAACACTTCCTTATAGAGGAATAACACATCTCTAATAAGGGTACAATAAATATATATGAAATACATAGATGAAATACATTCCGAAGTTACATATACATCAACACTCCCTCTTAACTAGGAAGGTATTTCTCAACACAGATCTGCTAGACAAGTCTTCTTCTCGGGATCATCGTCATCATCATCGTCACTGTTGCTGCTATCTCAACCAATCTCTGACTCTACTCGTCATAGGAATTTCTACAGATCCAGTCCTTTTTCATACTGGATGTAGGCCCACCACCTGCAGGTCTTCGTCATCACTGGCCATACTGTGGAAATCTCAGGACTTATTACATGCGTCACAAAACCTTAAAAGAGTCTCTTGACTAGCAAGAACCCTAAAGAGAATCTGAGGCCTTTTTCATCCTGTCCAAATCTCCAGGACTTATTACATGTGACCCCACCACAAAACCTCGAAAGAGAATCCCAGGACTGATTACGAGCACAAGGCTCAACCTATCGGATCTCCCAGGGCACAAATTACATGTGGTCACCACAAAACCTCGACAGAGCATCCTAGGACTGATTACGAGCACAAGGCTCAACCTATCCGATCTCCCAGGGAAAAATTACATGTGGTCATGGCAAAACCTTGAAAGAGCATCCTAGGACTGATTACGAGCACACGGCTCAACCTATCAGATCTCCCAGGGAACAAATTACATGCCATAGGACAAATCCTCGAAAGAGCATCTGCTAGATATCCCAGGGCACAAATTACATGCCATAGGAAAAACCTCGAAAGACTATCTGCAGATCTCCCAGGGCACAAATTATATGTCCTCCCAAGCAAAACCTCCAAAGATCATTTGCCAGATATCCCAGGGTACAAATTACATGCCATAGGAAAAACCTCGAAAGACTATCTGCATATCTCCCAGGGCACAAATTACATGCTTATCTGCACAACCTGTTCCACGGCCATAGAGTATCAACCTGATACTCACCATACATCATCCTGATGTACAAATGATCATCCTAATCATCATCACTGCAACATCCTGTTGCATGTCATCTGGAGCAACATCCTGAAGCTCGTCATCCATGATCATCCTGATCATACAATGCATCTACCTGATGCATACCAAGTATCTACCTGATACATATCATCATACATGATCCACCTGATCACACAGTGTATCCACCTGATACAAATACAAATACATGATCCACCTGATCATACATGTTACATATCAACATACATGATCTACCTGCTCATACAATGTATCCATCTGATACATATACAGATACATGGTCCAAGAATCCAACATGATGCATATACAAAATACATACACATGATCCAACCGATCATATCCAGCATCCAACATGATGCGTACATACATATAAATGATCCAACTGATCATATCCAACATCCAATATGATGCGTACATACATATAAATGATCCAAATGATCATATCCAGCATCCAACATGATGCGTACATACATATAAATGATCCACCTGATCATATCCAGCATCCAACATGATGCGTACATACATATAAATGATCCAACTGATCATATCCAGCATCCAACATGATGCATACATACATACATATAAAAATGATCCAACTGGTCATACAAAGCAGAAACCAGAACATCATCCAGCGCTTACATCCACAGCCATGTGAAGGATCCTCCTTCCAACATGCTTGGAATGGCTTCAACAAATGTGCCCATCACTTCTTCCTCGAAGTGTCATCAATCCAAAGAACACCAAGCCTCTCTCTGAAGTACTCGAACTTCACCCTGGCTAGTGGCTTCGTCAGCACATCTGCAATCTGCTCGTCCGTCGCAACATATAAGAGCTTCACAGCTCCTCTCTGCACCATATCCCTGATATAGTGATATTTTATCTCTATGTGTTTCGACTTGTCATGAAACACTGGGTTCTTGGACAACTTCACACAACTATGGTTATCACAAAAGATACCAGTAGCATCCAATGGGAGATCAAATAACTCAGACAGTAGCTTCCGTAGCCATACTGCCTCACAACTAGCTGAACAGGCTGCAACATACTCTGCCTCAACTGTACTCAGTGCTACATAGGACTGCTTCCTGCTAAACCAAGAGATCACACCTGATCCCATACTGAAGCAGCACCCAGATGTGCTCTTCCTATCTGCAGCACTGCCAGCCCAATTTGAATCAACATAACCCTGTAGGTTAAACTTTTGATTCGCCTCATACTTGAGCCCATAATCCACTATACCCTTTAGGTACCTCAGAACATTCTTTACAGCAACCAGATGAACACTCCTCGGATCTGTCAGGAACTGACTCAATGTGTTCACCGCAAAGCAGATATCTGGTGTCGTGTTTGTCAGGTACATCAGGTACCCAATCATCTGACGATACATAGAGACATCAACCGGCTCAAATGAAGCATCACATAGAAGCTTCATATTCGATGCCATAGGTGTGGCCATGGCCTTGCAATCCATCATCCCGAATCTCTTCAGGATATATACTGTGTACTTCTTTTGACCAAGGAAGATCCCACCTGTACTCTACCACACCTCCATACCTAGGAAATAATGCATCATTCCCAAATCTTTCATATCAAACTCAGCAGCAAGCTTCCTCTTTGTATCACACCAAGTTCTGGGAGCTTGCTATAAGACATACAAGCCTTTCTTCAATCTGCACACATGTGACTCCCTGTCAGGTCTTGGGACTGCATCTCAAACATCTTCTTCATGATCGACGGATCATGGCATTCCATTTCTTCATCCCAGATCCTGGAAACTTCAATAGCTTCGATAGATATCTTTGCTGCTGGAACAAATGTTGTAGTCCTTCTTTTGTAGGTGAAGATATACGCTCTTTCCTACAAAACAAGTTAAATTGCATGATTAGAAACATCTCATAATTTTCAGAACAAATTATTTACACATAAAGAAATATGTCATGCAGTCATGCAGTTATCTTAGCGAATGCTTTAATACAACATTTATCCATGTTCCACAACTTTCTAGATGCCTTCCAGTCTCTACCAGAACATTGTTAAGAGTTTGCACTACTCCCAACATGTCAGCAAAGAGGTTTCATTCTAGATAAGTAGAACTGGAATGTTGTACAGTTCCATAGGCCACTTACCCATCACATGCATATTAGTAGTATACTGTTCATTAATGCAATCATTCTAATATGCACAATACATCTCCTAAGTCTAGGAACATCAACATAATATTATTTAAACAAACAAAATAGGCAAGAAATGATAATTGAAATACTTATCTTTGTTTGTTTGTTGGGTGGACTCCCTCTGAGTCTTTTCTTCCTAGCAGGAGTTGCTGAAGTAGCTTCTTCTACACCTTTCTGTTGTGGAATGTAGGAAGATGGTCAACTCCCTCTGAAAATCTACATCCTTGCAGGAGTTGCTGGAGTGTGCTCCCTCTTGATCTTTGCTTCCTGGATTACCTGTCCTTGAACTTATATTCATCCTTGCTGACATCAATATTCTTGAACCCTGGAAAGTATATTCTGTAAGCCTTCGAGCTTTCATTGTAACCCACAAAGATACCCTTCTTTCCTGAAGGATCTAGTTTAGTCCTCTTTTCCTTTGGGACATGAGTGTATACTGGACAACCGAATATTCTGAGATGGCTGACTTCAGGTTTCTTACCAGAAAAAGACCTCTTCTGGTGTCTTGTTGTCCAATATCTTGTGGGGTGTTTTGTTCTGCACATATATAGTTGTTCTAGCTGCTTCTGCCCATAGATGCATAGGTAGATCCTGGTCATGCAACATTTCCCTTGTTGCTTCCATGATTGTTCTGTTCTTCCTTTCTGCAACTCCATTCTGTTGAGGATTATAAGGAGCAGTCAACTCCCTCTTAATCCCTGAATCACTGCAAAGCTTCTTGAAGTCACCTAAGGTGAATTCTCCACCATTGTCGGATCTGAATGTTTTGATCTTCTTGTCAGTTTGATTCTCCATCAAGGTTTTGAATTCCTTAAATTTATCAAACACCTCATCTTTGCTCTTCAAGAAGTATACCCAAGTCTTCCTGGAGAAGTCATCAATAAATGAGACATAGTAAACATACCCACTCAGAGAACTGGATGACATAGGACCACATACATCTGAGTGGATGATTTCTAGGATGTCTTTTGCCTTGCTTTCACTGCTTGGGAAAGCCTTCTTAATGTTCTTACCTTTTGCACATCCTTTGCAAACACCTTCATGTTTGGTCTTGATCTCAGGAAGACCCTCTACAGTCTTGCTTGCAATTGGAAGTGCCCTATAGTGCATATGAGCAAGTATTCTATGCTAAAGTTCACTTGGCTCCATGGATTCATGTACCATGGCATGCTCAGGTTGTACCTTCAATTTATACAAACCTCCCTCTTGCTCTCCAATCACTACTGCATCATCTATGTTCTTTCCCTTTGGCCACATTAGGACTTGGCCATCCACAAATGCAACCCTCATACCTTTTGCATCCAATGCAGAGATGGAGAGTAAGTTCTTCTTGAGCCCAGGTACATAAAGGACTTCTTTCATCTTCAAAGATTTTCCAGAATCTAGGTTGTAGGAGGCTTCACCACTTCCTTTGACTGGGTATTGATAATCATCCCCAAGTTTCACCTTATGGGGTGATTCATGTTCAGATAGATTCACAAAATATTCCTTAAACCCAGTCATGTGTTTGGAAGCCCCACTGTCAATCAACCAATCATTACAACCATGGGAGATAGTACCTGTGAGAGCAGAAATTAGAACATACTCTTCTTCACTTGATGAGTCATCTCACTATCACTTTCTGCCCTAGCCTTCTTCTTTGGGGGTTCATCATCTTCGGCAGCATGAGCATGATATCTTCTTTTGTTATTCTTCTTCTTCTTATTGAATTTGTTGTTGTTGTCTTTCTTCTTCTTGGGACAATCTGAAGCAAAGTGTCCCTTCTCATTGCAATTGAAGCATCTGAGATCTTTCTTATCTTTATGATAATGGTGGTGTATGAATCTTCTGTTATGAGATGATTCCTTCTTGGACTTTCCTTTCCTGGCATGTGATGTGAGAGCTTGATCTTCATTTCCCATCTTTTCTTCTTTGGCCACAAGCCTAGCTTCTTCTTGAGAGCATTCTTCCCGCAATCCGTTGAAGGATATCAACTTCTTCCTTGCACAGATTACTTGAATAAAGGAATCCCATGACCTGGGTAGGCCATTTAGAGTGGTCATCACCACTTCACTATTCTCCACCATTTCATCCACTGCTTCTAGTTGTTCCTTGATCTGGGAGACCCTTGAAAAATAAGATTGAATGGTTTCTCCATTCTGAAACTTTACTCCTTTCAATTGGTTCCGCAGGGTCATCTTCCGATTTATGCTCTTCCCTTCAAATAGCTTGGTCTAAGAGTCAAACATCTCCTTGGGTGTCTTTAGAGAAGACACATGGGGTATGAGATGGTCTTTGATAGAATCAGCAATGATTCTCTTTGCCTTGACCAAGTTTTTCTTATGCAATACCTTAGCCTCTTCATCCTCCGGGATAGGAATGTCTTCTATTACATATGAGTCCAACTCATTCTCTTCCAGGATTAACCCAATCCTATACTTCCAAGCTCGGAAGTTATTAGCTCCTTCAAGCTTATCCTCAAGCTTGGTGTGGTGAGACATCTTAAAGAGTACTTCAAATGGAAATAGAAAAGATTTAGGTCTTACCACTTGAAATGCTGAAAACTGGATCTGGTCCCGGATTAGGGTTTGTCGAAAAAACCCTAAAAATTCAAAATGTGAATTTCAATTTTCTGAAAGGATAGAAAGATGCGCCTTGATGAGCTAATCAACCTGGTGTATTCAGAATTTGAGATCAGCAAAGCCTTACCCTTCAGATTTGCCTTTTTGTCCTCCCGGGTTTACTAGGGAGAGCCCTGAATTAGTGTTTGAGTTTCCTGGAGATCTACCCAGCCAAAAATCTCGATCCAAAGCTCTAAACTTCGATTTTTGCAAGGATCTTCCAGCTATGTCTTCAGATTTCAGAAATTTCTATTTTTGTGGAAACCCTAATTTTTAGGGCTAAATCTGAAAATGCTCATAGTTGAATTCTGATTGGACAGATAGATTCTCCTTGATGAGTAGAGTCAATCTACTATACTGCTTTTCCAAAATCTGTGGAGAGAAACCCAATAAACAAGAAACTCAAGTTTCCGTCACTGCAAAATGTCTTCTTCTCAGGTTAGCTCTGATACCATGTTAAATTTTGAGCATTAATTCACAATACTCTAGGATATTCACTGAGAGAATAACATATACAGTATATCAATGCATAACAATCACAATAAGCATGACAAGCATCACAAGAATCAAAAGCATGAGAGACAAGAGACACAAAGTTTCCATGGGGAAAACCCTAAGGTGAAAAACCCCACAACTTCCTCAGAGATAGAGAGAGCAATGGCTCAACCAAAGTACAACCAAAATACACTTGAGATAGTCTCCTAGAAGCAGATGATCCTCCTCCTCACTAGTGCACCACTTTTTGAGTGAGAGAGAGATAACTTTCTGAATGATCTAAATAGAGATCTCCTGATCTCTATTTATACTAACCTGTTTGCCCAGTGACCTTATGGGGCCGACTTGTCTAGCTAGGTACATCCACAATATAATATATATTTCAGGGCTGGCCCCACACATGATGGTATAATAACCCATTGGCAAGTACACACACTTGTGACACTTGTCAATCCACATGACAACACTTCCTTATAGAGGAATAACACATCTCTAATAAGGGTACAATAAATATATATGAAATACATAGATGAAATACATTTCGAAGTTAAATATACATCAACAAAAGGTAAATAGAATAAGGTCACTTATGCACTTAATAGGAGATTCCATATTGCAGTAATGAGTAGATGTGAATTAGATTTGAAGGCAAGAATTTTAGAGGCTCAAGATAGTGATGAAGCCTATCTCCATATTAAAGAGAAATTGCAGCAGAATGTTATAGAGGAGAGGTATGTAAGGTATCAGTTGGGTGAGAATGATGTTCTCATTTATCAGAACACCAGACTATACATTCCAAACAGTGCAGATTTGAAGAAGTTGGTGATGGATGAGATACATCAGAAGCCATACTCAAGGCATCCAGGATATCAGAAGACTATAACAGCAACAAGGAAGCAGTACTTTTGGCATGGTATGAAGAAGGACATAGCTGAGTACATTGCTAGATGTCAGAAGTTCCAACAGTTCAAGGCAGAGAACCAACACCCAGCGAGGTTGTTGCAGCTATTTCCCATTCCAGAGTGGAAGTGGGAAGTGATTTATAAGGATTTCATAACATGACTACCTATGACAATTAAGAAGCATGATTCAATCATGGTTGTGGTGGACAAACTATCAAAGGTAGATCATTTCATCCCAGTCAAGTCCACCCACAAGGCTAATGATATTGCAGATATCTTCATGAGGGAGATATTCAGATTGCATGGATTGCCTAAGGCAATAGTTTCAGATTGTGACACAAAGTTCACATCCAATTTTTGGAAAGGATTGTTCCAAGGGCTGGGAACTCAGTTGAACTTTAGCATATCCTATCATCCTCATATAGATGGTCAGACTGAGAGAGTGAATTGGATCCTTGAAGATATGTTAAGGATGTATGTGATGGATAAGCCATCTAAGTGGGAAGACTATTTACACTTAGTGGAATTTGCTTACAACAATGGGCATCAAGCATCATTGAAGATGAGCCCTTTTGAAGTGTTGTATGGCAAAGGATGCAGAACTCCAGTGAGCTGGGATAGCCCAGTGAACAGAGTAGTGCTTGGACCAGAAATGATTGGGGAGATGGAACAGGAAGTTGTTAAGATCAGGTAGAATTTGAAGGCAGCACAGGATAGGCAGAAGAGTTATGCAGATCTGAAAAGAGTGCACAAGGAATTTTAGATTTGGGATCATGTCTACTTGAGAGTGAGACCCAGGAAGAGTTCCATGAAATTGAAGTTGTGTCAAGTTGGCACCAAGATATTGTGGGCCATTTGAAGTCCTTGATAGGATAGGGCAAGTTGCATATAGAATTGCATTTCCTGCTAACATGAAAGCTCATAATTTTTTCCATGTGTCTTTGCTTAAGAAATATGTACATGATCCTAATCATATCATTAATTGGCATGTGATATAGGTGGAACTAGAGGGAGAGTTCCAGGTGGAGCCTACATGCATCCTCGATAGGAAGGTTACCTTGCTCCAGAATCGGGCCATAGGGTAGGTAAAGGTGCAATGGAGGCACCTTAGCCCAGAAGAGGCCACGTGGGAGCTGGAGGATGCCATGAAAGAGGCATATCCATTTTTGTTCAGTTTTGAGAACACCGAGGACGGTGTTATTTTAGGGAGAGGGAGTTGTAATACCCCATTTTGCCCTTGATGTGTATTTGGATTTGATGTAAATACTATTTATATACAGAATGTGTATTTTCCCTAGTGTGGAGCTCAAGGCCAAGGTCCCACTAGTGGATGATTAAGTTTATTTCTTAGGAAAGCATTTGGACAGTTTGATTATTCATGGGATGATTAAGCCATGAAGGAATGTAAATGATGTAATTATTACTGAATGAATAAAATAACCAAGAAGATGGCTAAGGAGGAAATGAATGAGAAGGGGCCATGTGGATTGCTTAAGAAATATGTACATGATCCTAATCATATCATTAATTGGCATGTGATATAGGTGGAACTAGAGGGAGAGTTCCAGGTGGAGCCTACATGCATCCTTGATAGGAAGGTTACCTTGCTCCAGAATTGGGCCATAGGGAAGGTAAAGGGCCATAGAGCAGGTAAAGGTGCAATGGAGGCACCTTAGCCTAGAAGAGGCCATGTGGGAGCTGGAGGATGCCATGAAAGAGGAATATCCATTTTTGTTCAGTTTTGAGAACACCGAGGACGGTGTTATTTTAGGGAGAGGGAGTTGTAATACCCCATTTTGCCCTTGATGTGTATTTGGATTTGATGTAAATACTATGTATATATAGAATGTGTATTTTCCCTAGTGTGGAGCTCAAGGCCAAGGCCCCACTAGTGGATGATTAAGTTTATTTCTTAGGCAAGCATTTGGACAGTTTGATTATTCATGGGATGATTAAGCCATGAAGGAATGTAAATGATGTAATTATTACTGAATGAATAAAATAACCAAGAAGATGGATAAGGAGGAAATGAATGAGAAGAGGCCATGTGTATCCACTAGGGAGAAGTGAGGGGGCTTGGGATTGGTTTCCCATATTGCCACATGTCTGACTGAGAACCCATGGGAAAATCTTTGTTGACATTAATGCAACTGTAGTGGGTGGTTGAGAAACCTGGTGGCTGAGGCCACTGGAGTATGGAGCATGCCTACAATTTTGTATGGCAGTGAATGGATCTGATCGCTTGAGCATGATGACACTCAATCTCTTGGGAGAATGCGCTAAACCTGTTTGACTATCCGGGGGGGGTGGATTCATTCACTCATTCATGCAGACATTCATACAGACATTCCTCACTACTCACGCACGCACTGACTTGCCCTAGAATGTACTTTCCATTCACGAGCCATCAACCCTCGCAGAGAATTCATTCTCGTATTTCTTGTATACACCAAACCAATCCGAGAAGAGGGAAATATGAGGGTAATCATGCTTCCTATGTGGGAGAAAGAGCCCGAGAGTTGATAACCCTAACCACCCTGTGTGCAAACCCCAGTTACAGGGATAGAGTGGCATTGATAGAAGATGTTGCAGAGTGGTATTGGCAGAGCGGCCGTGAGGAAACCCCAAGCCTGGTAACAAATCATTTGTTGAACTATGCGAGAAAGTTGGGTTGCTTGATAAACCTAGTGAAGGATATAGTCTCAATGAACTAGTGACTGGACCTTTCTATGCCCATCTTGGAATAGCATTGGAAGGGAAGGATCGTGAGATACTGTGTAGTAGTGATAGGATCTTCCTTGTGTTGGATGTGGTAGGTATTGTGGGTTCCAGGTTGGATGAGAACGACTGGACCTTTCTATGCCCATCCTGAAATAACACTGGAAGGGAAGATGCCTTGAGAGACTGTGTAACAACGATTTAGGTCTTCCTTGTGTTGGATGTGGTAGGTATTGTGGGTGCCATGTCAACTAAGTGTTGATATGCCTGCATCTTTGTGGTTGAGCTCATTGGCTTAGCAACACCTTCCTTGTTGTCCCTGAATTGCTTGATAAAGCATTGTAGGTTGGCTTAGCATGGGTAGGAGCCCTTTAATGCTTGATAAACCCAAATATAGGCTGGTTTAGCATGAGAATGGAGCCTTGACTGTGAGAGAACCTGTTATCCCTCCTTAGTGGATACACTTCCCATCTCAGGGGTGATCTCTCAACTGAAATAGTATAGGTTGGACATAGATCTAAGGTTGGGTGGAACATTGCTCTCACTTAGCCAGTTGCTTCGGAATTGAAAGATAAGTATTTCTATTATGGTAAATGATGTTGTTTCATTGTTGTGATGAATGCTTGTGTATAGTTATGGAACTGTGGAACGTATGAACATGAATGAGACTGACATGAAGTCATATACAGGCCTGAGTAAGAGGTTGAATTCATTGTTGTAAGTATATCTTATATTGCATGAGTTAATGCCTTGTAATTCTTGCATAAGATAGATGTGTGGATTAAATCTGTTGATGCATTTTACATGTTATAAGGAATGATAGTGTTTCATTATTGAAGATGAATGTTTATGCATGACTAACCTGTGAAGGAGATGTATATTTACACCTGATCCTTGATAAGGAGAAGAACCCTGGAAGTGATTTCAGAAACCTCTGTGGGTCAGATGGAATGGAAGGTCTTGGTAGGTTGAAGGTTGGAAGTGTCTAAGTGAAAATACAGTCATAACTTCAGAGAATAAATGAGAAGGTTAGATACCTCACCTGATCAGAGGATTCTACCATTGGATATATCTCTCCAAGAAATTTCCAACGGTACCAACGCTGCCCCATTTGGATGCTGGAGGAAGAAGTTATGCCCCTTTGAAGAATTGATGAAATTTGCTTACAGAGGCAGAGTTCCGCACGCATGGTTCCGCAATTGCGGGTTGCGGGTTGTGGGATCACCAAGTTAAAAAATATACATGTTTTGGGTTTCCACAATCCCGCATCCGCAATTGTGGGATACAGTTTGTGGGATCAGCTGTTTGCGGGTTGCGGGATCATCGAGTGCACGTTTTCGTATTTTGGTTTCCGCAATTGCAGGTTGTGGATTGCGGGATGCGAGTTGCAGGATCGTCATGTGCACGTTTTTCATATTTTGGATTTCTGCAATCCCGCATCTGCAATTGCGGGTTGCAGATTGCAGGATGCGGGATCCTCAAGTGCATGTTTTCGCATATTGGAATTCCGCATTCCCGCATCCGCATCCGCAATTGCGGGTTGCAGGATGCAGATTGCGGGATTCGCTGTTGCGGAATGAGGTTGCGGATTCGAGCTCTCCCGACTGTGTGTATGGGCACTCAGTCGATGTTTTGGGAGAAAAAAAATGGATCGTGGTCTCCAGTGGCCAGGCAGGTCGGTGGGGATGTGACATTAACTCATTGTCACATTCCGAGGAGTCAAAATCTCGTTACAGATGCATATGCTAATTATTTTTTGGATTGGAATTTATATCATCTATAAATGGTAAGCAATAATTTTTTTTGTATATACCACATCAATCATATCCAAAACAAATTTATATAAGTAAACTTGCCAAGGAAAAAGATGTATACATATAGATAAAATTTTGGAGTGTTTGTAAAAATATAAAAATGGTGGATCTACTATCCTACAAAATTGGGAATTTAGCCCCAACTATACATCAACATCATGGAACATATATATGGACCATATACAATCCATGTCTCTCATGGTAGCATACGATGGCACTTGCCACCCTCCTGAATACTCGTACCCATGGGTGAGGTACTCCAACCACCAGTCATTGCATATCCTTTGGAAGATCTTCAATCTCTACCATGGGTATTTGCTTGATCAAATGGTTCATATTTCCAATGGCATTCTCTAATGTACTATTGGATTCTACGATATCTCCACCTCAGTCTATAGGTCTATATCGAGGGGATCCCTCAGGACGAGCTGGTCCAATATCTACACATGATTAGTTTATGTTTGAATTTGTATTCACCTCAAAAAATATTTTGATTTTATTTCATAACTTTTAACAAAAATCCTAAAAATTTTATATCACGAAAATGATTTAAAAAGATTACCAGTAGCACCAAGTACACTCCAGGGAGGCACTGTCATGTTAGGATATCTGTTAAAATATATCCCCTCATAAGGATACTCATCAATAGAAATCACTTGGTGCTCCCACTAAGCAAATAAGTCATCCTCATAGGAGTTAGAAGCTCGCCATCCCCCGAGTCATAACATAAGTCATGTCAATCAGATCATGGAAGGCTCTCATAGATCTCTTGGATCTACATATACTCACGGGCTCATGGCAGGAACCTGCTCCAAGAAGAAAGTGCACACAATACCCCTAAAACCAAAGGTCTTCATCTTTCTTGTGTTGCACCTTGATAGTTGGGATTTCATACATCCCAATAAAGGAGTGCTCCAATCATAAACTGTCACTTGTAAACAATGAACCACATAGAAAATTTATGGTCTCAACACTTCGTGAAGTGCTGGTGATCCCATGATACGACCAATGGTTGTCACTATGATTTTGAGACTCAAATACTCCATGTCTCAGATTGACACCTGTTTACCTATCTTTTCAGATCCGATCGTGCAATATACAACCACATATTCCTCCATGGTCATGTACTCATTGCTACGAGCTTTGAATCCCGATACCTCTCCTCGGCATGAAATCCCCGTAAGGAATTATTTTTCCTCAACCTCTATTTTTAGAGCTTCTGCATCCAACATAAAGGAACTGGCATCGGGATCCCAATACTATGTCAATAGTTGCAACGAGTGTTTTCAAGCGCGTATTTTGTTTGGTTCGAATAATTTATTCAAATTGTAATTGTGAAGTGCTTCCATTGCTTTAGGGTCTTCTAACACTTCATTGTAAATGTCTTCATGTTCCCTCTCTCTCTCTCTCCATTCAATCACCATTCTTCCAAAAAGAGCGAAAATTTTAGTTCAAATTTTAAGTTTTTTGCCCTCACGCATTCATACATGCCCTATAATGCTTACAGGTGTGTATATACACATTCTGTAGTGTATACATGTGCATATATACACGTCCTCTAGTGTATATAGGTGTGTATATACACATCCTATAGTGTATATAGATACGTATATGGAAGGTCACACCCACTCTACAACATTGTTGGGCGCGTATGCTGCTTTTTCTAAATTGGGGTTGCTTATAATATGAAAATATTGACTAAAATGCATTAAAAATCGAATTAATTGAAAGAGGATGTGAAGACCTCTTACCTAACTCTGACGACACCTCGATCAGAGGCCCACAACTCTCACAATCACACAACGAAGTTTGAGGTTTTTTCCACTCTCAAAACAAAAATTTCCCAATTTTAACAATGAAATGGTTAAAATGAGTTTTTTCCCTAAATATATATTTTCTTTTACCCAATTTTCTATAGTTTGGATATTTTTTTTATTTTATTTTTGGGACTAATTGTGGTTTTTATTTAGGGTTGAGATGGATTATTTTTATTGTATTTGTATACATGATGATGATGATGATTGTTTCTCTACCATGATGTCATATTGATAGGGATCGTTTTCGTTACCTAGCATATAGGATAGCTTATCCTTTCATTGCATTATGCATTGTCTTGATTAGTTTTGAAACACTTTAGGATCTGTTTTTCAAAGTTGCAGCATTAACCTTATTCTGTATTTATATGTCGGATCTTTCACAATAGAGCCTTCCTTTTACATGGGTATCATAGTTTAGATCAATTATACCTTTTGGTACCCATGTTGATGTATTTTAAAATCGAGGGTCCCTTGGTAGTGTTGCATGACTTTGCGTTGAAGACTCAATTTTCTTCTACCTCTTATATTTGATGTCCATTTTCCTATAGGGGACTCTCACCATATTTTTTGTGTTTATTTGTCAATGAATTGCATATTTCATGCTTGCGCTTTTGGGCCTAATGTCGACTTCCAACTTATTGTTGACAATAAGCCTAATTTGCATTCTCTTAACTGTTAAGTTTTGAATTAATTTTTCCTTTGCAACTTAACACTCATTTACCTAGAGGAAAGACTCTCGAGTGTACTTATCCGGCTCATGCTCCTTGCATTAAGCATATGTTTGTTCCTTTTGCTTGGAGCTAGTTCTCTTTCCCATGACACTCATTTCCTCCTATGTACGTTAATATTCTTTTATTATTTTTTTTTTCAGGATTTTATAATATGAAAAAGACAAAAAAACCAAATATTCCAAAAAGGTGGATGGGAAAGAGTCAACTCTTATTTATGTTTGGTATAAATTGTACTGTCGTCCTTGAACAAAGCACATTCTTTTGAGTCATTATCTCAGCAATTTGGGTTTTTAGTGTGACTTTAGCACACTCAACTCATTTATGAAAAATATCCCTCAACTAGGTATTCTTCTAGTCACTATGGAGAAGTTTGTTGATGTCTCATGTATCACAGACTTATTTTCTTGGCCATTCTTGATTCTATGCTTCCTTTGTCACTTATTGTGCCGTGCTTTTTGTTCAAGGTAAGTTTTCAGCCTGTGTCGGTCACTCCTAAGAACTCTTGATTTTTGTATGTCGCCCTTCCTGTATGTCAATTATGTTTTAGAATTAGTCATTTTTTCTTTGCAAATGTTTGGAATTCTGCTATACATCATGTTGGATGATAGGGGATGCCTTAATTCCCTCCTTCCAGTGGATCACTTCCCATTGAATTCAGTTCATTTTTATGGGATAGCGATCTAGATATTTTTAGTACCTTGGAACTTGTAGTCATTGGTGGCATGTTTCCTTGCTACCGACAGTGGGAATACGTCAATGAACCCTAATCGTTAGAGTCTAGTAATTTTCGGTATAAACGCATTTATTCTCACTTGTTAGATTGTATTAGGAACTTTTCCTCTAATTATAATTTTTAGTGATTTGGCTCTCATTTGTTAACGATATACATCAATGACCGATAATAAAAAAATGTCCGACTGTGTTCAACTTCAACACATTTATTCACATGGTTTAGACTCTTACCCGTGTTGGTTTGGTTTGAATACCTCAGGTCCATTATAGAATCACATCTTTTTGTTATGACTCGAGTTGCTATGGATTTCCATTTATTAATTTTATGACACTGATACTTATGAGGATTGATTTGTTCAGCACTTATTTACAGATATCTTCACTTGATTCTAATACATAGATCCACTGTATATTGCTCTGTGACTATGCTCTCTTTTTTACATGGATCCAAGGTGTATTCATTTTGTGGCCATGATAAATACTTATATATCTCATGGATCCAAAATGTACTTGGTTTGGTGGCCATGCTTGTTGTTACTCCTAAGCATGGGTATGCCCATCTTGGGAAGAAACTTTTTTGACTTGTTCCGTTGTAGGTTATTTCCTATGGCTAGAGTTTGATGACTTCTCTTGAGTCTACCTTGCATTTACTTCTAAAAATTTATAATGTATTTCTGTCATCACTTGTCCTTACAACCTCACACATTAGGGGGCATATGTTATAACATATTTTTCCACATCATATGAAAATATACACATTTTGTCCTTATCTATGATATCCCCCCAAGCAGACTTCCGTGACCTATTATGGATCAGTTATGATATATCTTCTCAGTAAAAAACTTTAAGAATACATTCTTTCTTCTCATACATTCCATGTCAATGTCTAGACCACATATATGTGCCTTTGCAGAGTCCAACCCATGTATGCACTTATTTGGAGGTAAAACATATATTTTTCTGGGAAAAGTGAAATAAACTTCATTATTTCTAACCTCCTTTTTCCCATGAATAACTACCCCTAACTTCCTTAACTGCCTCCTAAAAAGTATTAAAGACGAAAGAAAGAAGTTGAGGAGGGAGAAAATACCTTTAGCATCCTAATGCTGTCATTTTATTCATAAAATCCACAACCCTAGTCTCGTGTCTATAAGTTTTTCCCTTTATAGAAATCTAAAATTTCCAGTAGTCTTCACCTTTGATCTAGTGATAAATATATCATTCCACTTTCTTGGACTTGCCTTGAGTGGAACACGGTGATGTATTGCAAGTGTGTGACCCAGGTAGAGGAATTTAGACTCTAGTTCCAGGACAGTGTTGCAGCGAAGAACATGTGAAACCATTCTGATGTATTTTTGTTATATTTATATAAAGAACCTTCTTTTCCATCCAATTTATTTGTTAAGATAATGTTTATGACATTTTGATTTCTTAATACATTCAATTGCAGCCAAATATTTCTATATTTGCAACCATTATCTATTGTGTTTATGTTTCCTTCTTGTTTGTATATATTCAAGAGCACAACAAGACTAAATATTCAATAAAGGGATCTACTTCGAACTTTGTACTATAGGTGGGATTCTTGTTTACTTGATTCATTTAGATATTGGTTGTAAATATTTATTTTGAATTTCCTTCCTTTGGAATTGAATAATCTCTTTATGGACATCACTCTATGATGATTGTAACCCAAATTCATTAGGGTATTTTCACTGAAACAATACAATCCTCGAAATGAGGGGAAGTGCCTAGGGGTTTTCCCTGTGAAATTCTAAATCCCAACAGATCATGGAGCTGAGTATACCTCACAGAGAAAGAATGAGTAGAGAAATTGAGTTACAGTAACAATTGTAGTAAAAAATGAGCAGACAATTGAACATGCATGAGAACTCAGATAGGAGCAGATTAATGTCACAAAATCCAATAATCAATATAATGAACAATGATGATACAATAGAGATAATTCGAATCTCCTAGGAGAATTCAAGTTAGAGTCTGTCTAGCATAGTAATTATCACCTCAATTAGTGATCTGGAATTCCCAAACTTAGTTAAACTCAACCAAATCTTAGTGAATTGATGATACAATCAGTTAACTGACCAAGGAGGGTGAATCCATGAGTTTTTCATGCAAATCAATCAGAAAAGGGTGCATGAGGCCACAATCAGTGGTGATCGGAGCAATCATGCATGAAGGGCACATTAGGTGGCTAATGGGTCCTAGATGACATCTGCACACCACTAGGGGGAAATAACATCACTAAGTGCTAGGAAATGGTAAATAATGCAAGTAGGACAAGGATGGAGTATTGAAATATCCTAACACCCCCCCTTAATCCAAACTTGTGCATCTTGGGCCCTGGTTACTAAGACCAAAGGTCACCCATACAATCAAATAAATGATGAAAATAAAATAACTATCCATGAAACAAGGTAAGGGGGGAAACCTTATGGGAACCCCCCCCCCTAAAAAACAGGACATTAGTAGGGAACTCAAATAGCCTTCACACTAAGCAGGGAAGGAAAACATTTCCTGAGTGAAAGCCTTTGTAAAAATGTAGGCAATCTGCTCCAATGTAGGATAGAAATGTAGGTGCTGGATCTAGATCTGGATCTAGATTTTCTCCTCTTATGTATCTCCCACTGTGTCGAAGCTGTATTTTCCAAAACAAGTCTTCCGGGAACCCTTTGTGCTACTAGAACGAATGGCTCATTGTAGTCCAAATAATGAACCTTTTAGTACCCTTTTTCAACCAACCAATATTTGTACTTGGTTGTAGATTCCCCATGGAAAGTCTCTTCAAGATATTGTGGATCAAACCCCACCATCATGTAGCACCTCTATGAGAGAAGTGGATTTGCATGACATAGTGCAAGGTTTTCATGATACTGAGATCCGGTGGTTCTAAGGTCAAATGGATCCCCAACTATGTTCCCAGCAGCTAAAAGGACTTTGTGATCCCATATTGGCCTTGGCCATGGATTGGGAGCAGGTGTGGGATATGGATCTTGATCTGCTTGAACTTTATTCTCAACATCAAGATCTTGATCCTCATATTCATTAGAAGAGATATCATTTTGATCTTCATAAGATGCCAATGTAGTAGGCAGAGAGTATGGGAAAAAGTGAGAGAATTCATTTTCCTTTGAGGCATGGTTTACAAACCCTTTCGATACAATCTTACCATAAGAGATCTCTGCAATCTCAATTGTGTCAAGACCAAAGACCACTTTCTTCAGTGAACCTGTGTGAGTCATTTGATAGACAAACAACAAATTTGCTGACAAAGAAGACACAAATAGAAAAATTTTGAATTTTCCATGCTCCAGATGTACTATGCCCTTCCCTTCAACATAGATCTGAGAATTATCTCCCATGTGAATAATCGGACCATCATTGAGATCTAGAGAAGAAAATGATTCTTTGGAGGAAACCATGTGGTTGGAGGCTCCCAAATCTATGAGGAAGGCTTGTGATTGTGAAAATACATCCTTCAGTGCATGTCATCTCTCATGAACACCTAACTCACTTCCAGAATCAATCTCTCTTGTGCCTTCTAGGAGGGCAATGTTGTGTTGTTCAAGAAGTTTGGTCATCTGATCTATATTCTTCTTCGTGCATGAACTCTCTGGATGGTTTCCTTTCTTGCAATAGGAACACTTGGATTTCTCAAATCCCTTTTGATTATCCTTCTTGGAGATGGAGGCTCCTTCCGATGGATTAGACTTTGGATTCTGCTTGGTCTCAAATTGCTTCTTCTCTTTACCCTTTTGCTTCCCTTTTTCATTCTCACTTTTTGACTCCATCCATAAGAGCTTGATTTTTGGAGGCTTGCAAAGTGCCCATCTAAATTAGTTTGTCTTTTTATTGGATGAGAGATTCAGTGAATACATGTAAGGATGGAATTTTCCAACCATGTATTGAAAATCTCCCTAAATGGAAGGTAGAAACAAAGATGGAGAACTCAGGACCAAAAATGCTCATAATGTATAGAAACAACTGCTCATCCTTCTTCTCAACGACACACTGCTTGCATTGCATGACCAAATATTTGAATTTGGAAAATAATTAATGGATGGTTTCGAAACAGTTGGGTTGAAGAGAAATCAACTCATTCTCCAGAATATGGCCCCTTAGCTCATGTTGTTTTCTGAAGAGGGTCTCCAACTTCAACCAAATATCTCTTGGAGTCTTCAATCCTTCGAGGTGGAAGAGTAGATCTCTGGAAATATGAATACACATGAAACCAAATGCTTAATCCAATTTATTCATATACTTGGCCTTCTCAACAGCTGCTTGAGGCTCGAACTCCTTTCCCATTGTTACCCTGTACAGTGACTTAGTGTGAAGCTCCATCTGCATATTATCCCTCCAATAAAGATAATTGAAGGGTGTCAGGATCCTGAGAGAGAGAGAGGAGCATTTGAATTCTCCATTAGAGTTGTTGGAGCAAATACAATGTGGTACTGCTGCACTGAAAAAATTTCAATAACCTGCAAAAAATATCAATTTTGGATATAGACTACTACTGAGCACTGCTTTAGGACAATAGGCACATTTTTCTGGATCCTTCACACCTGGCTAGACCTCAAAGGATTTATCCAATGGATTCATTGCAATGGCACCATGATTTGTTGTGGAAATCCAGAGGATTTTGGTGCACTACTAAAAGAAACTGCTCAACCTACTCTCACTGAGCTCTGATACCGTGTGAAATTATAAATCACAGCAGATCATGGAGCTAAGTATACCTCACAAAGAAAGAATGAGTAGAGAAATTGAGCTACAGTAAAAATTGCAGTAAAAAATGAGCAGACAATTGGACATGCATGAGAAATCTAATAGGAGCAGAATAATGTCACATAATCCAATAATTAGTATAATGAACAATGATGATGCAATAGAGATAATTCGAATATCTTATTAGAATTTGAGTCATAGTCTATCTAGCATAGTAATTGTCACCCCAATTAGTGCTCTGGAAGTCCCAAAATCAATTAAACTCAACCAAATCTCAATGAACTGATGATACAGTTAGTTAACTAACCAAGTGTTGAAATATTGTAACATCTAAGAATATTATTCTTGTACTTTATTATTCTGGAGATGTTCCATTCCTTTGAGGTGACCCTATTGTATATCCAGAGATGTTTATTCCTCCAAGAGATTGTGGTAACTAGGGTTATTAGATCTCCCATGTGAGGTCGGCCCTGAGTTAGCTGTTTAGGGGTTTTTAGACTCTCCTGGGAGAGATTGGCCCCATTAGGGTGAAAAGCAGTTAGAACATGATCATAAATAGAGGAGGTGTGCTCCTCATTTATCTCATTCATTCACTCACTTGTAATTGGCGCATAGGAGAGAGAGAGGTCTACATAGGAGGAGAAGGAGCTCTTGTTGAGGACTACATCTTGTATTGGGTTGATTATCTATATTGAGGAAAGCTTTGCTGGGTTTTCTACCCCATGAGGGTTTCCCAGGGTAAATCTTTGTCTATCTTGTGATTGTGTTTCTTTCAGTGATCTTGCTTGTGAAATTAGGCTAAATTTAACATGGTATCAGAGCTAGCTTGAAGAGGACATCTTTCACAAGGAGAAAATACCTCTCTCTCCTCCTTCGGTGAAAATTAGGGTTTCTGCAAAAGTTAGAATTTTTGGAATCTGATTGCATGGTTGGAAATCTCTCCTCAAAATCGAACTTTTGAGCCCTAGATCGAACTTTTTGAGTGGGTAGAAATCCGGGAAATTCAAACCCTAGTTTGGGTTTTCGACTAGAAAACCAAAAAAACCAGTAAACCAGAAAAAGTGTGCACCTGTGCACCAGTGAACCAGAAAAGCTGCGAACCTATGCACCAAAAAACCATAAGAGTGAAGACCAGAAAACTAGAAATTCTGTTGCAGATCCAGAAGGTGAAAAGTTGAAGTTTCGAGAAGCATAACACACCAGTAATCTGAATTCAATCAAGCTCATCTCCTAGTAAGTACTATTCTATCTTTTGAAACTTCAATCTCTGTGACCTCCTGGATAAGATGGCTCCAAGCACTAAGCTTGAAGATAAGCTAGAGGGTATAGAAAATTTCCGAGCATGGAAATATAGAATTGGTCTCATTCTTGAAGAGAATGATCTTGTCCAATATATCAAGGATGAGGTTGCAGAACCTGAAGAATATAAAGCCAAAGATAATCATAGGAAGGACTTGATTAGGGAAAAGAGAATAATTGATGATCCTATCAAAGACCACTTGATTCCCTAAGTGGAATCCAAGAAGACCCCAAAGGAAATGTATTATGCTCTTTCCAGAATGTATGAGGGAAAGAACATCAATAGGAAGATGAACCTGAGAGCTCAATTGAAGAGCACCAAGATGAATAAATGAGAATCTATTCAAGACTATTTCTCAAGGGTTTCCCAGTTCAAGGAACAACTAGATGCCATTGGAGATACCCTTGATGAATATGAACTAGTCATGACTGCTCTAATGGTCTTACTAGACCTTGGGAGTCATTCATCCAAACCATGTGTGCAAGGAAAGAAAGTATGAAGTTTGATGTGGTATGGGAGGATTGCATTCAAGAAGAAGCTAGGGTTGCCAATAGAGAAGCCTTGCTCAAAGAAGATGACCAAGCCTTAGCCACCCACACCAAAAGAAGAAGGAGTCACTTCAACTCCAAGAAGAATGGTCACAAAGAATCTCATCCTCCTCATAGATTTAAAAAGATAGGAGGAGCCAGTTTAGAAAGAGATCTCTCCTCAGTCCAATGTTATAGTTGTCACAAACTAGGACACATTGCTAGAAATTTTCCTTCAAAGAAGAAGAAGAATCTTCACAAAAGACATCAAGCACATTTGGAAGAAGATGATAGTGAAGAAGAGGAGGAGGAAAGGCCTCAAAAGAAAAGAACTAAAATAGAAAAAGAAGATGCAGAAGAATATGTTCTATTCTCTGCACTCTCTGGGTCTGTAACACCTGGAGAAGATACGTGGCTCATTGATAGTGGAGCTTCAAAGCACATGACAGGACAAAAGAAGACTCTCTCAAGACTTGAAGAGAAGACCTCTCCACAGAAGGTAGCTCTAGGATATGACTATCAATATCCCATCAAGGGAATTGGTGAAGCAAGCTACAAGCTTGATTCTAGAACCCCATTGAAGATGAAGGAAATCTTATATGTACCAGGTTTGAAGAAGAACTTAATTTCTATCTCAGCATTAGATAAGAAAGGTTATAGGGTTGCATTCATAGATGTACAAGTGGTCATGTGGTCCAAAGGAAAATCAATTAAGGATGCAATTGTTATTGGTGAAGAGGAAGGAGGTCTATACAAGGTCCATCCAGAAGCTGCCCTTGTTCATGAAGCCACTAGCCCAAGTGAGCTATGGCATAGAAGGCTTGCTCACATTAACTACAAAGCACTACCTCATGTGAGCAAGGTAGTCATAGGACTACCAGACTTAAAGATTGATCATGATGGCACTTGCAAAGGATGTGCAAAAGGAAAAAATATCAAGAACCCATTTCCAAAGAGTGATACAAAGTGATTCATTCAGATATATGTGGATCAATGCCATCCACATCCTTGAGTGGATATGAATACTACCTTACATTCATTGATGACTACTCAAGGAAGACTTGGATATATTTTTTGAAGGGAAAAGCTGAAGTCTTTGGAAAGTTCAAGGAATTGAAAGCCTTGATAGAAAACCATTCAGAAAAGAAGATTAAGATACTCAGGACAGATAATGGTGGAGAATATACTTCAAAAGATTTTGAAGTATTTTGTAAAGAAGCTGGAATCAAGAGGGAGCTAACCACTCCCTACAATCCCCAACAAAATGGTGTTGTAAAGAGAAAGAATAGAACCATTATGGAAGCAATAAAAACAATGATACATGATCAAGACCTACCTATGTATCTATGGGCTGAAGAAGCCAGGACAATAGTCTATGTGCAGAATAGACTATCTCATAGTGCTCTTGATTTCAAGACCCCAGAAGAAGTGTTCACAGGGAAGAAGCCTGAGGTAAGTCACATCAAGATATTTGGATGTCTGGTATACATTCACATTCCAAAAGAAAAGAGGACCAAGCTAGATCCTTCTGGGAAGAAAGGAATATTTGTTGGATATTGTGAAGCATCCAAAGCATTTAGAATATACATCCCAGGATTCCATCATATGGAAATAAGTAGGGATGTGACATTTGATGAAGAGGTAGCTCTCAAGAGATATAGGAAGTGTCAGGATGAAGAAGTATATGAGGAAGAGGCACCTTCCAGAATTACAGAAGCTGCAGCCACTCCTGAAGAGACAACACCTGAAGACCATGACATGATGGAACCACAAGAACCCCCTGTCATTAACATATCAAGGAAGAGAAAACCAGCATGGGCAAGAGACATTATACTAGGAACAGAAAAGTATATAGCTCCTGAAGGCTCCACTAGGGTGAGCAAGAAACCAAAGACATTCTCCAACTATGTTGCCTTGATGTGTGATCTTGTAGATCAAGAACCCACTAGTTATGAAGAAGCATCTCATAAGAAAGAGTGGGTGGAGGAAATGACGGAGGAATACCAATCAATAATGAAGAATGATGTTTGGGATATAGTTCCCAAGCCAAAGGACAAGAGTATGGTATCCTCCAAATGGATATACAAGATAAAGCATGCTACGGATGGTAGCATTGAAAAGTATAATGCAAAGTTTGTGGCTAGAGGGTTCTCTCAGAAAGAGGGAATTGACTATGAAGAAACATTTGCACCAGTTGCAAGGTACACTTCCATTAGAACCATCATGGCACTTGCATCCATGATCAAGTGGGAATTACACCAAATGGATGTGAAGACAACCTTCCTGAATGGTGTGATTGAGGAGGAAGTGTACATAGAACAACCACAAGGATTTTAAGTTGAAGATAGAAGAACTCACGTATGCAAATTGAAGAAGGATTTGCATGGGTTGAAGCAAGCTCCCAGAGCTTGGTATGGAAGAATTGACAGTTTCCTGACAAGCTTGGGCTTTACCAAGAGTAAAGCTGATCCTAATATTTATCTCAAAGTTATGGATGATGAACCTGTCATATTGTTGCTATATGTGGATGATCTATTTTTGACTGGAAATGAGAAACAAATTATCGAGTGCAAGAAGAAGCTCTCTTCGGAATTTGAGATGAAAGATCTCGGATTGATGCACTACTTCCTAGGTTTGGAAGTATGGCAAGGCCCAAGAGGAATCTTTCTCAACCAGGGAAAGTATGCTATGGAAATCTTGAAGAGATTTGACATGTTGGAATGTAAATCCATGGCCACTCCCATGAATTCCAACTTGAAGTTGTTAGTTGATGACTCATCAAAGTTAGTGGATATGACTCTGTACAGAAATATTATTGGGTCATTGATGTATTTGAGAAATACTAGACCAGATATATGCTTTGATGTGAATACCTTGAGTCAGTATCTAGTGGAACCTAGATGAGTTCACTTGATAGCTGCAAAGCATGTGATGAGGTACCTAAAGGGTACGATAGACTTTGGTTTATGTTATCTTGGAGATCATGACTTCAGACTGCATGGCTACACAGATGCTGATTGGGCAGGAAGTGTATTAGACAGGAAGAGCACATCGGGAGGATGTTATTGTCTGGGATCTTCTATGATCTTGTGGTTTAGTAGGAAGCAGTCTAGTGTGGCTCTCAACACAGCTAAAGAGGAATATATTGTTGCTCGCTCTGCTAGTTGTGAAGTGGTATGGCTTCGAAAACTGCTATCAAGATTATTTGACTTAGAGATGGACCCCACTGTGATCCTATGTGACAACCAGAGTTGTATCAAGATGATAGAGAATCCAGTGTTCCATGATAAGTCAAAGCACATAGAAATCTGATATTTTTATATATGGGATATGGTGCAGAAAGGAGCTATCAAGCTCGAGTATGTGAGCAGTGACGAACAAGTTGCTGATATATTGACCAAACCTCTGTCTCGAGTAAAGTTTGAGTATTTCTGAGACAAGCTTGGTGTAGTTCAGAAGGACCCTCCTCGAAAGGGGGAGTGATGTGGTCGATGATGATGAGATTTCCTGCATCGACAGTGAAGTCTATGATGATGAGATGCCTGCATCGACAGTGAAGTCGATGATGTGGATACCTGTATTGGTGATACCGACGATGAGGTCGATGAATGGTCCTTAGACTTAGTGTAAGTTGACAAGTGGATTGTATCATCCTTGGACACGTGTCCTAAAAGAGATCCGTAGACATATGTCTCTGAGAAAGTGGTCCCTAGTGGACGAGATGGGGATTGCATCATGACAGAACCCTTAGTTCAAAATGTATGTGATAGGACTGCATCGTCCCTGAATGTTTAGTTAAAAATGTATGTGATAGGACTGCATTGTCCCTGGACAGTTGGTTCAAAATATACATGATAAATCCTAGATCTGATCTAGGTCACATCCAGTATGAAAAAGGACTGGCACTGTGGTCGGGATTGCATCATACCTAGACATGGATTTGTCTTAAAAGGATCACGGTGTTGGGCCTAGGTTGGGACAAAGTTTTGGTAACACCTTCTTTTGACAAGCAGGGAAAGCTGAGATGTGCGCAGCTCAGAAAGATAATTTTGTCTAAGTGTTGAGGATGTTGCAGAGCTGTGCACAACATCCAAGTTTTGATTAGGCTGCGAAGCTGTGCACAGCATCCAAATTTTTGAAGCATCGCAAAGACCAGCGCTGTGAGGAGGCAGTGCTACGAAGCAGTTAGGACACGTGGAGCCAGCAAAGCGGAGTGCTGGACATGGATCAGGTAAAGGTATTGGACGGACTAGCAATGGTCTAATTTTGGAAAGATGCTCTAGGGGTGCCAAGCGGTGGGAACAAGCAAATCAGGAAGGCGGCCAATGCACGAGTTTGTTGAGGAAAGCAACGTCTTGGCACGCCTGGTGGGAGAAACCGTTAGAGATGAACGGTTCTATGAAAGAGATCTGTTGGCACGCGTGCGATAGGGAGGCCAATAGGGACAAAATGAAGACATGGATAACCGCCACGATGAAGCAGATGCTACCAGATGCCAGCAAGCTGGTTTAGGGAAACCAACGCAGTTTTGAAAACCCTAAGGGTTTTTGGGTTTAGGTATTCAGCTTTGTAAAGACATGACCTTAGAGGCATGATCTATTTAAGAAGAGAATTTTGTATGGGATGGGGTTACATTTTGGGGTTAATCTCTACTTTTTGTAGTTACAATTTTGGTTGTTGTATTGTAAAATCTCTCTGAGCTAAGAAGATTGTAAAGCCTCTGCAGCTGTGTGTGCAGAGACCTATCTGAGAGGAAGGAGAATCTACAACTGAGTGCACAGACTAAGAACGGTTGTCCCCATCCCTTTTAAAGAAATATATTACCAACCATTCTTGTGGACGTAGCTTCCCACCTAGGGGAGTGAACCACGTTAAATCTCGTGTTGTGCGATTGTGTTTTATGAATGAATGATTACTTGTGTTTTCTGTCAATGAATGTCTAGATGTTTTCTTTGCATACTGTTATGAAGAGAGCTTTTATATGCATTTTCCATTAGAGAAGTATGGAAATGATATGCTAATTTCTGTATGAATAGTTGAATGGTGAACATTTATTCTTTTGTATGAAGGTAGTGAATCAGTCATTTAGTTGAGTACTTTCTTACACACAGTAAAGGAATGTCTACAGTGGATTAGATCAGTCGTCCATGTTCAAATCATGACATCCTGAGTTAATGAATGAATTTTAGAAGGATAGTCAGTTAAGCGCCTGAATGAATGGATGAGCGATATTCATTTCAGTGCCTTAAGCGTTTTCAAGATAATTCAAGTATAGAATAAAGTTGGATTGTTCGCAGCTTCAGTAGAAGTCCTACAGTAGAAGAGTATATTGGTGCGGACCGCAGCATTTCCCGTCACTGCGTAGTCTCACCTCGCAGCACATATCCTCTGTTGTGTTGCGCAGTACGTCCGTCCAAGAAATTTATCACTTACTATGGAAACCTGGTTCTGCAGTACCCCATAGATACACCTCGGGTGAGACCTCAACCTGCTCGCAGGTTGTTGCCGAAAGGGCCGGTGCGAAGGGGTTTTGTTGGTCAAAGGGAAACCGCAAAGAACCTGGGTCTTATAAGAAAACCTCTGGGTCAGTGTTAGCCAACAAATGGTTTCGTTGCCGCGCTAGAATCCGTGATGAGTTGCAACCGTGATGTGTGACAAAGAATACCAGTTCCTGGAAGGCTCTGACAACTGGCATCCTGAAAAGACAGAAATCCAAGCTTGGTGGGAAAAGACTATAAGAGACTTTAAAAGGTAAGAGAATAGACATCCGTGTCTAAGTGACACACAGTGGTCGGATAGATATCTATTCAATGATATTCACGAGATTTTTTGGGCATCATTTCCAAACAAGCTGCATTCGTGGATCTCGCAGCTCGCAGAGAAGAAAACTTGTTTTCAAGGAGGAGTTCCTATATAGTGGACTCCTGAGCTCACAGCGCAGCTCAAAGCAATAGACAGCCCGTTGACACGCGCAGTTGATTTTTGGGCCGATCATATGCTAGAAGGCTTCGTAACAGAATTTGCTGTAGACACACTCAAATCCTACAGCCAAGCAGAAGCATACTTTTTCGAAGGAATTCAAGGTAAGTTCCTGAACAATCTCAGTCTCTACATTAAGATGCTGTTAGCTGAGAAAGGTGTTTTAAGAATGCAGTAATATTCTTAAGTTTGTCATGGTAAACAGTATATTTAGTGATTTGGATGAAGAAACACATAATCTTAGAAGTGGTAAAAGATATAAATTTAATAAGAATCTTGGAGGCCCTAGACTCCATATTGATACTGAGATCCCGTGTAACATTGACAACGAATCCGCACCGCCATTTACCCCTGAGAACCCACCGGTTGCAGAGACCGCACCACCATTATCTCAAAACTAACCCGCTACGCAGCTTGCCCCACAGAACACTCATCCCAGTACATCTCTCCCGATAATCCCATCTGTTTTCACTACGCAGAGCCCTTTACAGCAGCCGCGCACTAATTCGGGCGCTTCTCCACCTAACAGCACAATGGCAAACACTGATATGAAGCTACCGATATTCAAAGGAACTGGCCTAGAAGACCCTGACCAACATTGGTTTCTTTGTGAAGCCATATGGAGTGTAAGACAAATCCAGGATGATGCAGTGAAGAGAGCATAGCTCATCACCACTTTCAGAGACAGAGCTTTACATTGGTTCATGAAATACTCTACCACACATCCAAGAACCCTCGCAGAAATTAAAGCTGCGCTCGTGGCTGAGTTTAAGAAACCTAAATCTGAATCTCAGTGTATAATCGAGTTGAAGGAAATAAAGCAGAAACTGATTGAAATGGTTTGGGAGTTTGATTAGAAGTTCAAGACCCTATTAGACCAAGTAAGCTTTGTTATAGCTCCGTAACAGCACAAGGAATGGTTCATTGTTGCGTTGTTGCCCCATATTAGATTACCATTGATGCAGTAGAAGGTTGAGTCACAGGCAGAGGCCTTGGAGATCGCAATGAAGCTAGAGGCTTCACCGATTGGTGAGACTAGTTTTGGAATGTCTCAGATATAGAACCAGCTGACCACCCTGACACTGGAGCTCCAAAGCATGAAGAATGGCAAAGAACAAAGGTATGAACCTAGACATGAGGTCTGGTGTACAAGTTGTAAAGGAGAAGGCCATGACTGGGAGCACTGCCCTTTATTCCGCGACTATCTTAATAGTGGTGCGCCCAACCCATTAAATCAGAATCAAGCCCCATGGTGTGAAATTTGTAGAACTATAGGACACATACCTGAAGATTGCTATCTTATATAGAAATATGTGAAAATACCTAAAAATTTATACTGCAATTTCTATAAATCAGTTGGACATGATGAATCCAACTACCGCGCATATGAGCTAATGAATGAAAGAAAATGAGATATGGACTCAATGAGAGGTGCTAGCTTGTACCGCGTACAACAAGACACCTAGCCGAAACAAGAGAATGCACAATATGACCAAGGAGGATACAGAGGTCATGGTGGTGGATACCACGGCAAAGGAAGAAATGCTGGCTCGACGCAGGGAAGAGGCCGTGGCCAGGTCATTTGTTATAATTGTGGCCAGCCAGGTCATGTATCTAGAGATTGTGTTAACCCATGCACTACGTGCAATTATTGTAAATCATTTGAGCATGTTATTGAAGATTTACCAGTGCTAGAGGTGGAAATGCAGAAAAGAAGATGGACGGATGCGCCAAACACGAACGTCCAGTGGATTGCAACAGAGAAAAGACAAGCATACCTGAGCATCAATGTGGTCACGCGCAGTGGCGCTCAGACAGGCCATGATAGGGGAGCAGAAGCTTCCATGTCAGGGGAGGCTCACACAAAGCAGTCTCCTCTTGAGACAATATGGATAAGGAAAGCTCCGGGAAAAATGCCTGTTCTTGACTTACAAAGAATAAAGAAGTCTTTATTGACGCGCAGGATACCTTCAGAGAGCTAGCAACCGAAACACAGAGGATCCCGTTGTGTAGTCAAGCATCGCATGTTGAAGACATGTCAGCGGCCTATGACAAGACAAGCACTGCGATGGATGTCATCACTTCCATTGCACAGTTCCTGCGAAGCTGCATGAAGTTACTCAAAAGTGAAAATGCCATAGTTGAGCTGCAGAAGCTCATAAACCAATATGAGCCGCAAACTGGAACAGACACTTCTGATAGCGCAATACATCACATACGGAAGCATAAAAGAACAGGCTGAGAAATGAGGCTTACCGTGCAGATTGGATATTTTGAAATGGATGAAGTCATCCTTGATCTGGGATTGGAAGTAAATGTCTTAACTAAGCAGACATGGTAGAATATGGGTCGACCAAAGTTGTCATGGTCACCTATCCATTTAAGAATGGCTAACCAAGAGAAAGTCATACCTTTTGGCCGGTTAGCTGACGTAATAGTCGACATTGATGGAGTCCAAAGTCATACAGACTTCAAAGTTATTGAGATTGTGGATGATAGTCAGCCTTTTCCTGCTCTGCTAGGAATTGACTGGGCTATGGATAACTTGGCTATTATCGACTTAAAATCAAAGAAGATGATATTTGAAGGGAAGCATCTTAGGGTCATTGCATCGTTGGATCCTGCAGATGGTGAGAGATACAGCGAGCTGATTCAGGAGGAATCCAAGGCTCAAGACTTGGACAGACTATACCAGTTCACAGCGAACCAGGAAGATTACATTAACCCTACCGTAGATGGCACACTCAGTTGGAGATGTGATAGCTCCTGCGTCTCTGATTCGGAGGCAGGGCTGGAAAATTGGCAAAGCCAGATGCATGAAGTATCAGCAAGAAGGTGCGCGCAGGTTACGAAATCATTGCGCTGGATCGGGAAGGAGGTAAGTCCTATTCCCACATATTATGGTTCTGCTAATGTTTATACTTTCATCCAAGAATACACTATAGCTATTGCAGATGAGCACAGATTACCAGCATTGGATATGGCACTGTGTGACACACCCGCCAGATGGTGGAATGCGCACAAGCAGACATTGACCACTTGGGACCAATGCAAGATTAAGATGCAGATTCAGTTTTCCGATAGGGTTACTTTACCCTTTCAGAATTTTAATGGACAGACAGATCCTAGTCAGCATATTGAAGTCTGTTTGCAGGCATGGCTGGAAAGGCCACATGAAGAATGGGTGCACTTGTTTGTGCATACCCTGGCGGACGACATTCCAAAGAAATGGTACCTAGACATGGAGTTGCGCAGAGAAACCAATGACTGGGAAATGTTGACTGCGAACTTCCAAAGGGACTTCAGCTTCGAGGATGAAAACCAACTGATCCATGAGGCGTTGCAAATAATTAAGGAATGCATATTCAGGGAAGACTGTCCTCACAGAAATATGACATTGGAAGAATTCTTCGGGGCAGATACCGTTCTTGCGAACCTACAGTCGGAATGGAAGAAACATGAGGAACATACTATCGAGTGTTATAACCTAGCTGAAGAAGATGGAGATAGAAAGAAGATGCTGATGATGATCAACGCAACATAAACATACCAGAATCGGAGGGTGCGCGCGACGTAGAAGGACCTCCGTTAGAAATCCCAGATATGAGCGGACCAGTAAAAACATAGAAGGTGAATATTGGCACAAAAGAAGAACCGAAGTTCGTAGCAATTGGAGACTATTGGGATGATCAGACTGTTGCAGAGATCGCAGATACCTTACGTGAGTATCAGGAGCTGTTTCTGACAAAATTTATAGAAATGAAAGGAATTCTGGGAGACCTAGGAGTCATGAAAATACCTTTGAAGCCAGGTGCAAAGCCTGTAAAGCAGAGACCGTACAAACTAAACCCGTGCTACAAAGAAAGAGTACGTGCAGAGCTGGATAAGATGCTTGAAGCAGGAATCATTGAACCTGTTGAGGAATCAGAATGGATTAGTCCCATGGTCGTTCAAGACAAGAAAGCGAAGGGTGAGATCAGGATTTTTGTTGATCTCAGAAAATTGAATGATGCTTCCATGCACGACCCATTCCCTACTCCTTTCACAGAAGAAGTGCTTGATAATGTTGGAGGGAATGAGGCCTATTCTTTTACTGATGGTTTTTCCGGGTATCATCAGATCAGGATTGATCTCGCAAATAGGCATAAGACCACTTTTGCTATGGAATGGGGGTCGTTCCAGTACACAGTAATGCCCTTTGGCTTGAAGAACGCACCTGCCATATTTTCCATAGTGGTCGTCGCAGCATTCAAAGAGTTTATGCATAAGTTTCTTGAAACATATTTTGATGATTGGAATGCCTTTGGCCTATTGAAGAACCATTGTACGAACCTCAGAATGATGCTTGAAAAGTGTCGATAGCATTAGATCTCTTTAAATCTAAAGAAGTGGATTTTTTGTGTTCCTTATGGCATTCTACTTGGGAACATTGTTTGTAAGCAAGGACTGATGGTGGACCCTACGAATATTGCCATTATTGTGAAATTGCCAACACCAACCTGAGTCAAGATGTTGCACTCTACCTTAGGCCATACTGGATACTACAGGAAATTTATAAAGGGTTATGCGCAAATAACCGCAGCAATGGAAAAGCTGCTAAAGAAATACACTCCGTTCATCTGGAACGCGGAATGCGAGCAAGGTTTCGATACATTAAAGGAAAAGATGGTGACTGCGCCAATTTTAGTCTTTCTAGATTAGACGAAGCCATTCCATGTCCACGTTGATGCATTGTGCATTGCCTTGGGAATTGTACTAGCTCAGCTAGGAGAAGGAGGTATTGACCACCCTATTGCATTTTCGAGCAAGAAGCTCTCAACAACAGAGAAGAACTATACTACTATCGAGAGAGAAGGCCTTGCAATGGTATATGCCCTACAAAAATTCAGGCATTACTTGCTTGGTGCGCACTTCCTTATGTTCACTGACCACTCTGCGTTGAAATACTTGGTCAATAAGCCAGTGTTAGGGGGGCGCATATGCAGATGGCTGTTGCTATTTCAGGAGTATGATTTTGAGATTGTTGTTAAGCCCGACAGGATGAACTTGGGACCTGACCACCTCTCTAGGATTGAGTCAAGAGAAGAGCCGATGAACATTGAAGACAGTCTTCCTGATGCACAACTATTCGCTATACAGGATGCCGATGATTATTATAAGGATATCATTAATTTTTTGACAACAGGGTTGGCACTGCAGGAATTATCTGTCCAGCAGAAGAAACAGCTAGTGGTGCGGGCCGCAGACTTCACTATAATTGTAGGTCAGTTATACAAACTCGGACCGGATGAAGTCCTGCGCAGATGTGTACTAGATCATGAGAAACCGTTTATTCTAGCAGACGCGCACTCAGGGATTGCGGGAGGTCACTATGCAAGAAGGGCCACTGCGCAGAAGATATTGTGTGCAGGGCTATGGTGGCCCACGATCCACAAAGATTCCAAAGAATACTGTAGGAACTGTGATGTCTGTCAAAGGATAGGGAAACCCCCACGAAGAGATGAGATGCCATTAAATCCACAGTTGACCTTGCAGGCATTTGAGAAATGGGCAATTGATTTTGTGGGTCCTATAAACCCACCAGGGAAGGGAACTAGTGCGAGGTACATTATTACTGCTACTGATTACCTCACCAGATGGGCAGAAGCAAAGCCAGTAAAGGACTACAGCGCCAGTACTGCTGCGCAGTTTATTTTTGAAGACATATTATCAAGATTTGGTTGTCTGAAGATTTTGATGAGTGACCAAGGTACTCACTTTTTGAACAAGACCATTGAGGCACTTACAGAGGAATTTCACATTCGTCATCAGCGCAGTACTCCATATCATCCATAGGAAAATGGCACTGTTGAGGCTTTCAATAAAATACTGGAGAACGCACTGACTAAGGTCTGCAATGTAAATAGAGATGATTGGGATCTGCGCGTTTGTTCTGTACAGGACTACATGCAAGAAATTGACAGGACATACACCTTTTCAGTTGGCTTATGGGCAGGAAGTTATAATGCCAATGGAGTATATTGTCCCTAGTTTAAGGATCGCTGCGTTCACAAGGATGGCAGACCGCATAGCAATAGAAGAAAGGTTGCTACACCTTTTTGGGTTGGAGGAAGATCGCTTCATTGCTAGCTTCCACCAGCAAGCTCAGAAAGACCACGAGAAAGCTTGGCATGATCGCCATATAAAGAATAAGTAGTTTCAAGTAGGTGACCTAGTCCTCTTGTATGGTAGCAAATTCATGAATTTTCCTTGTAAATTTAAGATGCATTGGCTTGGTCCATATACTGTAATACATGTTACTAACACTAGTGCAGTCCAATTAGCCAATTTAGCTGGTGATACTCTACCAACTTTGATAAATGGAAGCAGGCTAAAGCTGTATCATGACAGCCTTGCTTCGCAGAATCCTGAATCATAAGTAGAGGAAGAGATCTCCAGGTGTCAGGTACAGTTGAAACTGGAAACTGGAAAGGTAAAGGAGTCTGTACATGTATGATAAGTAGAACAATGTGTGTACCGTGCAACACTGCTGAAGCTGCGCAGAAGAAAAAAAAAAAAGAAGAAGAAAAAGAGAAGAAGCAAGAAAAGAAAAGGAACCGCGCAGTTGGAAAATCTTGGTACTGCGAAGTAACTGCACAGGATCTCAGATGGCTTGTCGTGCAACTCAGCACAGCACTCAGAAAAATAGTCGTTACACTATCGTTGAAAAAAAATAGCCGTTATGTGACCGTTGCAAGCACTCGCTTCAGCATTAACGAAACGATAGTCGTTCTGAACATGCTGACGACGGAAGAGACCGAAGGAGTCGTTCAAATTGGCCAACGAACACCACATTAAATGCTCATCTAGCTGTTGGAAGGCGCGGGGAGGACTCAGCTATGCCTATAAATAATGTCGCATAAGGACTCGCGGGCGTTACCAGACACTTAGAATTTTTATGCATTTGCTCCTATGCTAGCAACCATTAGTCATCTCTCAGAAACAATTGCCTACTCTCACCAGTGAATGTCCAAATCGCCAGATAGAGAATAAGAGCTTACACTTCAAGAAGCAATCTGAGTCTTTCAACACGGGGGAATTGCAGAGTTAATGAAAACCCCTGCCAAGAAGGTTGTAATAGAACAAGGCCAAGGATCCCGTAGATCACCTCGCCATACTTCAATCATGCAGGACAAAGGGAAAGATAAAGGGAAAGACATAAAAGCACCACGAAGCAAGATTCTAAAGATGGGCCAAACGACGCAAAAATCATCTGTCTTTCAGAAAGAACCATTGAAGCTGACACCAGACTATATATCACCACAGGCGTTGGATGCCCCAGTCTTTAAACTGGTCAAGAGCGCTAAATATGAAATCCCATTGTCGTCAATCTCGAAACATGTAGAGGTTGCCAAGAACCTGCTCGAAAATATTTCAGACTATAAGTGGGAATATTTTGACCTCCTAGGTGTGAAAAAGGAAGAGCCCCACGCGCCTAAGTACCCATAGTTCCAGCCTGACCAGTACATGTGCTGGAAGAAATATTCCAATGGCACATTTAACTTGGTTGCCGAAAGCTGGCTGACACCGGTAGTTCAGTCAGGATTGTTGAACCTCCTCAGATAGCCACATTTTGATCGCTCGTCGGAAGTTAATGCCGTGGTTCGCACGCTGATGGCATGAATCCACCAGGGATATCTGTGGCTCGACAGAAATTTCTATATAAACATTGATTTTATCCACCGCATTACCGAGTTAAGCAAGTGTGGTAAGGATCCCAAGCAATTCTTCCAAGGGAAGAGCAAGGAAAAAGAAGCTGTCGAGAAAATGAAGAAAAGCCATGCATTGGTGAAAGGGAAAAGAGGTTTTCCCACATAAGAAATTGAGGATAGAGCGACAAAATTTGTCACCTAGTTGCTCGCAGGAAAAATCATCAGAAACTCTAGGCCTCCAAAGGTGCCTGCGGGCGTAGTGCTACTCGGTGCCGCAGCGGATGAAGGCACCGAGTTTAATTGGTGTCAGTATCTTCTTAATGAGTTCTTGGATGAAACTAATGATACCCAGGAGAATGGTGTACAGTTCCACTTTACATGGCTGATCATCCTCATCGCCTTTTCCGGATGGAAGGAGCCAAAGGACTATGTGGGTGTCATTACAGAAACCAACGATCCTAGAGGGTTCCGTTATGTCAACCTCTAGGAAAACATCAACGCAGAATGACAGCACGTGACAGCTGAAGTTTTCTATCAGTATTACACTCAGCTACGCGATGTGATCGCCGCTACAGCTTGCATCACAAAACAGGTAACGTCGAAGTACATTCGCATTCTGGATTTCAGTGCAGACATGCAATGTATCTTTATTTCACCTAAAGCAAGAATGAAGAAACCAGAATGGTACCCAGGAAACTACCATATGTATGAGGAGGACATTGAAGCCCTCATGAAGGACTGGCCCGCCGAATTCCGTGTGGAAGTCATGGATATTGAGATAGACTCTGACGAAGATGAGCCAATCCCGCTGTCATGCCCGATTGTTGAAGAAACAGGAAAGCGGAAAGAGCCTGAGACCTCACAGAAGCCGAAGGCGCGGAAGAAGATGAAGGCCACAAAGACTCAAGCCGAGATAGTGCCGAACGAAGATGACTTTGACATGATAGCAGAAAGGGTCTTAGAATAGATGCAGGAACTCATGACTGACAAAGAAAAAAAGGATCAGATCATCCAGGATGACCTACAAAAGACCAGGCTCGCACTGCAAGGCCTTATGAAGAAAATGGATGAGGTCCAAAAGAGCATAACCTTGCCACGCAAAGCAAGAGCTAAAGGGAGGTCGGCAGGAACCTCGCAGTAAACACCATCACAGCTAGCCATAACGCTGCCGTCAAAGGCCAGGATTGTCCATGTGGACCCATTGGATATTGCATTGCCAATGACAGAATAGGTCGCCCTGGACACAAAGGGAGTCGAGCGGGTAGAGCTCGACTTGGCGAAAATTCCCTTACCAGGCCTGCACTTCATCCACATGTAGATCGTGGAGGAGATGCATGAATGAATGGTAGAGTCGATGAAGTCACAAGCATATCTCACCACAGCAAATAGACAGCTCGAGTTGCGCGCAGACATGCAGCTGCGCAATGAATAGGACCGCCAGAAACAATTGGAGAATACCATATCCACTGTTGCCCAGGATATTGAAGGTATAGAACTCCAGGATGATCCTTTAGACACAGTTCTGAGGATCGGAGATAAGGTGAGATCCTTGAAGTTGGAGATGTAGGATAAAGAGATTTTTTATGAGGCCGATATTGCCACGTTAAAGGTAAAACTAAATAAGCAGACGCCATTAACTGAGCAGCAGTTAAGAGAGCAAGCAGTGAGTGCTGCTATGTAGAACATAACGAGTGGGATGGCTAAGTGCCAGGATCTCTTGGAAAAAGTTTCAAAGGCATTCACTTCCCTTGAAGAGGATCAGGGGCTACTGCAGGTAAAGACCGCGGTAAAGGAAAAGCAGACCGCGCTAGAGAAGTTGGACGTAGAGCTCAAGGCTCTGCCACCCAGGGAGAGGCTGTCCAGGTATAAGGAAGTATCAGGCTTGAAGAAGCAAGTCCAAGCATTAAGAGAGAAAGAGACTGAGATGGATAATCATTCACAACAACTCCTATAGGATGCTACAACAGTGTCGCAGCAGATAGAAGACAAGCTAAAGGAACTGCGCGACAACTAGGAGAAGGTACAGGGACAGATTGGAGAAGAGATAACTCCAGCACTACTTGAGACAGTACAACAAGTTGAACAAGATACTAGAGAAGTAGTGGAGTAGTTGTTCGGTACATATAACGAGTTCGCGGCCAAGTTAGTTCCATCGGTCGCGGAGCAGAGTGAGACGACTAAAGCAGCAAGTGGCTCGAGGACAAGCCACATGTAAGTGTTAGGGGCATGTTGGGCCCAGGTTGGGACAAAGTTTTGGTAACACCTTCTTTTGACAAGCAGGGAAAGCTGAGCTGTGCGCAACTCAGAAAGATAATTTTGTCTAAGTGTTGAGGATGCCGCGGAGCTGTGTGCAGCATCCAAGTTTTGATCAGGCTACGAAGCTGTGCACAGCATCCGAATTTTTGATGCACCGCGAAGACCAGCACTGCGAGGAGGCAGTGCTGCGAAGTAGTTAGGACACATGGAGCCAGTAAAGCGGAGTGCTGGACATGGATCAGGTGCAGGTATCAGACAGACCAGTAATGGTGTAATTTTGGAAAGATGCTCCAGGGGTGTGGAGCGGTGGGCACGAGCAAATCAGGAAGGCGACCAATGCACGAGTTTGTTAAGGAAAGCGACGTCTTGGCACGCCTGGTGGGTGAAACCATTAGAGATGAATGGTTATGTGAAAGAGATCTGTTGGCATGCATGCAACAGGGAGGTCGATAGCGACAGAATGAAGACGTGGATAACTACCACGATGAAGTAGACACTACCAGATGCCAGCAAGCTGGTTTAGGGAAACCGACGTAGTTTTGAAAACCCTAAGGGTTTTTGGGTTTAGGTCTTCGGCTTTGTAAAGACATGACCTTAGAGGCATGATCTATTTAAGAGAATTTTGTATGGGATGGGGTTACATTTTGGGGTTAATCTCTACTTTTTGTAGTTACAATTTTGGCTGTTGTATTGTAAAATCTCTCAAAGCTAAGAAGATTGTAAAGCCTCTGCAGCTGTGTGCGTAGAGACCTATCTGAGAGGAAGGAGAGTCTGCAGCTGAGTGCGCAGACTAAGAACGGTTGTCCCCATCCCTTTTAAAGAAATATATTACCAACCGTTCTTGTGGACGTAGCTTCCCACCCGGGGGAGTGAACCACGTTAAATCTTGTGTTGTGCGATTGTGTTTTATGAATGAATGATTACTTGTGTTTTCTGTCAATGAATTTCTAGATGTTTCATTGCATACTGTTATGAAGAGGGATTTTATATGCATTTTTCATTAGAGAAGTATGGAAATGATATGCTAAGTTCTGTATGAATAGTTGAATGGTGAACATGTATTCTTGTGTATGAAGGAAGTGAATCAGTCATTTAGTTGAGTACTTTCTTACATAGTAAAGGAATGTCTACAGTGGATTAGATCAGTCGTCCATGTTCAAATCTTGACATCCTGAGTCAATGAATGAATGTTAGAAGGATAGTCAGTTAAGCGCCTGAATGAATGGATGAGTGATATTGATTTCAGTGCCTTAAGCATTTTCAAGATAATCCAAGTATAGAATAAAGTTGGATTGTTCATAGATTCAATAGAAGTCCCTCGGTAGAAGAGTATAGTGGTGCGGACCACAGCGTTGCCCATCACTGCGCAGTCTCACCTCGCAGCACATATCCTCTGTTATGTTGTGCAGTACGTCCGTCCAAGCAACTTATCACTTACTGTGGAAACCTGGTTCCGCAGTACCCCATAGATACACCTCGGGTGAGACCTCAACCTGCTCGTAGGTTGTTTCCAAAAGGGCCGGTGCGAAGGGGTTTTGTTGGTCAAAGGGAAACCGCAAAGAACCTGGGTCTTATAAAAAAACCTCTGGGTCAGTTATAGCCAACACACGGACTGCATCGTCCCTAGACATGGATTTGTCTTAAATAGATCAAGGAATGCATCCTCCCTAGACATGGATTTGTCTTAAACGGATCACGGATTGCATCATCCCTAGACATGGATTTGTCTTAAATGGATCAAGGACTGCATCGTCCCTAGACATAGATTTGTCTTAAATGGATCACGGACTACATCGTCCCTAGACATGGATTTGTCTTAAATGGATCAAGGACTTCATCGTCCCTAGACATGGATTTGTCTTAAATGGATCAAGGACTGCATAGTCCCTAGACATGAATTTGTATTAAATGGATCAAGGACTGCATCGTCCCTAGACATGGATTTGTCTTAAATGGATCAAGGATTGCATCATCCCTAGACATGGATTTGTCTTAAAAGGATCAGGATTGATCATCCTATAAGTAGATCTAGATTGCATCGTCCATAGACATGAGAGGTGTCTTAAAGTGAGAGGGATTGATCATCCCGTAATTGGATTATGTGTGTTGCAGATGATCCATATGTTGTAGATCGAGATGATCTAGATGTTGTAGATCGAGATGATCCATATGCTGTAGATCAAGATGATCCAGATGCTATAGATCGAGATGATCCAGATGATGTTGATCAGTAGATCCAGACGATGAGGCTGTTGATCGAGTGATCCAGATGATGATGATGCTGTAGCTGATTGAGTGTTGCAGAAGATGAAGACTCAATACTGATGATCTTGATGTTCCAGTATTGAATATGTTCCAGTAACTATTTGAGTTACTGATGATGGTGTATTAAGAAATCTTCCAATGATTTATAGATGTCTCATGTATCATGTAGTTGATGACTCCTTTCTCCTGTAGATGTTGTTATAATGTGGTTATAGTATCCTTCTCGTTAAGGGGGAGTGTTAAAATATTGTAACTTCTAAGAATATTATTCTTGTACTTTATTATTCCGGAGATGTTCCATTCCTCCGAGGTGACCCTATTGTATATCCGGAGATGTTTATTCCTCTGAGAGATTGTGGTAACTAGGGTTATTAGATATCCCATGTGAGGTTGGCCATGAGTTAGCTATTTAGGGGTTATTAGACTCTCTTGGGAGAGGTCGGCCCCATTGTTGGCTTGGTTTTGCAACCAAGCTTAGTGCAATGGGCACCTATCAACAAGTGATAGCAGTTTCAATATTGAAAGCAAAAACAATTGTAAATCTAAATCTAAATCTAAACTAAACTAGCATGTGCATATCATAATAAACTTGGAAAGATTTGAAAAACAAGAACAAGAAATAAATAAAATAACTTTTGTATTAAGAAGAGGGGCAAGCAAGTGCTTGCAATGGTAATACCTCCAAGTGGTGAAGATTGTTGAGCAACTTCCAAGGTGAGTAGCTCCAAGCTCCAAAGGTCTCTTCTCCAAGATGGCTACAATGGTCAAAAGCTCAAGGGAGATTTTGACAGCATGAGGATAAGAAGATGGATGGATGGAAAGTGAGGAGCCGCTACCACCTTTTTATAGTTTTTGGTGGTGGGGAATACCATTATGGTTTTGAGGAAACCAATGGTATTGACCAACATGGTTTAGGTACTTTTTCCCTCCTTTTTCCTTTTTTGAATATTTTTAATATTTTTATTCCCTTTTTAATATTTTTGGGAATTCTGGATCCTTTTTGAGGGTTTTTTATGCTTTTTGAGGAAAAATATTCATTTTGAGTGGAAAAAGGGGTGTATTAAGGTCTTTTGGCGACCTTTTGATGGCTTTAGAGGCTCAAATGGTGAAAAAGTGGACAAATGGGTCATGTGAATAAGGAAATGAGCTAGTGAACACTTTTTGGGTGTTAACAGATTGCCCCTTGATGTGTGAGGGCAGGAGCTCATCGTATGGCCGATAGACATCATAGTTCTTTTTTCGTTTTTATGGGGTTTGGGGAAGAGAAGAGACCAATTGGAGACTGGATCCACGGCCCTTGGAAGCTGCAAAAAAGAAAAAATATTACATGGCCTCAATATGAATGAGGAATAATCTCTGATAATGGACGAGGGGGGCATACCCATGCTTGTATCAATACATATACATAACAATTAGTCCCAAGAATGGGGGACCTAAAAAATACACAAAAAATATAATGGTACATTATAATAGTCCAGAGGGGACATTATTTTGGGATGTACTCATGATCATAACATGACTGATCTCAATAACTGATACACTGGAATAACTGATGAACTGCTGAAACTGAAGGTGTCCAACATCTATAGGGACTCAATGACTGTGAGTCATATTCGAGAAATATATGTAACTGTATACTCGAGGGAGTATAAAACTGGGGTACATCTGAATACTGTCGCCATGCGCAACCCGGATATCTATAGGAAAAATGTAACTGGTTGTTTCCATAGGTAGACTCTCAAATGTGGAAGAGTCAGGTGGTATCCGGGGTCTTCGACTCAAAATTGAAAGGATCAATACCTTGTGCGAGTCTCAACATTGCGATCAAGGTGTTGAAGTCGAGCATGTGAGAAACCACCATTTGGAGAGGCAGTGAGGGCTCTTCTCGAAATGATTTGTAGGCACTCATCATAAATGGTGATGAGTCCAAGACACAGGGACCTCTAGGTCTATCCTCTGGAATAAATTTGGTTGTCGTCGACAGAGGGAGACCAGTAACTAACAAGGCAATGATGTTTCCTTGATAGGAGCACGAGGTGTAGAACTGAAGTGTCGTAGTACTGATGGTAGGACTGACATATTTGTGGGGATGGGAAGTAACTGGGATCATAGAGTGGGTAGACTCAAACTTCCTTTGTTCAGAGCATGATGACATGGTTGACCTGGCAGCGTAGGGAACTGACTTGTAGGTGTGGGGATCATGGCTTTTAAGGACTGAAGGGTAGGTATTAACTCTGGGGGGGGGCGAGCTGATGGGTGCTGTCGAGGGATTCTAAGGTTGACATACTGCAGAATACTCTGAACAAAGGCAACCAAAATGGGGAAGCTGCCATATGAGTAAATGTTATCTGTTCTGGCGCCAAGAAGCACCATTGGGTCCTTCTTCGTAGTTTTAATGAGCTCCAAGAAGGGATAAAAGTGTGCTCTGAAATGGTACTATTCTGTGGATTTTGCGAGCCCAGGACTGTTCGTGCTCATGTGTGCTTTCATTTTTTAAGGAGTCTGAAAACGATAAGAAGACTCTGCAGTGGTTGTGAGTATCGTCCTATGGATTTTTACGAGCCCAGGATGGTAATTGCTCGTGGTTGCTTTCATGTTTAGAGAGTCTGAAAGTGGTAAGTGGACTCCATTGGTGTTCTTTTTCATAAGTTAGTCTCCAAGGCCCGAAAAAGCATAAAATGATGCAAATGGAGAACTCTTCTAGCCGATGTGACTAGAGTATTCCTTTTTCGTAATTAGTCTACAAGGTCCGGAAAAGAGGTAAACTTATACCAACTAGACACCCTTTCAGATACATTTAGCGAGCATGAAAGGAAGCAAGGTTGCTCGGCGATCTTTTCATTGTTTTAGGAGTCAGAAAAGAGCTTAACAGAAACTCCCTAAGTGCCTTTTTCGTAAAAGGGATTGCTCGGCCCGAAAAAAGGGGTAAAATTATACCGAACAAAAAGTGATTGATGAGGGCGAGAGAAGGTATCAAGCATCATCATGTGTGCGGAATACTGGATCCGGTGACATAAAGATTGTCAAAAAGGGGCAGCGGCCAATGTGGCACGCAAATCGAGGTGATGGGTGGGCATGGTAAAAATGCCCAAAATTTTTGGGCGTGAGAGCGAGAAATGATCTCAAGCATCATCACGAGCACGAAAAACTGAATCCGGCGATATAAGACTTGTCAAAAATGGATGATGGCCAATGCGGCATGCAAACCGAGGCGACGAGGGGGCATGGGAAAAATGCCTGTGTTAGGAACCCATGTCTTTACTTTGTTAGTATGTTGTTATTGGACGCATATGCTTTGTAAGTCGTCCCGTAGTATTTGTTAATCAATAGTTGTGTTATTGTTGTTGGCGCATATGCTTTGTAAGTCGCCCGTAGTATTGTTGATCCATAGTTTGTAACGGCCCATGGTTTCGACCCATAGTATTGGCGCCTAGAATTAGTATATAAGTGGGTGTTGAGACCTATGAAGACACCGTGAAGTTATTTGTATTGAGCTTGCTCAAAGGAGGTTGCCCCCTCGAAGTGGCCTGTGATCAATACAAAAGTGATTCTGAGTTCTGTCATTTCTGTTATTTCGCGCATTCTTGTTAATTAATTGTTGCAGGTGCCTCACATCTGGTATCAGAGCACTTTCTTGGGCTCACTGGGTGAAATTTCTGCCAAAATTTTTTTTCACATCTGTTGCAGGTTCGGATTTGGGAATAATCCCTATCCGCTTAACTGTGGGAAGTACTTGGGCATAAGCCCTAAAACTCATTGTGAGGAGTACCACAGGAACCCCGAAGTAGCTGGCCCATTGAGAGGACCTGCTGGCGAAAAGGGCAACGACCCCTACCTGATTGACTAGTTCCCACCCGTGAGGTAAACCAAGAGCTGTCGTTTGTGGCAAAGCGGTTATCAGTTTTACCTGATCCATGGAGTGAGGGGTACTGCCCCAATACGCAAGCCGTCAGACAACATTGGTGGCCGAGTGAAAACCCTGAACTGTTAGGAAGCCGCACATACCTGGGGTCCATATCTACTTTCAGCTGAACTATTGTCGATTACTGCTGCGCCGTTTCAGATTCATTTTGCAAACCGTTCCAGATCCATCCATTCGGCGTTGTTCCAGAATCCTTCGAACCGGAGATCTCATTCTGCAAGCAGAGCCGTAGCCGCTCCAGTCTGTAAAAAAAAAAAAAAAAAAAAAAAACGAGCCGTAGCGCTCCAGTCTGAAAAAAAAGGATAAAATTCCGTTTTTTCTCCATATCTCCCTTGTTTTACCTCTGTTTTCCTTGAAAATTTCAGGGAACCCCTGTCATTCCATTCTGCATATTTCATCCCTGAGGACCCTATCCTCAATTCCCTTTCCTATAGCCCGAAATCCCACATTTGTCTATTTTTAGGGTTTGCCATAACTTCCTCAGATTTCACCCAATCACCTTCAATTTTTACCACAGAGTTCCTTTCTGAATTCTGCTTCTTTGTTCCCCTCTGCCAAATTTTCCCATCCTTTCACCCCGCTGCTGAAATCCTCATTTTTGCTTCCCAGTCTATCCAACAGTGTCCAAAAAATGAGTCAAACCCCAATTACCCTTCTGATTTTTTCCCAAATCCAAATTTTCCTTTACTGAAGTAGTTCCTGTTTTTGTTTTCCTACCCAGAGAGAAAAAAAAAAAAAAAAAAAAAAAAAAAAAAAAAAAATAAATAAATAAATAAATAAAAAATAAAAAATCCCTGGTTATGGTTGTCACCCGTGCAGGAGCAAAAACCATGGAGGAATCCCTTGCAGCCATCCAAGCCAAACTCCAGGATCTGGATGAAAAATTTCTTGGTCTCCATCTTGAACATTCAGCTATGAACAACAAACGGCAGTCCGAGTCTTCAGTAGACAATGGGTTCTCTTCTTCCAGCAATTTCCGTGGTCCGAAGCTTGATTTTCCTCGCTTCAATGGTACCAATCCAACTGGATGGATATATCGTGCAGAACAGTATTTCAGTCTGCATAATACTTTTGATGTCAACAAAGTTCAATTGGCATCCTTTCATTTGGAACAGGAAGCTCTTCAATGGTACCGTTGGTACATCAAGGCTCATCCGGAGCCCAACTGGCCAGACTTTTGCCAGCTCCTTTTGCAACGATTTGGTCCTAGTTCTTTTGATGAATTCACAGGAGCCCTCACTAAACTTCGCCAAACTGGCACTGTGAGAGAGTATCAAACCGAATTTGAGAATCTAGCCAACCACACCGAAGGATTGACTGATGAATTTTACCGGAGTTGTTTTATCAGTGGTCTAAAGGATGCCATTCGCTCTGAGGTCAAAATGTTCTGTCCCAACACAATGATGGAAGCACTCGGGTTGGCTAAGTTGGCAGAAGACAAGATTGCAGCCCAGCAACGCTCCAAGCCCACTTTTGTTCCCTTCAGAAATATGGGTTCTCAGCGACCACCTATACCGCAGGCTCCTCGACCGACTCCTATCAAGCGTTTATCTGAAGCAGAGATGCAAGCACGCAGAGAAAAGGGGCTTTGCTATAATTGTGATGAGAAATTCACTCGGGGACATCGATGTGTTCAGCAAAAGCTCTATCTCCTGGATGTGGAGTCTCCGCCTGCCTCTGAAATGGGTGACGAAGATCCAGAAACACTGGATGCTCCGGTCGACATTCAGGAACCGCCTATTGACCCTCCGTCTCAAGATGACCAGCCAGAGATATCTCTCCATACTTTAGCTGGAATCACCACCCCCCAAACAATGCGGGTCAGGGGTTACTTCAAGAAGCTTCCTCTTACAATCCTCATTGATTCTGGTAGCACTCATAATTTCATCGACCCTCGGATCGCCAAACAAGCTGATTGTTTTATCCATCCGTGCTCCAACTTTGAAGTCATGATTGCCAATGGGGGCACCTTACCTTGCAAAGGGAAGTGTCGAAATGTGCGTATCTCCATGGGAGATTATATCCTGCGCTCTGACATGTTTGCCTTGCCCTTAGGCGGATGTGATGTGGTTTTGGGCGCTCAATGGCTACGCACACTCGGCCCTATCTTATGGGATTTTGCCGAACTTTGGATGCAGTTTTCCCTCAATGGACACAAATACACATTGACAGGATTACAACCAGGTTCTCTCAGCATCATCAGTTCACATCGCATGGAGAAACTCCTCAAGAAGAGTTCACATGGTGTCATCGCTCAGATCAGTTCCATCCAGATGCAACCATCCGCGGTCTCCACTACTCCCTTGGATCTACAACAAATTCTGAATCGATATACAGGTGTCTTTGCTGAACCAGTGGGATTACCACCTTCCAGGCCAGAAGACCATCGTATTCAGCTCCTTCCTGGCAGCGTTCCTCCCAACATCAGGCCCTATCGCTACCCATTTCACCAAAAAACAGAGATTGAAATGCTCGTGCGGGACTTATTGAAGCAAGGTATTATTCGCCCAAGCACTAGTTCCTTTTCTTCTCCAGTTATTCTTGTCCGCAAAAAAGATGGGTCATGGCGCCTCTGCATTGACTTCCGAGCACTTAATCACCTCACCATCAAGGATAAGTTTCCAATTCCTGTTGTTGATGAGCTTCTTGATGAGCTTCATGGGGCTCACTTTTTCTCCAAGTTGGATCTTCGTTCTGGGTATCATCAAATTCGGGTTCATGAGGAGGATATTCCTAAAACAGCTTTCCGCACACATGATGGCCATTATGAGTTTTTGGTCATGCCCTTTTGCCTCACTAATGCTCCTTCCACATTCCAGGCCTTAATGAATAAAATATTTCGACCCTACTTGCGGAAATTCATTCTGGTATTCTTTGATGATATCCTCATCTACAGTAAAACATGGGATGAACATCTCCAGCATCTGGATCTTGTCATGCAACTTTTCTCTGACCATCATCTCCATGCCAAGCAGTCTAAATGTGTTTTTGGACAAAAGGAAGTTGAGTATCTCGGGCACATTATCTCAGCACAAGGGGTTCGCGTGGATCCTGCCAAAATCGATGCCATGAACAATTGGCCACATCCTCAGACACTCAAGAGCCTTCGTGGTTTTTTGGGGTTGACTGGCTACTACCGCAAGTTTGTCAAGGATTATGGGAAGATTGCAGCTCCATTAACTGCCCTATTGAAAAAAGATGCTTTTACATGGACACCTGCTGCTCAGTGTGCATTTGACAAACTAAAACAAGCTATGTGTACTACACCTGTGCTAGCTATGCCCGATTTTTCCAAGCCCTTCACGATTGAGAGTGATGCTTGCGGCAATGGACTTGGTGCTGTTCTCCTTCAAGATGAACACCCCATTGCATTCACCAGCAAAGTCCTTTCCGGTAAGAATTTAGCTGCCTCTACCTATGAGAAGGAAATGATGGCTATTTTGCATGCAGTACAGAAGTGGCGGCCATACCTATTAGGGAATCATTTCTGCATCAAGACGGATCACCAGAGTTTGAAATATTTCTTGGACCAACGTGTCTCCTCCCCGGCACAACAGAAATGGGTTAGCAAACTCATGGGTTATGACTATGAGATCACTTACAAGAAGGGTAAAGACAATATTGTGGCAGATGCTCTTTCTCGTACATTTGATGCCCAAGGTTCTCTTTCAGCTATTTCTATGCCTGTTCCAAATTGGTTGCAATCTGTTCAACAGGGTTATGTCAATGACTCTTCCTTATCTCAGATCATCCAACGCTTGACCAACAATCCTTCTGCGGTCCCACATTACTCTTGGGATGGTGCTTCTCTGCGATACAAGGGTCGTCTGGTGCTTCCCCAGAGCACAGATCTTCAACAGGCTGTCTTCTATGAACTCCATGCTTCTCCATCAGCCGGGCACTCTGGGTTCCTCAAAACATATGAACGAGCACGGTGTAACTTCTTTTGGCAAGGCATGAAAAGGACAATTCAACAGATGGTGGCCGAATGTGATACCTGCCAGCGCAATAAGGGTGAAACAACACTCCTTCCAGGATTGCTTGAACCCTTGCCCATACCTACACAGATTTGGACAGATATTTCTATGGATTTCATCGAAGGGCTCCCTAAATCTGGCGGAAAGACAGTGATTCTCGTTGTGGTTGATCGTCTCTCCAAATATAGTCATTTTTGTGCTCTCAGCCATCCCTATACATCCTCCTCCGTCGCTCAAATTTTTATGGACCAGATCTTTCGTCTTCATGGCATCCCTTCTTCCATTGTCTCGGATCGTGATGCGACTTTCACTAGTCATTTTTGGACAGAACTATTTCGTCACACTGGCACCAAACTGAAGATGAGTTCAGGGTATCACCCACAAACAGATGGTCAGACTGAAATTGTTAATAAATGCTTGGAAACTTATCTTCGTTGCTTCACCTCGGAACAACAACATCAGTGGGCAAAGTGGCTTCCTCTCGCTGAATGGTGGTACAATACCTCTTACCACACTGCCTCCAAAATGACCCCATATGAAGCAGTCTATGGTCAGGCACCTCCAGCTCTTCTTCCATACACCCCCACCAGTTCACCAGTTCAGGAAGTTGACAGGGTCCTTCGCAACCGAGATCAGATTCTTCGCATTTTGCGGGACAATCTTCACATGGCAAGGAATCGCATGAAGCAACAAGCTGATCAGCACCGTTCAGAGCGCACCTTTCAAGTCGGCGATATGGTTTTTCTTCGTCTCCAGCCGTACAAGCAATCCTCTTTGAAACTCAAAGGACGTCATAAGCTCGCTCCAAAGTTCTATGGGCCATATCGGATTCTTCAGAAGATTGGGTCCGTCGCTTATAAATTGGAACTTCCTCCTTCTTCCCGCATTCATCCAGTCTTTCATGTCTCTTGTCTGAAGAAAGTTCTTGGCACCAACATCAGCGGCCAAACGATTTTACCCAAACTGGATAATGAAGGATCCATCCTTTTGGAGCCAGAGGCCATCCTCAATCGGCGCACGCGTCAGCTTCGCTCTCGCTCTATCACAGAGGTCTTAATTCAGTGGCACGGCATGCAACCAGAGGACGCTACATGGGAACCACTCCTTCAGATTCAACAATAATTTCCACATCTAAAGCTTTGAGGACAAAGCTTTTTTTCAAGGGGGAGGGGATGTTAGGAACCCATGTCTTTACTTTGTTAGTATGTTGTTATTGGACGCATATGCTTTGTAATTCGTCCCGTAGTATTTGTTAATCAATAGTTGTGTTATTGTTGTTGGCGCATATGATTTGTAAGTCGCCCGTAGTATTGTTGATCCATAGTTTGTAACGGCCCATGGTTTCGACCCATAGTATTGGCGCCTAGAATTAGTATATAAGTGGGTGTTGAGACCTATGAAGACACCGTGAAGTTATTTGTATTGAGCTTGCTCAAAGGAGGTTGCCCCCTCGAAGTGGCCTGTGATCAATACAAAAGTGATTCTGAGTTCTGTCATTTCTGTTATTTCGCGCATTCTTGTTAATTAATTGTTGCAGGTGCCTCACAGCCTGAAAAATCTAGGCATGAGAGCGAGAAATGATCTCAAGCGTCATCACGAGTGCGGAAAAATGAATCCGGTGGTGCAAATGGTGTGAAAAACGGAGGTCATAAGGACTCCGGAATGGTCAAAGCAAATAACTAGGTTAAAAAATGGCTACAAATAAAAGTGAGCCCACCAAGCCAAGGATGCAGTGGTGGGGAGAAATGATGATCCGCGGGGGGAGAATACTAGGTGTATCAAATCAAATCGAATATACAAGTGATATGTGACCTCAAAAAATGGTTGAGATCATGCATGTGAAGAAGTTAGCAGGGTTAATGACCTGCCCCCATGCTATGTGCATGGGGTTTGTGATTGTGGATCACATATGTGTTGGATTGAACGATGGGCTCATTGAGGTGTTGAGATAGAGATGATGGGGAAGGTTCAAAATTATTGATCATGCCCCCTATCTCAGGGTCGAGGTAATCTATTATGCCCCCTAACTGAGAGGTGTCAATGTGGTGCAGATGTTGTCTCATAGAGAGATCAATAGGGCATTGAGCAACTGCTGGCAGGGTGTTATACCATGAGGCTGTGGGCTATGGTGGCATACTGACGTGATGATATGATGATGGGGGATTCCCTTTGTGGGGTGGATGCCCCCAGTATCTCTGATGAGAATCACGATGATGATGAGTAGGCAAGGTTTTGGGCCTGCCCCCATGTTATGGACATGTGGTTTCCTCGTCGATTTGAAAGGGTTGAACATGTGTGTCAAAGGGATCAATGGAAGGGGTCGACCGGAGAGACGGGTATCTAGTGGAAATCGTGTAAATGGTGTTAATTTCTTCCGAGGAGGAAGATGGTGGGGGATGAATGGGGGGTACATCAGGCCATCTGTCAATGTGGTGCTCTATAATGGCGGGGTCAAGACCAGGCATTTCGGTATAGCACCAAGCAAAGACATTACGGAATTCTTGGAACAGTTTTTTGTATTCTCCAATCTCATGCTCACTGTAGGAGGCTCCTAATGTAATGATTTTAAGGGCACCAGGTGGGTCAGAGATATCAATGTGGATGCCAGGTGAGATATTGGCCATGTTACCTTCCTCGAAGGCATCAGGAGCGGGAATAGGATCCTTAAACCAGTCAACTTTAGTAGGGAGGAAATCTTTGGACTCAACCGTGAATTGGGTAGCGGTGGTGGATGAGGTCTCTTCTAGGAGGAAGTATGAACGATGGTGCATATCTTCCCAGGGGTATTCAGGGGCAGTAAGGGCCTCTAAAATATCCTGATCATTGCGGAAACTTTGAGTGGTCAAATCGGTTGACGAGGTAGCAGTAGTCGAAGAGATTATATAAATGGTGTTAATCTCTCCGGATGAGGATGATACGGGAGGGTAGATTTCCTCGATTGTAGGGGATGCTGTCTCAAGGTCCAAATTATTCATCTCGTAGAGAGCTGCTCTGTAATCTGGGATATCAGGACAGTGATGTGAGTAGTGGTCGTAAATACTGCATATCTCACAAGGGTGGTTGGTACGTAGTGACTTATCACAAGGCTTGGGGTTTGAGTCGATTTTGACAACCGGGATGTTGGGGTCGTCGTCAAGCATTTGCATGTGTTCCTGTAATGCAGGTAACTATGGACATTGATGAGTTGGATGGCCTAACTCATCACACAACGAGAATTTAGGAGGAGCACGAAATACGGGGGGAGGTTTAATGGCTTTAGGAGGGGGTACTGCAGTGTATGGTTGTGGGCCTCTACCCCTAGTGGGCCTGATAAGAGGAGGGGGATTCGTAGATGACGAAGGGGTAGTGATACCGGGAGGTGGTTGAGTAGAAGTGACAATGGGTTGCACCAGTTGCAGGACGACATTTGGTGTCGGCGGGGGAACGGGAGGCGAAATATACCACATGGGTAATCCCAATGTTAACCCGGGGAGACTAAGGGTAGCCATAACCAGAGCGCTTACTATGCCCGAGGGAGGGAATAGAAAGGGGATAGTGTGGATTGGTGTAACACCAATATGACTAGGGACCAATAGTGGTTTAGGTAACAAGGACGGTTGATTGTTGGGTGTTTGTGTATTGTGGGAAAGAGTACAGAGGTCAGTGACGTGGGTCTTGGGTGACGGGGGTGGAATGGATTGGAATGTAGAAGTCATCGGCGCATCGGAGTAAAGTCCGGGTCCCACTGAGGAAACAAACGAGGTAGTTGCACCACAAACAGGTTGTTCAACCATGGGGAGAACATTTTCAGGTGCAGCGGGGGCCTTGGGATCGTAATAGGTGAGTTGGTCGACCTTGACCACACGTCCGTCATGGGGGAACATCATGGTACGAAAAATGGATGAGGCAACTGCCCGCATGGCATACATGTAGCTGCGGCCAAGTAAGAGGTTATAGTCAAGTTGGGCATTGATGACCTCTATGTCAATGAGCACGGTTTTACCAGCCAGTTGGACGGGGACATTAGCGAGGAGACCTTGGGGTTGAGCTGAACGGCCGTCGTAGGCTCGTAATGCAGTGGTGGACTGCTGGAGAGTAGGGGATCCCAACTTTTGCCAAATGAATGTGGACATAACGCATGTAGAGGCACCTTCATCGATAATGCACCGATGGATGACAAGATTCCGAATGGAAGCAGAAACTTGGAATGCTAAAATGGAAGGTAGGCGTGGTTTGGATTGGTCCGAAACGAATGCCATCAGTTGTGAATCATTGGGGTCAATAGCGCCATTGGCAGAGAGTAAAGTCTTGCGCTGTGAAGGACAATTTTTTAAGACTTCTAAAGCAGACATGGCTGCAGGAGACTAGGTTAAGTCATCTACAATGCTGTAATTCGACGCAGCGCGAGCATTGGGATTATTGTTGATGCGACGAAGTGGGAAGCGAGGTGCTTTAGAAGCGCAATCGAGTGGAGCCAGAGGTATACGTAACGTCTGATCCGTGGGATGAACGTTAGTGTTCTTGTCGGCAGGAGGGGCTTTAGGGGTGGATCCATATTGGTTTCGGCGGGTTTGGAGGTTGGCATCTGCGGATGACATCATTAACAAGTGGTGGGTATCTGAATCGAACATGGGTTGATTAGGAGCGGCATAAGTGATTTGTTGTGGTGGTGGCGCGTTGCCTTGAGGGGGAGCTAATGGCTGAGTGTTCACTACGCCTTGGGTTGGAAAGGGGTTTTGCAGCACCAAAGGTTGATGTTGAGGTGGTGGAGGGTTGGGTGGCGCTTGAGGAGCCGCTTGCCCTTGACGATGGGCATCGTCAGTCCAGAGTTGCCGAGCTCACTCCAAATGTGGGAAAGCATGTGTGTAATGGCCATAGACCCCGCAAATAGAACAAGGATGGTTTGTTCTGAGGTTGTTGTTTTTGGGCTGCCTGGGATGACGATCCGGATTCTGGTTGGGAGGAGCAACATTGTTGTTATTTGGAGGATTGGGAGGTGGTGGACCTTGATTATGTTGTTCATTGTTGTCGTGGTTACATCCTCTTCCATGGTTTTGTTGTCCACCCTGGTTGCATTGGTTGTTTTGATGTTGGGGCTGATTGTGTTGTGTGTACACTTTCCCGTGAGCAGCGGGAGGATTTTGGTTTGCCGCAGGTGCGGGAGCAGGTTGCGGTGGATAATAAGCTGGTGGGGCTGGAGGTGGTCCAGTTACCTGCTGGGGTTGTTGGTAACCCTGAGCTATTGGAGGTGTTGGGTTAGCTGTTGTAGCTTCCTGTGGGTAATATATTGGTTGTGGCGGAAAATGAATTTGGTTCTGGGTGGCCGGTTGGTTAAAGTATGTGGGTGGTACATATGTCGATGGCGTTTTCCCATAGCAATGTTGTGGACAAGAGGGCCCATGAGTGTGATGAGTCGGATTCGTTGGAGCGTACGAAGTTGTCGCTCCAGAATTAGATGTAGCCCTAGAGAGGTCTGGGGCATTTATGGTGCTCACCATGCTAAAAGGTTTAATTTGCGGTGTGACCTGGCCAATAATACCATCAGCGGCATGTGATGCCCCCGGCGCGTCACCACGTGAAGAATCGCCTCGTGGGGCGTCAGGTATGATGGTGTAGAGATAGCCTGATTGGGCGTAAATTAGGTCGAATTGCTGAGCTTTTAGGATAGCTTCTTCCTCTGACTGGGGTATTTGGGAGGCTACGTCTTTTGCTATGAGGGGTAGGAGTGATTTAAGAAACCAGTCCAAAAATATACGGTCATCCAGTTTAATTTTATAGAGGTTACGACGCTTGCGCCACTCATGGATGTGGTCCGTGATGTGGGTAGCTGTGTTTTGTCTGCAAGACAACAGTATTTCAACTCCTGCATCATAACGTACAGGTAGCTAAAAAAATTGAAGGAAAGTGGAGGCGAGAGACGTGAAATTCTGGTGGGTCCCATGTGTTTGTTCGATGTACCACTTCGCTGTAGAGCCAGTGAATGTTCGTTGCAATAGTCTTAAACGAATGGAGTCATCCATGATGGAGTTAGATGAACACCACAGGTGAAAAGACATTATGTGGTTTTGAGGGTCCTCTCCAGGTTTTCCTTCAAACTTGGGTATGTCCGAGGGGAGCTTTGTAGGCATGGGTGGCCATGTAGGGTTGTGCCGGATAGGATCATTGGTTAGCCTGGCTAAGTCTGGTAAGTTCAGACTAGCCATGTAAGGTAAACTAGCAGATGGGTGTGGCGTAGTGATTGGGACATGACTATTCATGGTGGCATGATGTAATGGTCCAGTAGCCCCTAAGGGTATGCTAGGTATTGAAGGTATGTGTCCTCCAACAGTTGTGGTTTGGTATGGGCCAGCGTTTCCAAGTGCAACATGGGTTACACTGGGGTTAGGAATAGTAGTAGGAATTGCTGGGATCCGGGTTGTGGTAATGAGAGGGGGTGTGACCCCTATGTTTGGCATACCCATAATAGGAGGTAGTTCTGTGTTGGGCATTCCTAAAAGTGGAGTGTCCCCATATTAGGCATACCTAGAGGGGTGGTTGTTGCCATGGATGGCACCGTAGTAGAAGGGTTTGTGGATGTATCTCCTATAGTACTGGTAAAAAGTGGGTCAAATTGTGTTCCAGCCATGAGGTTGGTTGGTAATAATTTAGTAGGGTTTTCGGATTCAGCCTCAGAATTAGATGTGAAGTGAGGCGTGTCAGAATCGGATGACTTTATGTTTGGCCGATGATGTGTCGAGTCAAGGGATAAGGCTCGGCGTCGATGATGTGGAGAGCCAAGTAGACTAAACTCAGGGGGTTCACCCTGAAGACGACGAGATTGTCTAAAATTCTCAATGGTGAGAAATATGTGTTTTTTTTAAATTTTCAGTGTAAGATGGTGATGTATAAAAAACTCGAAACCCTAATGCAACCAAGGGTGCAAAAAGGGGAGTGAAAATAAAGGCTCTCAGGCCAAAAAATCAACCTCAAAAAGCAATTATTATAGCATTTGTGCTATAATAAGTGGAGGGATGCAACAAAAATGGTCAGAATACCAATAGTCAAATAGCTTCTAGAAAAAAGAGGTGCTACTAGACCAAAGGTGGATTGTATCATGCAAACACCTAACTAGAAGTATTGTGAGTCAACAAACGATATTCTCTGCAAGGTGATGAAATCCAAGTCAGACAATATTGAGTGTTGAATAAATGGCTAGATATCCCCCTACCGGGAGGTACACCGGGTAATCAATCCTAAAGAATGGCAACTAGGATACTCCATTCATGACACGTTCAGAAAAGGTGAATCTGCCGTTTGGTCCTTTTACCGCAATACCCCCATACAGGGATATCCCGAGAACTGCGAATGGTAGCCTTTGGTTACTGAATGGATTTCGGTATTCCACTCAGGCTTCCGGAACCATCCTCGCGACTTGAACCCTCCTAGGGGAGAGGCCCTCTGATAAACTGGTTGTGACCGTGCCAAAAAATACTAGGAGATTTTGGTTCCCTAATGGACAACAGCTATGTCTCAAATGTAATAACTGAGGGGTGTTATTGGAACACCTATCCCATCAATTCTACCTAGCTACAAAGTTCTTTTAAGTGCTCCCCAAGTGGGGTTAAAAGTTGGTTGAAGTTAGGGTAAATTTTAAGGCTCAGTTTAAATTATGTGTTTGAGTGGGTGCATGTGTGATATTTTAAACTGAAATTGAAAATGTAAATGCTTTGCAAAAACTATTCAAAAATAAAGGATCTTTGAAATAGGAAAGCAAATAATATGAATACTTCAAGAAATAAATGGATTTCTTTTAAAAATTGCTATGGGAAAAATATCGAGGAAGTAAATAGCAAAATTTTTTATCTAGATAAAATGCAAATAAATCCTTCTTTCAATATCTGAAAATTTTTAAAAAGACTTTTTTAAAGGTGCATTCTAAATAGTAAAAAGATTTATATGGCTGTAATAATGCAGGAATTTTAATACTGTAAAATAGCTAAGTGGACAGAAAATATAGCAAAAAATTACATTTTTAACGGATTGGCGAAATTGAAAAAACTTGCATCGCGGGTTTTGGACGAACAGCCGCGATGGACCGCGCGGGTTTCTGTCAGACAGTCACGACGGGCAGCGCGGGTTTCAGCCGCGAAGCCGCGATGTGCAGCGCAGGATTTCGTCACACAGTCGCGATGTGCAACACGGCAAATGGCCGTGAAGCCGCGATGTGCAACGCACAAATTGGCCGCGAAGCCGCGGTGAGCCGTGCGGAAAAGAGCCACAAAGTCGCGATGAGCCGCGCGACTGTTGGGCAAAAAGCCACGAGGCGAAAGCTGTACACAGACGCCGAAAAACGAACCCGAAAATGGCAATTTCGGGCTGTTAATGGCAATAAAAAGGGCAAAATCTAGAACAGCAATGGATCTACTGTCTAGGATGGCAGATCTATGAATTAAACTGACTGATACTAACAAAAACTAAGATCTAAAGCAAAATTTGAGATCTAAGAATTCATCCCCAGCGGAGTCGCCAAAAACTGTTGGCTTGGTTTTGCAACCAAGCTTAGTGCAATGGGCACCTATCAACAAGTGATAGCAGTTTCAATATTGAAAGCAAAAACAATTGTAAATCTAAATCTAAATCTAAACTAAACTAGCATGTGCATATCATAATAAACTTGGAAAGATTTGAAAAACAAGAACAAGAAATAAATAAAATAACTTTTGTATTAAGAAGAGGGGCAAGCAAGTGCTTGCAATGGTAATACCTCCAAGTGGTGAAGATTGTTGAGCAACTTCCAAGGTGAGTAGCTCCAAGCTCCAAAGGTCTCTTCTCCAAGATGGCTACAATGGTCAAAAGCTCAAGGGAGATTTTGACAGCATGAGGATAGGAAGATGGATGGATGGAAAGTGAGGAGCCCCTACCACCTTTTTATAGTTTTTGGTGGTGGGGAATACCATTATGGTTTTGAGGAAACCAATGGTATTGACCAACATGGTTTAGGTACTTTTTCCCTCCTTTTTCCTTTTTTGAATATTTTTAATATTTTTATTCCCTTTTTAATATTTTTGGGAATTCTGGACCCTTTTTGAGGGTTTTTTATGCTTTTTGAGGAAAAATATTCATTTTGAGTGGAAAAAGGGGTGTATTAAGGTCTTTTGGTGACCTTTTGATGGCTTTAGAGGCTCAAATGGTGAAAAAGTGGACAAATGGGTCATGTGAATAAGGAAATGAGCTAGTGAGCACTTTTTGGGTGTTAACACCCATTAGGGTGGAAAGTCAGTTAGAACATGAGTATAAATAGAGGAGGTGTGTTCCTCATTTATCTCATTCATTCACTCACTTGTGATTGGAGAATATGAGAGAGAGAGGTCTGCATAGGAGGAGAAGGAGCTCTTGTTGAGGACTACATCTTGTATTGGGTTGATTATCTATATTTAGGAAAGCTTTGCTGGGTTTTCTACCCCATGAGGGTTTCCCGGTAAATCTTTGTCTACCTTGTGATTGTGTTTCTTTCAGTGATCTTGCTTGTGAAATTAGGCTAAACTTAACACCAAGGAGGGTGGATCCATGAGCTTGTTATGCAAATCGATCATAAAAGGGTGCATGAGGCCACAATCAGTGGTGATCGGAGCTCAAACTCCCAATTAGACACCAACTCATGTGTAACTTAGTTAGACTGAACTGAGTCACTAAGTGGGATCCTAAAACATAGGGAAATACCTCTAAGGGTCCTAAAATCATGCATGAAGGGCGCATTAGGTGGCTAAGGGATCCTATATGACATCTGCACACCACTAGGGGGGAAATAACATCACTAAGTGCTAGCAAATGGTAAATAATGCAAGTAGGACAAGGATGGAGTGTTAAAATATCCTAACATTCCCTGGGAATTTACTTGGAAAAAATAATTAAATAATCCTCTATAAGATCAATAATTTCATGATCAAATATTGATTCACTATCAAATATAATGAACAATGATCAACCTAGTAAGAAGGATGTTATCCCAAATCAGATCTTGAGGGGATATCAAGTTATTTGTGGTACAAAGGAAGATCATGAAAATCAATTCCATGATGTAGTGTCTTGTGTGTATATTATTACACTCATTAGCAGAGATGTAATTGATATGCTAGGAGGGACATAGTGGAGAGTTCCAACGGGAAGGAGGGTTGGTGTTGTATCGAGATTGAATGAGGCATTTATCGAAAAACCTTCCTCCCCCTTTTGCAAACTTATATTGGTTGAAGTCCTCTTTTCTAAGAAAATATTTAAATGTGAAATACCTAGTTGTTCTCTTTGGTGCACACGCTATCGACACTTCCCATTGCATCATTTTTAATAATAGAATATACAAATTCACTACAAAAGAAAACATAAATACATTGTTGTATAAATGATATAAAAGAAAGTGCTATCCAAGAGAGAGTGTGAATAAAATAGTGGAGATGGACCCTGGAAGATTAAGAACATTTGACAACAATTAGTACATGAACTTGAAGACGAGAAGGTGGCTCTTTGGCATCGGATGTTGCACTCCTTACTAATCCGTTTATGATTCCTAGACTTGCATAGGAGTAGAATTAAGACAATATGGGATTGACAAACTTGCACATGACTAGGATTGATAGTTTTGCATGGAACTTACACCACTGACAAAATTGGAACATAGATGGTAACAACATAGAGAAAAAGGTAGGTTTGTGAGATACATAGCATGCAATTTGTGCAGAGCAAGGTAAAACTCAGAGAAAAAAATGATATACCACAACACATAGATGTACTAGGTTGTAGGTGTGGAAAGGAATACTAGGTTGTGAGCTTGATAAGTGGATTAGGGTTTTGTAGAGAGTAATATCACCATAATGAATACCAAATGGAATGCATGAGTATAGAAGAGATGTAATGCATAGGAAAGTATGTGGTTTTAAGGAGACAATACTGTACTTAGAGGATATAGTACATAGTTTTGCAACATAGGTAGTAGGCCGAGAGCAGAATAAAGACAATAGAAAGCAAACCATAGAATAATGGAGTTAGAAATGCATGGGCTCTCATACCATTGACAAGCCTGGCTAAATCCAAGTTGTATGAATTTTCATTAACGAGAATGGTGTATTAATACAAGAATGAATGACCTTTTGGTTTTCATCTTTCAAAGGTTCATTATTCTCAATGGATGTTTAGTTTATTTTAGCCAAATATTTAAAATATTTATAAATTGATCATAATCTCGTAGGATTAGGTATCCAACATGTATAATAAATTCAAGATAAACCCTGGGAATAATGATCTACTCTTTTATTCTCATCTATAAAAATGAAATACAATAAAGGGGCACCCACTATGGAGTTTCCATGGACATTGCACCCAATATGGATGCTATAAGATATTTTAATTCCTTTGTTACACCTCAATATCCAACTCCCATATGCTTTTCTCAAACACAAAACAATATACAATATAATAAGTATGGAACCCCTTCTTTTCCTAGTGACCTAGTATTTAACATAGCCTGATAACCATTTAGGGTTAGGGTTAGGGATTTTACATGCCTCAACCCCCAATTAATGTGAGGTTTCTAAACCCTCTAGAATATTCTTGAAGGTCCACATGTGAATAGATCCATAGGTGTGATTAATGTGAGTTGATGTGGCATCCACTCAATATCATGGTGATCAACAAAATATGTCAACTCATGGGAGGCATAACATTTGTATAGGAATTCCAACTAAGGTGATTTTTGCACCATTACTGGATGTGTAGAACAATGTAGAGACACTGGGATCTATGGTTGTAAATTTGTGTCCCCAAAAATGGTCATTTTGTGAAAATCCTCACAGCAGATCTAAGAGTTGATGTATACCTCACAAGAAAGATTATGATTAAGCAGGAAGATAGAAGAAGAGTGGTCAATGTAGTGTAAATGAGCAATATAATAATAATACAGTAGAACTCGAATAGAAGCAAAATAACTTCACACACACTAATTCATTAATCACAATATGGACAAATAAGTAGTACAATGCATGAGGATTTGAATGCCAAGGTGGCAGTTCGAATTACCCTTCATGGAGTGACCAAAAGATCACTGGAGTGTCATCGGAGCACAACTAGAAGTCTATCTCATCATCGGTGGAGTCATCAATGCACAAGTAACTGTCAACCGTCAGTCAAATTGAGTCTAACTGAGTGTGGTAGGTGTAACTGAGTGTAACTGGAACATGGAGACACTAAATGAATGAAGGAGGCTTAGTGGAGGGCGCATGAGGATCCAACTGAAGTCAAAATAGGCAGTCAAGTCTCACTGGAGGTCCATCGGAGTGATAAGGTTAGTTAAGAGTCAGTCTATCCTTAAATTAAGGAGAGAACTGAAGATAACTGAATGGTAGGTAAGGAAGGGCGCCTTTCTCAACTGGTAGATGAAAGGAGGGTGCACTAAGCTCTAGGAGGGCTAAAACTGAGTGGGAAGAAGTTCTGGGGGCTAGCTAACTGAGGGCTAGGTGCTGGGACTGATGACTGGGATGCATGCAAATGCATGCAAACCCTAAATAATGCATGCAAACCCTAAAAGTGAACGCATGACTAAAAATGCAATGCTGGTAGGACTAGGATGGAGTATAGGAATATCCTAACACCCCCTCTTAATCCATCCTGGGCCCTAGTAACTAAGACCAAAGGTCACCCAATGCAATGAATAATAACAGTCAATCAACCGAGGAAATGGGGAAAATATCATGGGAAAAATACCCCCCCTCAAAATAGACTGTAAGGCACACACAAAAATAAATGCTCCATACTCAAGCAGGTGTGATGCTCGGTCATATGTCTGGAGGTATCTTCTTCTTGGGAAGAAGTGGATCATGCTCAGAAAGGATGTGCTTGTACTTGCTCTTCATATCAAATGTGATGAGAATAAATCCAAAAGTATGAGGATGATCCTTGAACCTGTGATTCGAATCAGCTGAGGTAGGATCAAATATATGAATGTGCAGATAGTCTCTTGTCTTCTCCTTCGAACCATCATGGGTGAGATTATGCCAAAAAGAACCATCAAATAATAATGATTGCTTGGAATCCAAATCAGCTCCAAGACTTGAATCATGGTTTCTTGAGATCTCCTTTGAACCATTATAGGTGAGATCAAAACCAGTAAATGCGTGAGAAATTATCCCAAGCGAATGGCAATGGTTTATTGAGATCTCCTTTGAACCAGCAGGGGTGAGATCAAAACCATGATATGCATGAGAAATTATCCCAAGCGAATGGCAATGGTTTCTTGAGATCTCCTTTGAACCAACAGGGGTGAGATAAAAACCATGGTGTGCATGAGAAATTATCCCAAGCGAATGGAAATGGTTTCTTGAGATCTCCTTGAACCAGCAGGGGTGAGATCAAAACCATGGTCTTCAATAACCTTATGAAAGCATGAAATAATGATCATATAGTAGTACATAAGAGGTGAGTGATCAAGGAGAGAGAATGCATTACCTCCAACGGCTGATTTTACCTCTGAAACATTCATGTGATCATGATGCAAACCAACAAACTCTGGTGCAAGAGAGGATTTAGGACCTTCTCCAATTTGTAGAGTGTGAGCTGGCACATAATTCGAAATAGAAGAAATTTGGAGCATGGGTGTAGAATCTGCAAGTTCTTCTTCTTTGTGGACAACTTCAATATGAGATATGTTTGATACTGATTCATGATCAATGAGATCATCAAGGAGGGCGAATGCATCACTTTACTTGTTCTCGAAGGGGTTTGGACCAATCCCTTCATTCTGTCTGTCAAAAATTTCATCCAGGTGGGCCCATAGCTCTTTTGGAGATCCAACATCAATGTATTGGTATATCATGTATTGAGGCAAAGAAAACATCATTGTTGCATAGACTCTGTCACCTTTATTTAACCAGTAAATCTCTTCTTCAGAGGATTCGAACTCTCTTTCAAAACAATGATCAAAGAGATCATTTTTCTTCAAATATGCTATCATTTTCGGTTTCCATTCATCATAGCTGAATGGAGAAAGAATATCATAGTTGAATGGAGGAAGAGGAGGGATTTCTTTTGAATACATGGAAGCTGTAGAAGACCTGCAAAAAAAATAGAAATATCTGCAACTGCTATTGCTACAAAAATGCAGAAACTGCTGCACTCAAAATCTTGATAATAACCTGCAAAAAACTCTCAGGAATGGAGATAAACAATACTCTCAACATGCTCTGATACCATGTGAAAATCCTCACAGCAGATCTAAGAGCTGATGTATACCTCACAAGAAAGATTATGATTAAGTAGGAAGATAGAAGAAGAGTGGTCAATGCAGTGTAAATAAGCAACAGAATAATAATACAGTAGAACTCGGATAGAAGCAAAATAACTTCACACACACTAATTCATTAATCACAATATGGACAAATAAGTAGTACAATGCATGAGGATTTGAATGCCAAGGTGGAAATTTGAATTAGCCTTCATGGAGTGATCAAAAGATCATTGGAGTGTCATCGGAGCACAACTAGAAGTCTATCTCATCATCGGTGGAGTCATCAATGCACAAGTAACTGTCAACCGTCAGTCAAACTGAGTCTAACTGAGTGTGGTAGGTGTAACTGGAACATGGAGACACTAACTGAATGAAGGAGGCTCAGTGGAGGGCGCATGAGGAGCTAACTAAAGTCAGAATAGGCAGTCAAGTCTCATTGGAGGTCCATCAGAGTGATAAGGTCAGTTAAGAGTCAGTCTATCCTTAAATCAAGGAGAGAACTGAAGATAACTGAAGTATAACTGAATGGTAGGTAAGGCAGGTGCCTTTCTCAACTAGTAGATGAAAGGAGGGCACACTAAGCTCTAGGAGGGCTAAAACTGAGTGGGAAGAAGCTCCGAGGGCTAGCTAAATGAAGGCTAGGTGCTGGGACTGATGACTGAGATGCATGCAAACCCTAAAAGTGCATGCATGACTAAAAATGCAATGTTGGTAGGACTAGGATGGAGTATAGGAATATCCTAACACATTTAAGGCGTCAAATATGTGCTAAAAGGTTCTTGACACCAAATCACTAAAGTGCGACGTTCCAATAAAATCGACCCTACAAGCCAAAACATCCAATGTTTCCACCTCGAACGACCAAAATAGATGACAAATAAATTATATAGATCCATTTTGGATCATGCCTCCCCATTTAGGGAGTATTTTTGTCCCCTAAATATTTTATTGAATGAGGTGAGGAAAATTTTCCTTTATCTTCTCCATGGAGTATCATTTGGCCTTACATGGAAATTTTCCTTCCAGACCAACCTGCTAGAGTTCAAACTACATTCTTCTCCGTATGCCTCTCTTCCCTGGTTCCTTGGCCTAGATCCCCTCCATTTTGGAAATTTTGTAATCTAGGGTTTCTCTGAGGGAGAGACCATGCAATTCTTGCACAAGTGGTTCAACTTTGGAAATGACTCGATTTTCAACCCGTGGCCAATGTTCACACGTCGAATGTTCCCAAACACACTTGAAAAATCTCATGGAACTCAATTATGCTGCATGGATCAAATCCTTTTCCCCCGGGACCAATTCAACATGTGTCCCTAAAAGCCTCCAGGAGGTGAGTTGCAGTTGGCCATAGAATGATGATTGTGGACCCGATTGATGAATTGTTGAATCCATTGGAATCAGGATGTCGGAATAATGCTAGTGGTGCCTCTCTCCATTGGTTCCTTGGACTAGATTCCCTCCATTTTAGCGATTTTGTATTCTAGTGTTTTTCTCAATGAGAGACAATGCAATTATTGCAAAAGGGGGTCAAATTTGTAAATGACTCGATTATGAACCCGTGGCTAATGTTCACACATTGAACCTGCCAAAACAAACTTGCATCATCTCACAGAACTCAATTCTGCTGCTTGGATCAAATCTTTTTCCGCAGGGACTAATTCAACATGTGTCCCTGAAAGCTTCTAGTAGGCGAGTTGAAACTGTCCATAGAAATTTGACCATGGCTCCAATCGAAAAACCATCGACTTCGTTGGAATTAGGACATTTCAATAATGATAGGGGTGCCTCTCTCCCCTAGGTCCATGGCCCCAATACCCTCCATTTTGGCAATTTTCGAATCCATAGTTTCTCTCAGTAAGAGACATTAAAAGAAACAATGAGGGGAGTTTATTGAATATAATATTTTGTTATATCAAGTAGGGAATGCTTTTGTTAATTTGTTCATATTAAAGAAAACAAAAATGGTGGTAACAAACATGGAATCATAGGTATGTAATGGATGAGAGATAAATTCCTACCCATTGAGTGTAAGGTTATGTTAGAGATAAAATCCTACCTTCTATTTTTTTGTTGTAAGGTTATGTTATATTTTTTCACAGTTATGGAATATTACTCTTAGAAATTATGACACATTTATGATGAGAAGTACACATGCTATTAAATACAGGACATAATTTTTTCTTAAGGGTTAAAAACCATACCCATGTAACATCACACAAGTACACCACTAGATAACTCAACTTCTAGCAACCAATTCTACATGTCCATCCTAGTATTTCAATCCTCAAAACCTAGGTTTTATACTCTAGCATTACACAAGAGAAATATCTCCAAGATCATCTAAGATGTCTCTCTTACCCTTATCTTCTCCACTGGTAATATCTTTGTGATCCCTAACATATAAGTCCTAGGGTTTCCTAAGGCACCCTATAATCTCAAGGATAGGTAGGAAGTCCTAATAGGCTTCAACAAGAAGCTCATTCAAACTCTCACCACTCGCATGATTGTCTTTCTTAGAGTTTGGAAACCCTAGACATGTTACATCACACAAGTACATGGAAAGACAACTCTATTGCTAGCATCCAAAATCATGTTAGGTGTTATCTCCACTCTCCATGTCTTCTACTAGACCAGTGACCAATTAGTGTTAGAACAATGCCCTACTTTGAACCTAATTTGTCACTTTCTCAAAATTACTTGGAATTTCCCTTTGTGAGGCCTTTTACTTGGGGTTCCCAATTATCTCACATACTTTTATGCTTGAGAAAATTGAGCAACAATTCAAATTAGGGTATTTTTTCTTGACAAGTTTGTCAAATATAACAAGGGTGGATAGAAAGAAAATAGTGGTAATATTATTGAGATGATGGTCTACCACTCTAGGTTTATAGAGTTCGTCCATTGGATCATATTCTTCTTTCCCACACTAGAGCACTAGAAGGGATAGATTTCATGAGGGAATCATTAGGAGAGGAGGGAAAGTTTGAATTTTGTGGTGCATATGGTTGAGAGAAATTCCTGGATGGGTGAGATACCTGTTACACCAAAAGCTTGTCATCATGAGTCATGTGTCCTATGGATGCCCTGATCCCTAAAGTCCTGTTGCAGCTGCAACCTAATCCCCAATTTTTTTCTTAAAATTATAGGGCCCCTCCTTCTATTTTTTAGAGTTTATTTCTTCTTAGAAGAGTTCCCTTTTCACACTTAGAATTTTCCTGAGAATATTTGAAAAAGAAATTAATTTTTCGACTAAGTGCAACTCAGGTTTTTGCGCCAAAACAGTTAGAGTGTTTTAGCAGGATTTCGCCGACGAAGTCGTAGCGTTCTGGCGAGTTCACGCCGACGTTTTGTGGCATTTTGATGAGTTTCTGCTGACATTTTTGCAAATGTTTTGGCGAGTCTTCGCCGATTGTTTCTCTTCCTTTGGGAAAAATCCGTTGATCGTTTCACCGCGATTTGGCCAAAATGTGTCAACCATTTCACAGCGACTTGAGAGAATGCGCCAACCATTTCACAAGTAATTTGACGAGATTGTGCTGAAATTTTCGCGGTATTTTAACGAGTTTTCCATCGAGCAAGATCATTGTGTTTTGATGAATCTTCTATGATGTTTCGGAGCATCTTTGAGAAATAACACCGATGTTTCATGGCTTTCTAATGGGTTCATGCCGACGTTTCGCGGCGTTTAGGCTAATTTGCGCCGACGGATCGCTGCGATCTGCCAATTTTGCGCCGATCGTTTCACAGCAACTCAACAAAGTTCGTCGAAACGGTCGACCGAAGGTTTCTTGGTTAGCACCAAAAAGCGAAAAAGTGGTGTGGTGCCAGAAAAACTTGGTCATTTAATGACCCACCTACCAACCCTGTTGCATTTATTACTTTTTTTTGAAGTCTTATATATACAATGAGAGTCGTTTTGTTTAAACATTGCAAAATGTCATTTTAAGGAATCAATTTTACCAATATCTTGATGCCAAGTACCCAACACTGATGAGCTCAACTTCGCCGAATCATTCTGCAAGTGACAGGTAGGAAATCTCATGCCCTCTTTTCATTTCTTAACATTTTTTTGTTTGAGCATGCTACCCCTTATCTGAGGCCTTGGTCTGTCTCGTCATTGGAGTGTTAACATCGTTTAATTTCCGCAAGCCGTTTGGTTTTGGGTTTTTTAAGTCGGGCTTAGAGTCATATCTAGAGCCTTGATTCTTTCAAGGGGCACCATGGCCGCACCCGGCTAAGGATACCCCTGTCTAATGACTCGCCCTAGCTCTCGTTCAATCCTGGTTGTGCCTTTCGATAACCCCATTTCTGTTAAGATGACCATGTATGGGGAAGGGAGTTGATTTGGCCGTGGTTAGTAAGGTTTTCAGCAGTTTGTCGGTTTTCCTAGTTGCCATGAAGCCTACCTTAGAAAACCTAAGTGTTGTACAACACGAATTTTGGGTAACACGAGGGAAACCCATATTTTTTCGGGCGTGTAGATTAAGATGGTCGTGCATTTCCGGGCTACCCATGCCTTTTACCCTCGCAGAAGCTTGGCCTGGGTGTCATCTCATTGTTTCCCGCCAAGATCATCTTGCTGTTTTTTTAATCCCACGTAGTGCCCCGCGTAGCCACTCTTTTGTTGCCAAAGTATTATGTTTTTATTTCCCGTTGTTGTGTCAAGTTTGGAAGTTTTGCGCCCACAAAACAGTGTGTTTTTAAATTAAGTAGCCCTGAAGTTCGTTTTACCGACTCTTTTTTCCTCATCGCTCATTTTAAGGATGTAGATATATTGGCTATTAATGAAAACCTTTGGAAGGAATTTGTCAAAGCAGTTCTACTTATTGTCCGGTTGCACTCTGTTTTCCACACATCTGCATATCACTGAAGTGTAGAAAACCTTAGCAGCATTGGTCTGTTAGCATGAAAGTCTTCAATTGGTTAACTATCTGTGTATGCTATAATGTTTCCAAACTGCATTTTCCTTTTGTAAGTTTGTTTATACATTGATCCAAAGGAAAATTAAGCTTGTCTTTCACACAAGGGATTTAAAATATGATGCAAATAGTTGAAATAGATACCTTTGGTTTGTTTCCACAGTTGTACTTGAAGACTCCATTACGATTTAAAATCTAAACAAACAATGATAACATTCAAATATTGTTTTAACTCTTCTCATTTGCTATACCATGAATAATGAATTGTTTGTAAACAATTTGATTCCTCACTTATTCATTCTGTGTCTCATGAGATTTGATATGCATAAAATGTCCGCCAAGCGAAATTCCAAGTTGGTTGAATCAAACTCAGATGTAGAGATAATGTTGGATACCCCAATCGAGACAATGTTCGAAGACAGTAGATTTGTGACGAGGATCATCCTCGAATTCAAATGGGGTGAACTATATAGGGGCATCAGAGATGGAAATATACTTGACGCTACTATCGAAGAGTTGATGGTATACCAGAACATTAAGAGGTCCAACCTCCATAAGGAAGTCACGCGCCCAGAGTTATTCCCTTGCTCAGAGGTTATTGAATGGATTTTTCCACAGGTGGATGTTACCACCAGAATCATTTCATATTCCAAAGGAGAAGGGCTCGCATCCTTCCAACTAGGCCACATAGCTGCAGCATACAAGCTACCCTCCCCTAGAGTCATGATGACCGATAACTGGATAAGAGAGGTCAATATAGATCACTTCAATTATGCTAAGAAGATGACAGTCCCTTAAAAACAGTTGAGAACGAGGTTTAGCGGAGAGTACGATAGTCAAAGCTTAAGGACCCCGGATAGAATCATAGTTTTGATGTTAAGCAGGGTTTTTGGCTTGGAAAATGGAAACACCGATAAACTCAGTTGGGTACCAGTGATGTACCACATTTCCACGCATGGTACAATTTTCAACTGGGCAGATATCATCTCTGAATGTATGGCATCACACATTGCTGCAACACAAGGAGGACTGACACAGAAGAAGGCTGAATTATTCATGTCTTCCTATCTCTTGGATTGCATACTAATCATAAACCCTTTCCCTGATTTGGGATGTGTTTGCAATCGGGCCGAATCTCCCCTTCATGTAGCTTATCAAATGACACGGGCTCACAAATATGCAAGTCACTACAAATTAGATTGTGAGGGATTAATCATGCCTCTTTACTGGCTAATTTTCAATGAGGAACCAAATTGTCTGTCCGAGAACGCTTTGGAAGTTATCAATGAATATGGAGAGTGCTATTTCTCTACAGAAGGCACTTATATCAGGATGTATGGGGGCACCCAACTCCCTTCTCTGTTGCCTAAATATGCTACCGATTTTGTTGTGCACAAAGAGGCCATAAGGTAACTTTTTATCAATGGAGTTGGCAATTTTCTCCATCAGAAGAAGAAGGCCTCCTACCCACCACTTCTGTTCACTATCAGCACGTACAAATTCCCCAAGGCAAAGGGAGCCGAATATTTTGTCAAAGATTTGGAGGTCTTTCATTTTGGAACAAAGATTTTTGTAAGGCACGATAGCCAAGATAAGGTCGCTCGACATTGTGCTTCTTGTAAAATTACCTTTGGATACACAAATCACTTCTTAAAGGATGAAGAAGTGTACTAGAGGGAAATGTTAGGAACCTATGTCAACCCTTCTCTTTACTATGTAAGTCGTCCCGTAGTATTTGTTGATCCATAGTTTATATTAGCCCATAGTATTGACCCATAGTATTGGACGCATATGCTTTGTAAGTCGTCCCGTAGTATTATATGTCCCATGGTTTTGACTCATAGTATTGGGCATAGACTTAGTATATAAGTGTGTGTTGAGGTCATTGAAGGCACCGTGAAGTTAATTGTATTGAGCTTGCTCAAAGGAGGTTGCCCCCTCGAAGTGGCCCGTGATCAATATAAAAGTGATTCTGTTCTATTATTTATGATATCTCGTGTATTTGCATTAATTAATTATTGCAGGTACATCACATCTGGTATCAGAGCACTTTCCTTGGCACAAGTGGGAATTTTTTTTTCTTTTTTTGGGCGGCGACTTTCAGATCAATTTCTGAAACTTTTTGCACAAAATCAGAAGAAACTGATTGCATATCTAAATTCCTCTTTCAAAAATACGCAGTTTCAAAAAAAAAATCATCTCATTTGGAGTTCTAAAAGTGGAGATATCGTGGATTTAAAATCAGCAATTTTTCAGAATTTCGGTGACGGCCGCGGAAATTGTGGCAAGAAAATCTTTTGACCGAGTGCCAAGATTTCTATTCCGCTGTCATAAGTAGAAGCAGAGTGGTTGTTCCAGTTCCGGAAACATGCTATAATAGCGATTCTGAGCAATATAGATCCGGTTTTGGAACATTGGGTGGAATTTCTGCCCAATTTTTTTTTTCTGTTGCAGGTTCGGATCTGGGAATAATCCCTATCCGCTTAACTGTGGGAAGTACTTGGGAATAAGCCCTAAAACTCATTGTGAGGAGTACCACAGGAACCCCGAAGTAGCTGGCCATTGAGAGGACCTGCCAAGCGAAAAGGGCAACGACCCCTACCTGATTGACTAGTTCCCACCCGTGAGGTAAACCAAGAGCTGTCGTTTGTGGCAAAGCGGTTATCAGTTTTACCTGAGCCGTGGAGTGAGGGGTACTGCCCCAATACGCAAGCCGTCAGACAGCATTGGTGGCCGAGTGAAAACCCTGAAATGTTAGGAAGCCGCACATACCTGGGGTCCATATCTACTTTCAGCTGAACTATTGTCGATCACTGCTGCACCGTTTCAGATCCATTTTGCAAGCCATTCCAGATCCAGCCATTCGGCGTTGTTCTAGATTCCTTCTGCGCCGTAGCCGCTCTAGTCTGAACTGAGAAAAAAAAAAAAAAAAAAAACTGGTTACCTGTGCAGGAGCACACACCATGGAGGAAGCACTTGCAGCCATCCAAACAAAACTCCAAGATCTGGATGAAAAATTTCTCAGCCTCCATCTTCAGCATTCAGCCATGAACAATACCAGACAGCCAGAATCTTTTGCAGCCACCGGGTTCTCTTCTTCCAACAATTTTCGTGGGCCGAATCTTGATTTTCCTCGCTTCAATGGTACTGATCCGACTGGATGGATATACCGAGCAGAACAATATTTCAGTCTGCATAATACTTTTGATGTTCAGAAAGTTCCACTTGCATCCTTTCATTTGGAACAGGAAGCCCTTCAATGGTACCGTTGGTACATCAAACAGATTTTTGCCAACTCATTTTGCCACGATTTGGTCCTAGTGCTTTTGACGACTTCACAGGAGCACTCACTAAACTTCACCAAACTGGCACAGTGAGAGAGTATCAGATGGAATTTGAGAAACTAGCCAATCACACAGAAGGATTGTCTGATGAATTCTACAGGAGTTGTTTTATCAGTGGTCTCAAGGATGAAATCCGCTCAGAGGTCAAAATGTTTTGTCCCAACACAATGATGGAAGTCCTAGGGTTGGCTAAGTTGGCCGAGGACAAGATCGCAGCTCAACAATGCTCCAAACCCACCTTTGTTCCCTTCAGAAACATGGGTTCCCAACGACCTCCCATCACGCCTGCTCCTCAACCAACTCCTATCAAGCATTTGTCTGAAATAGAAATGCAGGCACGCCGAGAAAAAGGGCTTTGCTATAATTGTGATGAGAAATTCACTCGGGGACATAGATGTGTTCAACAAAAGCTCTATATCTTGGATGTGGATTCTCCGCCTGCCTTAGAACTTGGTGAAGAAGCTACAGATACAGTAGATGATTCGGTCGACATGCAACACCCACTTGTTGACACCCCATCTCAGGACGACCCACCCGAGATCTCTCTCCATGCTGTAACCGGCGTCACCACCCCACAAACAATGCGGGTCAGGGGATACTTCAAGAAGCTCCCTCTTACCATACTCATTGATTCTGGTAGCACTCATAACTTCATTGACCCTCGGATTGCCAAACAGGATGATTGTTTTGTCCATCCTTGCTCCAACTTTGAAGTCATGGTTGCCAATGGGGGCACCTTACCTTGCAAGGGGAAGTGTCACAATGTGCGTATCTCTATGGAAGATTATAACCTACGCTTTGACATGTTTGCCTTGTCCTTAGGCGGATGTGATGTGGTTTTGGGCATTCAATGGTTACGCACACTTGGCCCCATCTTATGGGATTTTGCTGAACTTTGGATGCAGTTTAAAATCAATGGGGCACAACACAAATTTATGGGCTTACAACCAGGGTCTCTCTGCATCATCAGTTCACATCGCCTAGAAAAAATCCTTAAGAAGAATTCACATGGTGTCATCGCTCAGCTCCATTCCATTCAGATGCAACCATCAACAGTCTCCACTACTTCCTTGGATAGATATGCAGGTATCTTTGCTGAACCAATGCGCTTGCTGCCTTCAAGAGACCTTTCCGTTAAGAATGTAGCCCCATCTACCTCTCAGCAGGCAATGATGGCTATTTTGCATGAAGTACAGAAGTGGCAGCCATCCCTATTAGGAAATTATTTCTGCATCAAGACGGATTTCCCGAGTCTGGCAAATTTTCTGGAACAATGGGTCTCCTCCCCAACACACCTGCAATGGGTTATCCAACTCATGAGTTATCCCTATGTGATCACTTACAAGAAGGGTAAGGACAATATGGTGGAAGATGCTCCTTCTCGCACAATTGATGACCCAGTTTCTCTTACAGCTCTTTCTCTGCTTGTTCCAAATTGGTTCCAATATGTTCAACAGGGCTATCTCTTCTATGAACTCCATGCTTCTCCATCAACAGGACACTCTGGGTTCTGCAAAATATATGACCGGGAACAATGTAACTTCTTTTGGCCGGGACTAAAAATGACAATTCAACAGATGGTGGCTGACGATGATACTTTCCAAGTCAACGAGGGGGAAACGACACTCCTTTCGGGATTGCTCCAACCCTTGCCCATCCCTACACAGCTTTGGCAAACTATTTCTATGGATTTCCTAGCAGTGCTCTGGTGGTACAATACCACATCTCAAAGGACACCATATGAAGCAGTCTATGGAAAAACACAGCCAGTTCTTCTTCCATACACCCTCAGCAGCTCCCCAGTTCAGGAAATTGACTCGGTTCTTCGAAACCGCGATCAGATTCTTCTCATTTTGCAGGACAATCTTCACATGTCCAGAATTCGCCTGAAACAACAAGCCGATCAGCACCGTTCCGAGCGCATCTTCCACGCAGCTGACAGGGTTCTTCTTCATCTACATCCTTCCAAGCAATCCTCCTTGACACTCCAAAGGCGTCAGTGGCCCGAAATGCAAACCGAGGATGCTACCGGGGAACCACTCCTTCAGATTCTGCAGCAATTTCTCCAACCAAAGCTTTGAGGACAAAGCTTTTTCTAAGGGAGAGGGGATGTTAGGAACCTATGTCAACCCTTCTCTTTACTATGTTAGTATATTGTTGTTGGACGCATATGCTTTGTAAGTCGTCCCGTAGTATTTGTTGATCCATAGTTTATATTAGCCCATAGTATTGACCCATAGTATTGGACGCATATGCTTTGTAAGTCGTCCCGTAGTATTATATGTCCCATGGTTTTGACTCATAGTATTGGGCATAGACTTAGTATATAAGTGTGTGTTGAGGTCATTGAAGGCACCGTGAAGTTAATTGTATTGAGCTTGCTCAAAGGAGGTTGCCCCCTCGAAGTGGCCCGTGATCAATATAAAAGTGATTATGTTCTATTATTTCTGATATCTCGTGTATTTGCATTAATTAATTATTGCAGGTACATCCAAATGATTTGTTCGCAAGAGAGGAGTTGGTCCCAGTACTGCTACCAACACTTCCAAGGAAATAGAGAGGAAGCTGAAAGAAGAAGCAGAAAGGATATGAATAGAAGAATCAGAGAGACAACAAAAGGAAGAGGACGAGAGGCAAGAAAGAGAAGTTGCTGAGGAACAACAAAGAAAAGCTGAGGAAGAGCTGAAAGAAGTAGAAAACGCAAGGAAAAAGATGGAGAGAAAGGAAGCAACTGAGGAATTAAGAAGAAAAGAAGAATAGGATTAGTTCAAGGAAGCTGTGGATAAAGAAGGAACCCAGAGTGAACACAAGAGTCCACAGCACATGGACATAGACCCACCTGAGGTGTCCAGTGTGACACTCACTGGAGGTCACCTCCCATTTGTTGAGCTCAGACTCACCCGATTCACCCCATCAAAGAAACATACTATGGCCAAATTGGACACGATCATTTTTTATTCAAAAAGAAAGACCATCATGAGGAGTACAAAGAAGAGATTGAAAATGGGCGCCCAGCCCGATGTCATCACTGTCTAGGAAAACACAATCATGGAGGGTACCCACAAGGACCCTAAGTTAATGGCATCCGTCAACATAACTACTACGCAAGCAAGTGCAGATAATGTGGACAAATTGCTGAATGATATCGAACGCAACAAAGAGAAGATGTTGAAATTGAAAGACTACTTGGTAAAGGAGCGAGGTGAAAGCATAGAGCTGAAAAGGAAATTTGAGGCCACATTATCTGAAAAGGACAAATTTCTATCCAACTACCAAAATCTGGATACAGAGAAAGAAGCATTAAATGTGAAGTTGATGATAATGGAGGGTGAGAGAAGTGATTTCGAAGCAAAGATCAAGGACTTGGAAATGCGAGAATCGGTAGCAAACTAGAAGGCCAAAGAGTTGAAAACTCAAATGGATGAAGTGTTAAGAGAAAAGGAATCCCTCGCAGAGCAACTAGATTTGGAAGATAATAGAAAGCAAGACATGACTTCGTTTTGTGAACAAGCATGCAATATTCAGGAACAAATATATCGCTCTCAGGAAATACTCACAGAAGAAATCTACAAGATGAATATGTTGATGGTGAGGATGAAGGTGATTGCTACAGAGTCACTAGAAATGAGAAAAAGGTTGTTTGATATTGCAGATAAGGTTAAGAGCCAGATGGCCTGGAGAGAAACTAACTCATAATTCCCCGATCATTTTCCTCTGAAGACAACAACAGGCATGAAGTTGGATATGGCAATTCTGGAATTTTGCAGGAACGCTGGTATGAGACTAAATAACGAAATTCCTAAGACTATTCAAAAGTGCGAATATTTTTACGATAAAATCCATCAGGTTCATGAGAAATGTCATCTCTCTTTTTTCCCGAAGATGAATGAGCTTCCTTCAAGATACAAACACATAGCAGAGCTGCAGAATGGGTTGCGGGAATATCTAGACTACATTAGAAAATTGGGCATTCTCACAAAAGAAGACATCCACCACTTTGTGGGACAAGCATCTATAAATGCCTATTTTTTGGAAGATAGCTGCAAGGCTGCAGCAATAGGATTGGCGCATATAGAAACACAGTTTTCATATCATGAAGTGTCCTTAAAATTATTGGAGCCTGTCCAATTTAATATCATAGATGAAGAGGCTAATGCGTGGGCATATTATATTGCTAGTTTAAAAGGGCCCACCTAATTTTAATTGTAAATATATTTTTGTATTTTCTTATGTAAGCACTAAAAGACAAATGTTGGAAAGTTCTAGGGTTAGGGTAAGTAAAGAGTCACTAGAACACAAGCTTTTGTAAGATAAATAGAGGATGAGAAGAAGGAGAAAGGGATTTTTGCTAGTGAATTAAAGGCTGGAGATATTATTGTAAAAGAACTATTTCTTTTCCAATGAGAAATGAATGGTTTGCTGGAAAAAAGGTTGCACTGATGTTTTCCTAGAATGTGTGATCGTTGGAACATAATTATTTCTTTTTCTGCATCTATCATACTGTGAGATCTTTCTAATTCTGTCGAACTATTTCAATGATCATGAATGGTTCCCTTATTTAATGCAAATGTGTAACATAGTAATAAATTATTTTAATCAATATCAGAGCTATCTTTGATAATTTCTACTAAAAATTGTGAATGTTTCTTTTAATGGCTATCTGTTAAATGTACTTGAGCATTTCAGCTTATTACTCTTACTTTAAATTTGCTCCTTGCATGGATAGGATAGTTATTTTATATTAGGAATAAACGAAGTGATAAGGTAGAAGTGGTAAGACGAGAGGTAAGAACCTGTGCATCACATGTGAGGATTCTACCCATCAATTCCATTCCATTAATTAGGGCACTTGCATCTCATACTTTAAAATAAAATTTCATAAATGGTGAACCGGGCTGCAACTGGTAAGAACTTAAACAATTACACCTACAATAGCTAGACCGTTAATGAGACGGATTCCCCATAGAGATACTTTTGATCTTCTATATTAGAGTTGATCGCCTCCTTATAATATCTTAATTTTATCTTATCCTCCAACTCTTTATCGCACCACATCTTCTCCTTAAAATTAGATCTAATAATACTTTTAATATAATCACTATTCTGTAGAGTGACCTCTTTATTGACTCCCCAATGATTTAGCCAAGACTTGGCATCTAACTTTATGCCAACCTCGCTCAAGTCGTAGGTGTTTTTGACCAGATTATGAAGTAATCTTAGGAAGTCTCTTGTATCCCATGTTGTTTATATTATTCTTTTCCATTATGTACCTAGTCATAGCCATGCTCTCAATTGGGGAGAGACTTGCTTCTATGGGGAGGATAGGTTAGGGTGCATTACCTTTAATTTTGAGGTCATATGTTATAAAATGCTTTTGGATTTGCTCTATCCTTCTATGTGATTCTCTAGAAATATTGCAGCTCCAAACTTCATGATCATATAAGATAAAAGAAGTGTCGAGAGTCTAAAAAAAATGCATTTTAAGTTAAAATTAAAATCAAAATATATAATTATTTGCTAATAATTTCAAATGAGTGTAGACTATAGAGAGAGATATTTCTAACTATTTTAGAACTATAGTATCACAAATAATTTATAAATAATTATTCTTTTCAATTTGTAATTTTAAAAACAAAATTTCATTAAAAATTATTTAAAATTAAATCCTTAAATTTTAGTAGTGGTGAAAATGAGATTATATTATTATTAATAATTTCAAAAAAATAAACATACTTTATAATTAAAAAGATTAACAAATTAAAAATATAGTGAAATTATAACATCATGTTTTTTTATAATATTTTATTATTTAAAAAAAAGACAAATATCAGAATGAACATAAAATGAATTACACATCCTTAATAAGTTATAGGATGTGTTTCTTTAACTAATAACACCACAAAATATTTCTTAAACCATTAAAATTTATAAATTTCATAGTAAATTATTTTTTTAACATAAACAGTTGAGATTTTTTTTATAAATAAAAAGAGATAAGAAACTGGGATACATAGTGTATGAGCAGGCCTTCTCTCCAATAACATTGGGCGGCCATGACTCTACCTTCATCTTTGTCTAGAATACTAAAAGGATGACATACATACAACCTTACAGAGCTACCACTATGAGTACCTAGAAGTCCATTGACCAACCCAAAAATACTTATATCCGATAGTGGAACATAAAATTACATACAAAAATCTTCTTTTTCACACAGCAAACAAAATTTCTACCAGGTGTTTGAAAGGAAACAGAACCCCAGAAACAGCTTCAGAGCTCAGCGTCCTTGCCACAATTGTTCAGCAAGATTTGCTTCAATTTCATGCTCTCGTCGCAAATTCCTTTAACGTTCTCGTCAATCTTTTTAGCGACGCCCCAGATCTCCCTTATTTGAGCCATTCCCCGAATCTAACCTTTCTCCATTTCCACTGCCAGGGCTTCCACTTTCTCTCTTATCTCTCGGACCTCCAATCTTGTTGCTTGCTCCGAAATAGACATGTGATGCATGGTTTTTTTCATTTCCGATACCTCAATTCTTAAAACATGGACCTGTGCATCCAGAATTGCCAGGTGGTCATCCATGACACTAAGGGAGACTGCATATCCGTGCAATTCATTTGGTCCAAATCCTTGAGACGACTCCTTGATCAGGATTGAAGCCACGCCTTCATTTTCATTTCCCCCAGACGAGGTGTGAATACGCTTCCTGCAAATGACTCCACCACCATCCTTCGCAATTCCCCGAACTTGCTCATTGCACTGCAAGCCCTCTTGATTCCCTGGCCAGAAGGGAAAATGCTTATGAAAATCCAGAGAAGTACTGCCATGATTCGGGATAGGACTCATGCGAAAAGGAAAACCATAGTTTTCCATTTTTGCAGACGAAAACAACACGGAGTGATGCCAACCTTTTCGCCCAGCTGCTTGATATAGCCTGGAGCTGCGATGACCTTTCGAAGAGACAAGTTGCATGTGTCCCATGTGGATGCCATGTGAAACCTTCATGCGAACGTCCCTTGCCTCGAAATCCCCACCTGGGTTTGAAACCATAGCTTAAAAGTTGATGAAGTTTGAATTCTGCAAGGGGTGGTGACCAAGGCAATTCCCTATAGTTTAAAATCTTTGGACAGAATGGTCGAGGGAACTTAATAATGCCAAGGGATCCATACCTTGTTTCTATTTAAGAGGTTACTAACTAGAACACCCCTATCAAGTCTTGCACCTTCATTTGCCATCGCGTCTGCTACTTGGTTATTCGTTCTCATGATGTGAAAGAAGCTAATGGATTTATATTCGCTGACGAGGTACTTAAGAAGACTGTGGATTTTGGAGGTGGGGCTCTTTCTGTTCATTATCAGATTCCTAGCCTCCCTGGTGACTAACATTGAGTCGCCACAAACTGCTAATTCGGTGATGCCATCCTCCCTTGCACTCTCCAAACCTTTTGTAAGGGCTAACCATTCTACACTGTTGTTCTTGTTTCTACCTAAACCCCATGTGTAGTTCTTCATCTTATTTCCAGCGGATTCATAGAGAACTCCTCCTGCACCTGCCAACCCAGGGTTTCCTTTCGAGCCTCCATCAAAGAAAAGAGTGTTGCATCCAATTTTTTCCTTCCAATTTTGAAGCTCCTCAACACTTAATCTAATATGCCAATTTTGGGTGTTGGGTCTCTTTCTCATGATTGGTAGACAAAGAGAGGGGTTCAGGGATAAGAATTCCGAGACCTAAATTTTTTCTTCCACGGTGAGGGGTTCCTTATTAATATTCTTCATCCCCTGAGCTAACAATGCTTCAATCCAAAGTGCTTTAGCTGAGGCAAGAACTCGAGCAAGGGTAGAAATAACTCCTTCAAACACTTCCTTGTTTCTTGTTGTCCAGAGTCTCCAACAAATAAACTTTGGGAGGGCTTCCCAGGATCTCTTGAAGTTAGGCTTGTTGTGAAGAGATCCCGTGTAGTAATTCTTCCAACTAGCGAATAGATCGTTCCAATTTGTTGGAAGAATCACTACAAAATTCAATTCGAAGAAATCCCTATGCCAGACTTCCTGAGTGAATTTGTAGTCCAGAAAAATATGTTCTATAGTTTCCTCCGATATTTTGCAAAGGATGCATCTCGCAGGACTCTCGATGCCTCTTTTTTTAAGATTCTCTATAGTAAGGATTTTTCTATGAGCTAAAATCCAAGTGAATGCATTTATCTTCGGAAGACTATCCTTACTCCACACTTTAGCCCATTTTTTGTCCTTAACCCTATTGTTGTTGTCCATTAGTTGATCCCTGGCTTTGATAGTATATGCACCCGTCTTGCTGCACCTCTTTTGTCTAGCATTTTCTTATGCACAGGGGTAGCTCTGTGTAAGAGTTCAAGAAGAGTTTCATACTCCAAATCGAGGTGGCGCGGGGTCTCCAGATTGCGCCATCCTACCCATCTTCCATTCTCGGTCCACTCCGAGAGGTCATATAATGTAGAGATGTTGCTACGATCCATCCATTCTTTGAGTTCGTTGAAATTATGGAGAAAATTAACAAGGGATCTTGGTTTCGGTCCTAGCCTATCAGCCCATAGCTTGATCTTTTTACCATTGCCAGGAATCCAATAAGAGAGTTTTTGCAGGGTAGGTGTTTCCTTTTTACACAGGTTCCAAATGGGTGTGCCGACTTTATTCTGATCGATATTCTCCACACATCGTAATCTGTTCCTGATCATATATTTCTTGCAAAGGATCTCTTTCTACCAGGATTTCTTTCCTGTGACAGCTCTCCACATTTTGGCACCTAAAGCAATATTCATGAGCGAGGGATCACATATACCTCCACCACCGGCATCTTTTGTTTTGCAAACCTTATCCCAGCTCATAAGATGGAATTTTTTAGCTCCATTGGACTTCCCTCTTGCCACGAAAATCTACGAAGTTCTTTTGTTATCTTTTGAATTACACTCTTGGTGGCTAAAGATATAGAATTGATATAGATAGGGTAGGCAGAGAGAACCAAGTTGATCAGTACAAGTTTTCCAACTAAGTTAAGCCACCTGAATCCCCACGAGGTAATTTTGGCTTTGATCTTATTGATCAGGTCCTACCGGTCCATTACTTTCTTGTTTCCTTTGAATATTGGGATACCAAGGTAAATAAAAGAATTCCATGAGGGACATCCATCAAAGCCCAGTATATTAGAAATTCAGGCTATTGTTTCCTTGGGACAGTTCCAACCATAAATTTTGGAATTCATGGAATTAACTTTTCCTTCAGAAGCTTTGAGAAAGGTGGTTAAGGAACTTTTGAATCTTTCATCTATGATTGTAGAATCCCCTCCTAGCCGAATCGTGTCGTCTGCGAACTATGCATGATTAACTGCTTGGACTCCTCTTGCAATCCTCAACCCTTTTAGCTCCCCCAACCTTTGAAGATGACTTAACTTCCGACTCAGAGACTTAGCCACCAGGAGATAGAGAAAGGGGGACATGGGACACCCCTGCCTTAGACCTCTAGTGGCTTGAAAGAAATAGGCAGGCCTGCCATTAATAAGCGAGGCAATCCAAGGCTTACTAATACAAGCTTTCACCCATCTTATAAATCTACTGGAGAATCTGAATCTCTTCATGACCTCGAATAAGAATAAGTGATTCACTCTTTCGAAAGCATTTTCCATGTCCAACTTAATTGCCATTCCCTATTGCTTTCTCTCCATACTAGAGTGTATAGCCTCCTGCACAATGATAATATTATCCAAAATTTGACGCCCAGCTATGAATCCACCTTGTGATTCAGAGATAAGCTTACCCATTAATTTTTTCATTCGAGTAGCTATGATCTTCGAAAGAATCTTGTAAGAGGTGTTGCAAAGAGAGATAGGCCTGAATCTTTCAATTGAGCTGGGGTTACTGTCTTTCGGCATGGGAGCTAAGAAGGAGGATTTGGTCGCTCCCCCGATTTTATCCTTCTTCCTAGTCCAATTTAGCATTCTCTTTAAATCTTCTTTGATGATGTCCTAGGCAGCTCGGAAGAAGTTAATGGTAAAGCCATCCGGCCCAGGGGATTTATCCATATGCAGTGACCAGATAGCGTCTCTAATTTCATTTTCATAGATAGGTTTATCTAGCTCACAATTATCAATTTTAGAGATAAGGGAGGGGATACCTGTCAACAGGTCTGCTTGAGCTTCAGGATCAGACTTGTTGCTATCGGTGTCGAAATTATGAAAGTGCTCGAAGGCATGTAACTGGATCTCCTCCTGTCCTTCAATTCAATTTCCATTGATGTCTTTCAACTCTTTGATTGAATTGTAGCTGAGTCTAGATTGAGCTTGCTTGTGGAAATATTTTGTATTGTTGTCCCCCCCTTTTAGCCAAAGCTGCCTAGATTTAATTCTCCAGACTTCCTCTTCTTGTCTTGCCGCGCTGAGAATCTTGAGATTTAGGTCCTTTTCCTGGTTGAGAGTGGAAACAGTGATTTCGCTATCTTCCATGCTACAATGAATTATAGAAAGTTCAGATTCCAACGTTCGTTTGATGGAGTCAGGGTTTTGATATTTCAATTTAACCCAAGTTCTTAAAGTAGCACAGACTGCCCGGAGTTTACATTCCCAAATGTAGCTAGGCGACCCATGAAAGGTAGAGTTCCAGGCATCCTGAATTATGCTTAAAATATTTCCATCATGCAACCATAAAGGAATAAATCTGAATGGGATATGCCCGAGGTTTTCAGGAACAAAAATCTTCAAACTAATTGACTTGTGATCTGAGGTAGCTGACGGAAGAGCTTTCGCTGCAATTATATACTTTTTTACGAGAAAAGTGGAGCTAACCAAGAACCTATCTAATTTAGCATCTATGTAGCCAATCCCTTCTCTACGATTACTCCAAGTGTATTTACCATTTTTCATTTCAATATCCAACAGATCTAACTCAGAAGTTAAATCCTCAATATTTTCGCCGAAGGGGTCCCTGAACCTGGAGGCGCCTCGTTTTTCTTGTTGGTTTCTAGTGGTATTGAAATCTCCCGCAATGATCACATCCTTTCCCTGTAGATCATTTTTTAGTTTAAATAGATCATCCTAGAACATCTCCTTGTCCCTGTAATGTATAGGACCGTAAACGTTGCAGATAAAGATGGATTATTGATTGTTTTTATTTTGTATTTCGAGAAGAAGCCATTGCTGACTTTCTTTATAAGACTTGATGATAAAATTGCTAGAGAGGAAAGTAGAAATCCGCCCTGATGCTCCTTTAGAGTTATTAGCTTGGCCCTGACTGCTCTTCCAAAAATGACATGAAAGCGTTAAAACATCCACGCCTTGCATTTTTGTCTCCTGGAGAAGTACTAAGTCTAGTTTTTCAGTATTGATTAGGTCTCTCAACGCTTCAACTTTACTAAAACCGCCTAGGCCCCTACAATTCCAGGAGACAAGTTTCATCACTTCTTGCTGGAGTGTGACCCTTCCCGAGGCTTGCCATCCGATTTAGATCCTCCCTGATTTTTATTTAGTTAGAGTAACTTGGTATCTTATATACATTTTTTCCACCCTGGATCTAAATCCCTTTATGCTTCCTGCTCTCGGAGTTGTCTCAGCGTTCTCCTTCCCCTCGTGTTTGGAACATCCTGTAGATCCAATGGCTCCTGAGACAATGAGGGTTCCGAAGAAAAGATTTAAGGGATAACTTTACTTTGTTTAACCTTGTCTGCCCAAGTGTCTCCTAGGGTCAGCTTTTCATTCATCTCCGTGTCTAGCATGTCCGGGGGGGATGATGTGGGAGAATCTATGGGAATACTTGCTGCAATTGTCTCATGTTCGATTTCTGCATTATCCTGGGAAGGAATTTCCCCTTCTTCCATGGCCAAAGCTTGGAATTGGTTCCTGGTTGTCATGTCTTTCTCAGTTTGTTCCTTTTCTTTGTTTTTCTCTAGTTGTGACCCAGTTACTGTAGTGGTTGACTGAACATTTTTCCTCCCTTTTTTAGTTTGCTTCCATCCTTCCTCCTGGTTCTGTTCCTGAGCTTCAGATACAGTTTTTGGGCAGTTTTTTACGAAGTGACCATACTCATGGCATTTCTTACATTTAAAGGGTAGTTGTTCATAGTCAACTTTCTGTAGATGTTCCCATCCCTCCATTTGTAAATTTACTACTTCCGGTAGACCTTTTTCTAAATCCACTTCGACACGGATTCGAGCACAGGAGAACAGAGGCCCTTTGGGCTCAGCTTTGTCGATGAAAGTACCCAAGGCATTCCCGATTCCTTGCAATGTTTCATCGTTCCAACAATGGAGTGGAAGATGGGGGAGGCGGACCCAGACCGGTACTGTGGAGGGAACATCTTTTTCCGGATCGAAGGATAGGCTCCAACGATTTAGATAAAGACCGCGAGTACCCAGGAAATAAGGACTGCTTCTAAAAATAAGATCACGGTCTATCTTGTGTTCAAAGAGAAAGGTGAAGAAGCCCTTACCACAGAAACAGTGTTGCAAGCCCCCAGAGATTAAGGGCATCCAATTTTTGTTAATCCAAGCGTCCATGGTTTTGGGTGAAGACCAAATCCTAGTGAACTGACATATCAAGCCTCTCTGGATCAGAGCAAGGGCTTTCAGGCATGAAGTTGCGGACGTGATCTAGATCTAAGGAGCTACTGTACACTTGACAAAGGCGTCACTAGAGGAAGGAACAATAAGAGGCGGCAGTGGAGTTGCTCCAACCAAGGCACATAAGGCCTCATCTAGATGACACCTCTTCTCAGTAGGGCTCGGCTCAAGAGGGGGGTCCATCGGGGACCCGCACGGATAGGAGGAGCCCTGAGCTGACGGGACCAACACGCAAGATGACGCAAACCCTAGCGGGTCGAGGTCTGCATCCTACGAACAATTGTCTCTATAGCATTTTCTTGAGAGATCAATATATATTTCAAACATAAATTTCATAGTAAATTAACTAACTACATTAAATATAATAATAATATCGTAACTAAATTTGTAAGGAAGGATATAGCCTTTTATCACTAAATGTTTTGTAATCCCGATTTTAAAATATAGTAGTAAACATGCTATTATTCAATTATATCATCGAAAATTGCAAAACAAAGCAAAGTCTTTTACCCTCATGGTCTTCTAATATTGATTTAAAAATATGGTAACAAACATTTTTAAAAGTATTGTGAAGTTGTTGTAATTAAGATATTAATATTATAATATTAAAAAATTATTAAAATTTTGAGTTATAAATGTTAGATATTAAATAAGGGAAAGTTGCATAACAAAGTATTGGATTCAATTCTTGTAAATGACATGATGCTTTTGTTGAGCTATTATTTTTGTAAGTGATATGATGCTCTTGTTGATCTCCTATTGTAATGATTGTATTTCTGGCCAATTTAAATAATTGCATTTTGAAATATTGATTTAATTAAAAGTTAGCCATCATTATTATCAAACACATATATATTGACCTCATTTTTCATAACAATTAAACTTATTCTTTATTTAATAAGCATGAAAAGTAGTATATGTTTTTTAATTTGATCATTTTATTTACAATGAATTTTTTTAAAATAAAGATTTAAAATAATAATAAAACAAATATTAAATCTTTGTGGATGTCAAAAAAATTTAAAAATGTGTCCATCTAATGACTTTGTTATGATATATGACCATTTAATATCTTGGATTGTAATGAAATTATATGATCTTTGACTTTAATGAAAATGGATAAATAACTTTAAAATTTTAGTAACTCGGAAAGCCTATTTTAAAAAGTATTTAAAGTAGTTAAAATTTTAGAAACTAGGAAGGCAAATGAAAATGGATAAATAACTTTAAAATTTTAGGAACTCGAAAAGTCTATTTTAAAAGTATTTAAAGTAGTTAAAATTTTAGAAACTAAGAAGGTCAACTTTGAAGTATTCAAAATAATAATAATAACAAATTATTAAGTAAAATATAAATTTGTTTTTATAATTTAAGAATTTAAAAATACAAAGAAAAAAGAGTTGATGTCTAAAATATAAAATTGCTTTTAATTAATTAAGAGTTTGAAAACAAAGAAGTTTGCTTGTTTATGATGTAGTTTTTTTTTAATAACTATGAGGAATCAAGTGATATTTATTTATGCATTTTAGTTCTTAATAGAGGGAGATGTGTAATTCTTTCAGTGCTCATCCTGGAGTTGACAAGTGTCTTTTTTTTTTAAATAAAATATTATAAAAAATAACATGTGAGCTATTTAAAACATTTACAAAGGCATATATATAACTACACAAATTAGATAAAATAAAAAACGTTTCTTCAATATTTATTTATGCATTTTAGTTCTTAATAGAGGGAGATGTGTAATTCTTTCAGTGCTCATCCTCGAGTTGACACGTGTCTATTTTTAATAGAGGTAGATCCCTTTAAGATAGATCTATACTGATTGATAATAACAACCAAAATGACAGTCCTGCCTATTTGACAACTATCTCTAGTTTAATAAAAAATAAAACTAACTAACTATCTCTAGATCTATACAGGATCGAGGATCGAGGTCTGCATCCTGAGAACAGTTATCTCTATAGCATTTTCTTGAGAGATCAATATATATTTCAAACATAAATTTCATGGTAAATTAACTAACTACATTAAATATAATAATAATATCATAACTAAATTTGTAAGGGAGGATATGGCCTTTTATCACTAAATGTTTTGTAATCCCGATTTTAAAATATAGTAGTAAACATGCTATTATTCAATTATATCATCGAAAATTGCAAAACAAAGCAAAGTCTTTTACCCTCATGGTCTTGTAATATTGATTTAAAAATATGGTAACAAACATTTTTAATAGTATTGTGAAGTTGTTGTAATTATATCATAAAACAATATAAAGATATTAATATTATAATATAAAAAAATTATTAAAATTTTGAGTTATAAATGTTATATATTAAATAAGGGAAAGTTGCATAACAAAGTATTGGATTTAATTCTTGTAAATGACATGATGCTTTTGTTGATCTATTATTTTTGTAAGTGATATGATGCTCTTGTTGAGCTCCTATTGTAATGATTGTATTTTTGGCCAATTTAAATAATTGCATTTTGAAATATTGACTTAATTAAAAGTTAGCCATCATTATTATCAAACACATATATATTGACCTCATTTTTCATAACAATTAAACTTATTCTTTATTTAACAAGCATGAGAAGTAGTATATGTTTTTTAATTTGATCATTTTATTTAAAATGAATTTTGAGATTTTGTTTTAAATAAAAATTTAAAATAATAATAAAACAAATATTAAATCTTTGTGGATGTCAAATAAAATTAAAAAATGTGTTCATCTAATGACTTTGTTATGATATATGACCATTTAATATCTTGGATTGTAATGAAATTATATGATCTTTGACTTTAATGAAAATGGATAAATAACTTTAAAATTTTAGGAACTCGGAAAGGCTATTTTAAAAAGTAGTTAAAATTTTAGAAACTAAGAAGGCCAACTTTGAAGTATTCAAAATAGTGTTTTACTTAAAAGAATAATTAGATTATCTTTGTCCTCTTTCTAAGGCCAACGTTCGAGTTGAACTTATCATATGTTAAAAGGATTTCAAGTAAAAAAAATATTTTTGGAAAAAAAGGTAACATTGAAAAGTTGAAACTGATATTTTAAGAGATAATAATAATAACAAATTATTAAGTAAAATATAAATTTGTTTTTATAATTTAAGAATTTAAAAATACAAAGAAAAAAGAGTTGATGTCTAAAATATAAAATTGTTTTTAATTAATTAAGAGTTTGAAAACAAAGAAGTTTGCTTGTTTATGATGTAGTTTTTTTTTAATAATTATGATGAATCAAGTGATATTTATTTATGCATTTTAGCCTTCAATAGAGGGAGATGTGTAACTCTTTCAGTGCTCATTTTAGAGTTGATAAGTGTCTATTTTTAAAAAAATAAAATATTATAAAAAATAACATGTCAATTATATAAAACATTTACAAAGGCATATATAAAACTAAACAAATTAGATAAATTAAAAAACGTTTCTTCAATATTTAGACTCTAAAAAAGGTTTACACTTAGAGAGATCTGATCTCTCTGGACACTTGGTAAATCCCTTTAAAATAGATCTATACTAATTAATAATAACAACCAAGATAACAGTCCTACCCATTTGACGACTATCTCTAGTTTAATAAAAAATAAAACACTATTCTTAATATATAAAAATGAAAAGACTATTCTTTAACCATGGAATCCCTCGTAAGAACACACATCTGAAAGACCGACTACTAGACGCAAGTGCCTGCGAGCATGTAGATGTCGTATTTGCAAGTGTGAGTCTTATTTTCATCGCCCCACGCCTCTCTAAACCTTCTGAATACGTCTTCATTGAGAAGGTCAACGCCCTTCTCTCTCGCGCTGGTCACAGCAGACGAAGATTTGAACCATCCCAAGTATTCCTCCAACGATGCCTCTCTCTCCATCTGCGTTTCCATGGGATTTCCCTCGCCCCCCTTCCCATTTTCCAGCACCGCCGTGAAGGGAAAAGGCAACGTCCTGTATCCCTCCAACAGATACTTTATTTTGGGGTTCCAGTAAGGCTTCGCCGTTTCAATGAAATCCCTAAACACTGCATCCACAGCACTATTCACGCTCCGATTCCCATAAGTCCACACTGCGATCACACCCCCGGGTTTGCGCAGGACTCGTTTGACTTGAGAGTAAAAGGTCTCGAGATCGAACCAGTGGACTGCCGTGGCCACCGTCACCAGATCCACCGATCCCTCCTCCCCCACGATCACAGACAGCTCTTCATCCGTCATGACAGGCGGAGTGAGAGCATATGTCACTTTGTGATGCTTCTGCGCCATTTCCAGTTGCTCTTTGCTTACGTCTGTGGCGATCACTCGGTCGTAATGCTCAGCAATCTACACTCTCATACTTACATTAGCACTGGCCAAGAACTCATAATTTGGTATGAAATGGGACAAATAATAGATATGAAAACCCAACAAAGAAGAGGTTAAAGAGAACATACAGAAAGAGAAGCCTGGCCATTGCCTGCACCCACATCCCAAGCCAGTTGGTGATTGGCAGTGAGAGAGGCCAACATAGAAAACCAAGAAGCAGGGTAAGTAGGCCTGCTTTCTAAATACTCCTTTGCTTGTCTATCAAACAGCCCTGCCATGTTCGTTCGCTAGTGACACCGTCGCAGATTCAGGTTCTACAGAGATTGCGAAGGTTCAATAACTTCAATGGTCTGTTTTCCAAGGCGGAATCGTGTTCATATATATACGTTGGTTTCCAGTGTTGTGCTTCATTTTGAGTTCCCAACTGCAAGCGATGCTTATCGGTACTTTCTTGCCGATGAAGCAACGAATCTGATCGGTTAAATATTGACTCAAAGAATTTGAATACCCCCACGCCTTGGACTCTCTCAAATTACAATTCCCACTTGTTAAAATGTTTGGTGTGCTATGTTTTTTTCTTTTCAAGTGAAATCTAGAGCTGGGGTGTCTTAGGGAAAGAACGATCTACCCAGCAATAAGTAGAAACTTAGAAAGTGTAATACAAACCAAAAACATTATAATATGGAAAGGATGCTAAAACACTTTTGTTCAAATTGTAACCTAGTAGATGAAAACACTAAATATAACCTACTTTGGTATAACAATTGTTTTCATTCACAATATAGCCCAACTTTGTTCAACCAATATTTGTATCTAAAATGTCTATGAATCCATTTCAAAACCCTTTGCAATGCCATGTCAGAATCAGAGTCAGAGTCAGTTAATTTTTCCTTAAATCAATTCAATCCATCACGTGATGCAACTATTAATAATGATGCATTTTTAAATAAAATCAAATACACCTTCTTTACTAGAGTTTTTAACAAAATAAATTCAATCAATTCAATCCATCACGTGATGTAACTATTAATAATAATAATGCATTTTTAAATCAAATCAAATACACCTTCTTTACTAAAGTTTTTAACCAAATAAATAAAATGATGAAGCAAAAATTAAATCTTTGTCGATGTCTCCCCAAATTTAAAAATATAATCACCTAACATTGTCGTGAATGACTTTGTTAGAAAATGTATTCACCTAGAACCGTAATGAATTACGTTAGAATTTATATCAGCATATGATGTTCTTATAGGTAAGAGACGAATGGAATGATTATGTTATGTTACTAAATGGTGCAGGGATTACATTATAAGATAATGAGGATGAGGTTCGTTGGGGTTTGGGCTTGTGGTTAGCCGACGTTTGTTACGGTGTTTGTACTGCTAAGTAGGTCACAGGTTTGATCCTCTTGCAGCTTGAGGGTCGTTCTTGGCGGGCGGGGCGGTTCCTCTATGGTTTATAGTGGTACTCGATGGGATTCGACCCCGTGTCACACGAGTATAATACCGCCGCGGTTGTCGATTCCCCTAATACAAAAAAAAAAAGATAATGAAGATGAAATTGTTTAGGATTGAGATGGTGTTAATAGTATTCTTAATTCGATGTTTTTTGTGTCCTTGTCTAGAAAACAAAATTATTATGTGGGATAACCTATTTAAGTGAAGTTTTATTGAGCCTGGAATATGTCACTTATGTAAGATGGATGTTGAGTCAGTGTTTCATATTTTCTCTCATTGTCTTTTTTTTTTAGATTTGTTTGGTATGATCTCTAATCAGGATGTTTGGGCTTTTGTTGATTCTCAGGCTTGTGTGTCACAGTGGGTTCACTCATCTCCTAAATACAAGGAGCTTCCACTCTTCACTATATGGGAGGTGTGGAATGCAAGAAATAGGTATATTTTTTTTATGAATCCAAGCCTTCAATGTTCTATGTTAGCTCTAGGGTTGTTTGCTCTCTTTTTTATCATTTTAAAGAGAAGACAAATAATAAGAATAGTATACTTAATATGCCAATTGTGGAGGATGGTCTCCAAGTGGATATTTTGATGGAGCCGCCAAGGAGGGCTTATGTGGTGCAGGTATGGTTCTGAAGATGAAAAAGGATTATCTTTATTATTTATGGATGAGAGCTGGAAATGGTTCCAATATCATAGCATAACTTATTGCTATATGGAGACTCTTATGGTTTACTAGGAGAAAGGGTGGACTCGGCTCACTCTCTTTCTAACAAGGCCATTGAGGCTATGGATGGTTTTTTGCACTTTGAGGAGATTATGGAAGATGAGATGTGGACTCCGAGTCTATTTACATCTTCTAATTATGTTTTTGTTATGGCTATGTTAGGCTATTTCTTGATACTTGTTTTTTGTAGGAAGTTTTTTGAAAAGTCATAAAGTTTCAGGCTCAGACCCTAATATAACTTTGATTCTAAATTTGAATAGGAAGTTACACTTTTTCAATTTTGAAAAAAAAATATGAAAAGATTATCTTTTATTTTAATGAAATTAGATGATTTTTTAATTTAATAAAATGAAATTAACTTTAAATTAGATAATAACTTTGTTTAAATTCCATCTTATTGTATAATAATGAAGATATTTTGAGAATGTGAAACTCATTTAAACCATAATTACAAATTTTAATCAATTAAATTAAAGGAGTGACCATATCAATCCTTTTAAGGAAATATTGCACCCAATAATTACGTTACTTACAGAAAACAATCATCGTTTTAAAAAGCATAAAATGTATTTGTCAGTGCTTGCGTCATCACGTGCCAACAGCAGCACACTATGACCTGTAGCCCACTGGACAGCGTGTATATATATGTGGAAACGGACGATTCAACATTCAGAATTCAGAGTCTGTCCTCTTGATAAGCCTTTAGCTGCCACTGTGTCGAGCTCTCACGGAAAGATGGCGGGGTTGTTTGATAGACAAGCGAAGGAGTATTTAGAAAGCAGGCCTACTTACCCTGCTTCTTGGTTTTCCATGTTGGCCTCTCTCACTGCCGATCACCAACTGGCTTGGGATGTGGGTACAGGCAATGGCCAAGCTTCTGTTTCTGTAAGTTCTCTTTAAACTCTTCTTACCTAATTTCACTCCACATTGTTGGGTTTTCATATCTATTATTTGTCTAGTTTCATAGGAAATTATGAGTTCTTCGCCAGTGTTAATGAAATTATGAGAGCGTAGATTGCAGAGCATTACGACCGAGTGATCGCCACAGACATAAGCAAAGAGAAGCTGGATCTGGCGCAGAGCCATCCCAAAGTGACCTATGCTCTCGCTCCGCCTGTCATGACAGATGAAGATCTGTCTTCCATTGTAGTGGACGAGGGATCGGTGGATCTCGTGACGGTGGCCATGGCAGTCCACTGGTTCGACCTCGAGACCTTTTACTCTCAAGTCAAACGAGTCCTGCGCAAACCCGGGGGTGTGATAGCCGTGTGGGGTTATTTGAATCCCAGCGTGAGTCCTGCTGTGGATGCACTGTATGAGGACTTCTTCGAATCGACCACGCCCTACTGGAACCCCAAAATTAAGTATCTGTTCGAGGGATACAAGACATTGCCCTTTCCCTTCGAGCCGGTGCTGGAAAATGGGCAGGGGAGCGAAGGGAATCCCATGGAAACGGCAGAAATGAAGAGACAGGTGTCATTGGATGAATATTTAGGATTGTTCAGGTCTTGGTCTGCAGTGAGCACAGCCAGAGAGAAGGGCGTTGAGCTTTTGACTGAAAAGGTATTGAGAAAGTTCAAAGAGGCATGGGGAGACGAGAACAAGATTTACACCTGCAAATATCAAGTTTACCTGCTTGCAGGGACATCGCCTGAATGGAAATAACCAGACCATCACCGATTTCCAAAACCCTTCGCTGCATCATTAAAAAAGTTGTTGCGGAAGGACTAATAAGGAAAAGGTCGAAAATAATTATTCAAAATTACTTTTTTGGTACGGAAATAATTATTCAAAATTACTTTTAGTACGGTATTTGTTATTAGATATAAAGGTGTAATTTGTCAATTATATAGAGATTTTTTTGTGTGAAAATAAATAAATATTCAAAATTACTTTTAGTACGGTATTTGTTATTAGATATAAAGGTGTAATTTGTCAATTATATAGAGATTTTTTTGTGTGAAAATAAATAAATATAAAAGTGTTTATCTGGACTTTAGTGATATATATATGAGAAAAAAATCAATATGAATAAAAAATGAATTTATTTATAAAATTAGTAGTGAAAAATATTTTAGACGATATAATTACATTAAACTTTTTTCATTTTCATAATAAAAATACAATTTATTTATAAAATTAATATGAAAAATATTTAACAATACTTGTTCATATAAATTATAATAAAATATAAAATAAAACAAATAGAATTAGTAGCAATATTGATTGCTACTTGATATCCACCTCTTATGAAAATTTAATTAAAAAATAGTAATTAATACTTTAGAGCTGAAAAGAATCTTACTAGAAAGTTTTCAAAAGCCAAAATATTACTTAAACAAAACCTAATCAATATATTATGAAGTAATAAAGACTCTTAAAGAAAAAATACCTATAAAATTATATTTAATATGAAAAATCCACAAATTTTTATAAATTATTATATTATTATATTATTATATTACCATATAATAATAATATGAAAGTAAATTTCATAAAGAAAGCTAGTCTAACATTAAATTAGAATAAAATGTAAAATCATGCACCTAATAAAGTTAATTTAAAATCATATCACAGTTGGAGTGTAAATCCAATTCTAAATAGTATATTCTCTCTCTATGTATTTTAAATGGATTAAAATTTTAATCAACAACTTACTGTGTTATGATATAGAAAACTATATACTCCTATATATTATAAAAACTGAATTTTAAAGTTTTGAAATAAATTAGAAATTTAATTTGTTAAACCAATTCTAAATAGTAAATTCCGTTTCTATATATTTTAAATGGATTATAATCAACAACTTACTGTACTATAATACATAAAAAGATATACTACTACAAACTATAATACATAAAACTATATATTATTATGAATCTCCCAAAATTCTGGGTTATTTTATTATATTGAAACTTATTGTTTTTTGACTAAATGGTATGAGTATTTTATTTTACTTTAAAAATTAATTGTTTTAAAATTTTAATCATTAAAAGATAAAAAAACATTCTTAAATTTTTAATACATGGCTTTTTTTTTTATCTTTAATAAGTTTACATTATTTTTTAATTGTAATGAGTTTTCAATATAGACAAATTAATATCAAAAGATAAATATAATTAATTTATTAATTCATCTAATTATCTAAAAGATTAAAGAAGTTTATTTATAAATTTCATAATACATGTTTGTTTTCAATATGCTTTAATACATGTTTGTTTTCAATATTCTTTAGTTGAAATTTTATAGAATAGTGAAAAAGCTAATTAATGGATTTTTTTTTAATTTTATTTAAATTATAAATAATATTTTTTTTCTAAGCGGCAAATTTGTGGACTTTCTCAAATTTATTGGATTTTTAAATTTGAATTTTTCATGATATCACTATACAGTATTGTTGACAAAGTGGATTTCTCAAACTCAAAACATCTTACATTTCAATTTCAGAGAAAACTATTTATGAATTCCATTCCATTATATAAAGCATCGGTTTTTTTCAAGGACAAAATATCATTAACGACAACAAACAATAATATCAAAGCTACCATTGACATCTACAATTTCAAATGTCTTACCCCAAAAGTTCTAGATCCATATGACAAAAGTATTCAACACTAAACCATTGATGATTTGATATTTTTGTCATTGATGATTTGATATTTTTGCATTCCACTTTGATATTTTTGCCTTCCACTTGTATCTTCATGGGAATTCAAGTTATAAGGTCTTTTTAACCACCTAAGCCTTTTTTTCAGAAATCTTTAAAATACAGGGTTACACTTTATTTGCACTTTATTCAATAATCTTTACATTATACAATGTAAAATTTTAAATATAATTTTTTTAAGGATTTATATTTTAAAAATAAAATAAAGTTAGATTTTATAAATTTGTTAGATTGTATTCTTTTTAAAATTTAACGACACCACCAGTAGAAACTATAAGTTTCACCGTCATAATATCTAATCAAAACAAACTTGCATTATTACATATATAATTCATTCTATATCAATTGTTTCAATAATCATCTATTTTTCGGTATCTAAAAAAAGGAAAGAGAGGGGTTTGCTATCTATATTTTTTCTGGGCTATTTACTAAGTAACTTTCAGTATGATGAAAGAGAGGGGTTTGCTGCCTATCTTTCTCCTGGGTATTGACTACATAACTTTCAGTATGATGATTGACCGAACAAATTATTTGTTATTAGGTAATTTGTTGGAAACATATATACTTTTAATGCTTATGCAATTTAATCATGTAATTTAGTGATTTTTTCGAGCAGTGAGATTAGCTCGGCACGAGATAACTTTCGATTACTGGTAAATATTTATTGTTTGTGATTTGGATTATTTAGAATTTATAAAAATAACCTTATAAAACTATACTCATATCTAATTTTTCAAAAGAATGGAATAAATTTGTGAGAAAAACATTTGTTTGATACCATATTATCTATTATTAAAACTAATTGGAATATGAATAATCAGAGACGTGAAGTAGACAGTAGATTTTTGGTTATCTATCTTTTCGAAATCCGGTTTCTAGTTGCAGGCCGGAGTTCGAGTCATTTGAGTGCGTATCAACTGAAAATAGTTTACTTGCCAAATTCGTACATCGTATAAATTTTGGGTCGGAGGTTGCAGATATTTTGAGTCAGGTAAGCTAGGTTCTTAAGAGCATCTTAAAACTTACTGTATCCAAAATTCTAGAGAAGATGACTAGCTGCAACCTACAATTGGGCGCCAGTGGGTCTTTGAAACCTAACAGCTTTATCTGTGAGTACTGGCAAAGGAGAGATGCTGCCTAGATACCGACCTCGACAACACAATCGTTGGATTCATGCTTATCTTTTCTTTCCTTCTACTCCAAAAACTACAACCTCTTCGAATTATCCATTCTTGCACACAAACTGTATTGTTCTTGTTCAATTGTATGAAAACATGAAATCACCTAATATCGATTTTGTTTTCTGCTACGACTCTTTCATGTCCATTACCAATTTACCTTGAATCATCCTACAGGTTGCAGATAACAAGGCAGAGGCAGTGGTGGTACAATTGGTAGCTGGAGATGGCATGCCCGAGTTAATTCAAGCTCCCAGAGGATGTAGATAACAGCGAAGAGGCAGTGGTGGTACCATGGGTAGATGGAGATAAATAAGAGGCAGTGGTGGTACAGCCAATAGTGGTGGTACGGTCGATAGTTGGAGACGACATGCCTCAGTTAATTCAGGCATTAACAATTACACATTGATTAATTATTTTGTGCACTTACATATGGGTTATCATCACATTACCTATGACTTGTTATCACATTGCCAACCAAAAATAATCACATTTTATAAAAAATATTGACCATCAAAAATACGTTATAGTTATTTACTTAATCGTTTAACTCAATGACTTGGTAAAAATTTTAACTGTATTTAACGGGAAAATTGTCCTGTGACAAAAAAAATGCCCATCAAATTCCGACCCTGCCCGAAGCACTCTCGATTGTCAACTGTACCAGCACGTCATAACATTAAGAAAGGACCATCATTGTTTACCTCCGCATGGAAAGCTGAGAAAGGACCACCATTACATAACAACCTTTAGCCAATAGGTATTTTTTTAAATCTTTATTTTGTCAGATCAGCGCCGCCGCCAAGAATAAGATAGAAGTTTGCCATGTCACACATGTAACTAATCGTAGAGCAGATAAATAATTTTAAAAAATTGTTTAAAAATATAATTTTTTAAACTCCAAAGTTTAACCTTAGACGGAGATTTAATTTTGTGAATTAATAGTGAAAATCGATCATGATCGATTATTATATACCTATCGGAGGTATATATGATAAAAACTTGGAATTGGAGAAAAACATCCATCATCAAAAGAGGTAAATGGGTTATCATTCGATATGATGTATATGATGTTTAGAGGTCTTAAAAAAATATTCTTTCAATCACACTATCTCCATCAAGTAAAATAATTTAAAATATTTTACAATTTGTGTCTTAATGGAAAAACAATGACTAGTGATAAGGATGTAAATAAAAAAGAATATCCTTAGGCCTTTCAAAAGTGGTTCAGAGGCTCTTGCATCTTGGAAGTGACCAAGAGTATTTTGCAGTGTGATAAGTATGGCCTTATCCTTAGGCCTTTCACGAATTTGAGGCCAACCGTAACAACAGAGGAGAAACCTGAGTTGTTTCTCTAGGTCGTGGGTTTGATTGTTCTAGAAATCCAAGGAATCGTATTGGCATAGGATTGAAGAAAAATAATTTGTCATGATTCAAGTGACTCGGGCCATGTGACTCTATTCTTTATTTTCATGTCCGCTTATACTGAATTGGGTTTTTATTTTTATTTTTTCAATGACAGGTTTTACCGACAGGATTCTACTGTGAATTGTGTTTGGTGATAAAGGATTTTATTGTGGATTATGTTTGGTGACATTTATGACGACCCCCAATGAACATATTGAAAAGATCAGGAAAGACAACTTCTGTGTTGGGGAAAAAGAAAATACACTTACAGAATATTTACATCAAGTAGTTAAACAATTATCTGTTGAATTATACACCAGGGATGTGCATTTTCTGATGGAGCTGATTCAGGCAATTACTGAGTTACAATTTTAGTAGTCATTTTATAATCTTATATGTTTTCTCTTTTTTCATGGTAAGATTAGTGTTTTGTTTTGGGTGCAGAATGCGGAGGACAATGACTATGAACCACATGTGGCACCTTCGTTGGAATTTTTCATTACAACTGAAGATGTCGCTGGTGTAGGCACTCCTACGACCTTGATAGCTTTTAACAATGAGAAGGGATTTCAGAAACAAAATATTGATTCTATATGCAGCGTGGGACGATCCACCAAAAATAGTAGCAGGGAAGGTGGTATATTGGAGAAAAAGGTATAAAATATGAGATTTTCAGTCACTATGTTCAATCATATAGACATCAGCCTCTTTTATTTTTAATTTTTTTAAAATTAGATATTAGTGCAATCATATAACTCTCTAGTTTTCTTTCCTGTTTTGAATGAAAAATTGTTGTTTTCATTGTAGGTATTGGATTTAAGAGCATATTCTTAGTTACAATCCAACCTTACATTTTAAACTCTAGACCCGCGGGGGTGTAGCTCAACTGGCGATTCGCTTGATATGAAGGAAAGGTTGTAAATGGAGGTCACAAGTTCAAATCACCCCGACTGACCCGTGCCCCATGCTTGCGGGCTGTGTGGATACATCTAGGGGTATAGTGGTAGTGGACGGGATTCGATCCCTCGGTAGTGGACGTGATTGGACCCCATGTCACATGAGTACCAGCCCCTTCCCAATTGTCGATTCCCCTAGTTTCCCCCCCAAAAAAATTAAACTCTAGACATGGCTGTACATCCGGTACGTTGTTGCTTTAAATGATGAACTATTTCCTTTATGGCATTATAGGGATGCTTACCCTGCATTTAATAGGGGAGGCTTCCAATATGATCTCAATTTACGAGAAGCTTCCACGTAGCAATAATTTATACTATGTATAAAGTGAATATTATTACTTGTTTTAAATTTTGTTTCCCTCCCTTAAACCCGTTTTGTAGATCTATGCTGGCTATTGTTTGGAGGGAGTTATCCCGCCCAATTTCGTGGCCATTTTCTGCTAGATTGTGTGAAAAAATACAACATCTATTGCCCTCAACCTAGCTCATTTTACCTCTTCCAAGTTCAAAGGCGCTCATGCTCCTCTGTTTAAAATCACATAAATTTTGGATCGAGATATCGATGATGTGCAAGAAGGCTCGATCAACTGGCTGGTCCGGGTCCTAAAAAGAACGAAATACTCCACTCAACCCGCTTAAATTAATTTGAGAAATAATACCCATGTGACTCTATCGGGTTAGTTTCGACGGTTAGAAATTTCAGGTGGGTAGGCCATAAAAGGTTGATCGATCTCTAGTCCACCTATAAAGTTGAATCAGATGGTTTGAAACCAGAATCAGAATACGCATCGGTTCTAAAACCAAAGCAAGCAGTTTAAGTATAACTCTTACCTGCAAAAGATTGTCCAGTGACCATAATTCCTGTCAGAATAAGTGGCAAGTGCAGACCATACTGAGAGAACCTAACATAAACTCCAAGAGAAAAAGGTAAAGAGGGCTAACTCGTTCGTATTTGGAAGCCTCCCCTATTAATTTGTATGATGTTGCAAGGATTTTTTAATGTGGCAAGGTTTTTCTCTATGCTCCGAACATGGAAGCCACTAACTAATTAATGCCGTCGTTAAATGCAGGGTAAGCATCCCTATAATTCCATAAAGGAAATATTTCATCATTTAAAGCATCAACGTATCGGATGTCCAACCATGTCTAGAGTTTTTTTTTTTTTTGTAACTAGGGGAATCGACAATTGGGAAGGGGCTGGTACTCGTGTGACATGGGATCCAGGGATCCAATCTCGTCCGCTACCACTATACCCCTAGGTGCACCCACACAACCCACAAACATGGGGAACAGGTAAGTCGGGGTGATTTGAACTCGTTACCTCCATTTACAACATTTCCTTCATATCAAGTGAATCGTCGGTTGAGCTACACCCCCCGCGGACCTAGAGTTTAATTTTAATCACTCATGTCACATCCAATTGAATTTTAATGGAGTCTGGTTTCCCATGCTCCCGTCAAATTTGGCCCATCACTGAATGAAATGAAGTTAGCTAAGGTGTTGAATTTAAATCATTCATGTCATGTCCAATTGAATTTTAATGTAGTGAAGCTATCTAATGCGGTCATTGATGCTTATTCTATGGTAGTCAAATTAGGCCCGTGACTAAATGAAGCTATCTATTTCTATGGCAGTCAAATTAGGCCCATCACTAAATGAAGCTATCTAATGCAATAGTTGTTGGTTAATTTGAGAAGGCCCATCACTAAATGAAGGCCTTTTGGGTGTGAGACAGAACGAGCCATAGAATGAAGACCATGACTCGTATCGACAAACCGTCGACTCCATTGGATTTAGGACAACGGGATAGTGCTAGGGGTGCCCCTCTCTGCCGATCCCATGGCCCATGTGTCATCTTGTAGGTCCATTTTGCAAACTAGGGTTTTGCTCAGTAAGGGAGTGTGCAATTTTTGCACACTAGGGTCAACTTTGCAAAATCATCCACCAGGAACTTATGGCTAGCATTCCCAGCTAGAACCTTCCTAGACACACTTGCAGGACTCTCAGGATCCCGGTCTTGTTGCGCGATCGTCATTCTATGCCCCCAGTAGGTATCCATTAGGTGTCCTTGAAGTCCTTTTGGATGTGAGACGGAATGAGCCATAGATTGACGACCGTGGCTCAGATCGACAAACCATCGACTCCGTTGGATTCAGGACATAGGGATAGTTCTAGGGGTGCCCCTCTCCACCGGTCCCATGGCCCAGGTGTCATCTTGTAGGTCTATTTTGAAAACTAGGGTTTTCTTCAGTAAGGGAGTGTGCAATTTTTGCACATGGGGGTCAACTTTGCAAAATCATCCACCGGGCACTTATGGCTAGCGTTCCTAGCCTGAACCTTCCTATACACACTTGCAGGAATCCTCGGAACCTGGTTTTGTTGCACGGTTGGAGTTTTATGCCCCTGGTAGGTATCGATCCGATATCCCTGAAGGCCTTTTGGATGCGAGATGGAACGAGACATAGAATGAAGACTGTGGCTCGGATCGACAAATCGTCAACTTCGTTGGATTTAGGACATAGGGATAGTGCTAGGGGTGCTCCTCTCCTCTGCTCCCATGTCCTAGGTGTCACCTTGTAGGTCCATTTTGGAAACTAGGGTTTTGCTCAGTACGGGAGTGTGCAATTTTTGCACACGGGGGTCAAATTTGCAAAATCATCCACTGGGAACTTATGGCTAGCATTCCCAGCCGGAACCTTCCTATACACACTTGCAACACTCCTTGGAACCCGGTTTTGTTGCACGGTCGTCATTCTATGCCCCCGTTAGGTATCCAACAGGTGTCCCTGAAGGCCTTTTGGATGCGAGACAGAATGAGCCATATATTGACGATCGTGGCTCGGATAGACAAACCGTCGAATCCATTGGATTCAGGACATCGAGATAGTGCTAGGGGTGCCCCTCTCCGCCGGTCCCATGGCCCAGGTGTCATCTTGTAGGTCCATTTTGGAAACTAGGGTTTTGCTTAGTAAGGGAGTGTGCAATTTTTGCACACGGGGGTCAAGTTTGCAAAATCATCCATCGGGCACTTATGGCTAGAATTTCCCTTCTAAATCTATGCCAACACTCTTGTTAAAACAATAGAATCTTACTAAACATCAGCAGAGCTAGGCATTAATTCAATGCACAATTTTCATTTCGTTATGGAATAGATGTATTGCAACTAATGACATGTCCTTTCAATGCACAATTTTCATTTCGTGCCTCCAATTTCATTTAGGTCAAGTTTCAAAAGGAGAGATGGAAAATTCATCCTTGGGAATAATAACCAAACCAAGCAACAAAATTGAATGTTGTAATTTTTGGAAAGTGGGTTTGGGATAGACCGACATGAGCGCATTGTCCATAAACTCTCATGCAAACTTTTTATGAATTTGACCTTTTAGGTTTTGTGCACTATAAATAAGTGTTGAGGAATAAACATGGTTGGGGGGACAATGGATTTAATTCCAAACTTAACATTCTTGAGCTCAAACACCATGATAGAATCCCTCTCATAGGAGTATTTGGAATTCAAGTTGAATATGGACACCATGATCAAGTCTTGGGCACCTAGGTTTTTAGGTTTCTGGCTGCTGAAATTAGGTATCTAACAGTTATATTTGTGTGGATGATGGATGAGAATCTTTGTTAACACCCAAAAAGTGCTCACTACCTCATCTACCCCATTACATGACTCATTTGTCCACTCTCCTACCATATTTGCCTTAAAAACCCAAAAAATCCCACTAAGAAGCCTCCAAAAGGCCTAAAAAGCCTCCAAAAGGCCACAAAACCATCAAAAGAGCCTCCAAAAGGCCACAAAACCATCAAAAGAGCTTCCAAAAGGCTAAAAAAACCCCTTTTCCCCCCAAAATTATCCAAAATTCCTCTAAAAAGGGAATAAAAAATATAAAAAACTGAGGAAAAAGAGGAAAAAGGAGGAAAAAACCCTATACAGCTGACCTAAACCATATGGTTCCCAAAACCATGGGCCAGCACTCCACCACCAAAAAACCTATAAATAGGTGATGGAGACCCCTCATTTCATATCCATAATCAAGTATACCCTTACTCTGCCAAAATCACTCTTGAGACCCTAGCTCACCCTTGAGCTACTTTCACCATTGAGTGCCCCTTTTGGCCCATTTCCACCATTGGAGAAAGAGAAGGAGCAAAGTTGGAGTTTGGAGCAACCCTCTTGGATCATTGCAAGAACTTCACCAACCTCTACACTTGAGGTAACATTTTAATACAAAAGAAAAACCATTTGTATTCCATGTTTTGTTATGTTTCTTAATGTCGATGCTAGTTTAGAATTTATATTGTTTTAGTGTTTTAATTTACTGTTTATTGAACTGCTACTAAGGAGTCCCTTCTCCTTAGTAGGTGCTCATTTGCACAAGCTAGGGTGAAAACCCTAGCTACAATCTTATGGTGAAAAATGGGATGGTGATGGTGACAACATGGGTAGGAAGAGCACGATGGTGATGTTCATGGTGGCATGGTGATCGCGACAATGACCACGGGAATAGTGATAATGAGCATGAAGATGGTGATGGTGCCAGTGAGCATGAAAATGGGCATGCGGATGCAGATATTATGGTTTACTTAGATGGGAGAAAAAAACAAAGAAAACAAATCCACGATGAAACTTGTGCAATTTATCAAGTTGTACCAAGTCTATGCAATTTATCAATCTATCAAGCTATCAATGTATGGCTGCAATAGTCAAAATATTAATGTCAATACTCAATGAGACCATGAAACAAAATCATAGCATACATGTACACCACATACCTATAACATAGTACACAATAAAACATGCAAACCACATACCAGATTACCTACCTATGGTCAGTCGACTAGACCATCAGGATCACCTCAAATACCAATGGTTTCCTTTAACCTCTCGTGCTCGTTATAAGGCAATAAGTATCAAGCCTTTGATGAGTGCTTCCTTGGCATTGTTTGCAGCTGGAGGTTTGTGCCAATAACTAAGTTTGTAAAATGGTATACAATCTCACCTGGTCTATAATCTTCATATGTATACCCTTTTCTATTTGTTGAGTGGGAAACTTGGTTCAAATATTCTCCCTTTATAACCATTGGCCCAATCGAAAAATCATTGCTCTCAGAGTCCCGTAATGGGACATTTAGGGTTTGCTTCCCCTCTAAGCAGCATGCCAGTCAATAGTTAGTGCGCCATGCATTGCGTCTCGGGGAAACCACTGCATATATGTGCCCTGGAGAAAATATAGTTCCAACAGTTCAGTCAACTAATTAGACATAACTAGTTGTCAAAAATATAAAAAATATACACAACTAATTAGACACAACTAGTTGTCAAAAATATAAAAATATTAATCGAACCTGGTTGTACAAGATCTTATATGTGGTCATAGTTTGGTGAAATACTTGATTGGTCCTCCTCCAAGTGGGATAATTATGTAGCTATCCGTCGACCAATGGGGAGTGATACACGGTCCCAACTATCAACCCAATCCATGGATTCACATTCGTCCCATTCACCACTACTGCATGGAGAACAAAAACATGACAGTTTCCTTGTCCACATTTCAAGTATAGCATTGTCCGACATTCTAACTGAATGAAATGCACGAGTTCCTTGGATGGTCTTGCACTCATATAACTGTGATCGATCTACATCCACCACCTCCCAAAAATATCTATGTACATGTGCTTTCCTGGTTGAGTGATCTTCCTGCCTTCTTGCTCCCTCCCCCATGACTGAAGCACACCATTCAACGATGTATTTTTCATCTCGGATGAGTGATACATTTGTGAACTTCATTTATTGCTTGCGTAATGCAATCTTTATACATGTACCTACTCCATCATGTTCACCTTTTCCATGTCCGGTCTCAAAATAGTTCCAAATATGTGGCACCTTGTGCCTTTTGTGGAGCACACACAACCATTGGAAGACAAATGCATTTTTGAATTGCCCTGCACAACCGTCATACCAAATCCAATGTTGTTCCATCCGTATATTGTTATCCTTTAAGTGATTGTAGAACATTTGAAAGCTGTGTTATACAAAATCCAAGTCGTGACACCTGTCATCACTTATGTAGAAGAGATACTCCTTCAATATAACCCTCTTGTCTTCAGTACTATCTGCCCCATGTCTATAGGTGATATGGACCATTAGGATGACCTGGTCTGAGTGATAGTATTGACTCTGAATCTCATTTTGCGGTTGAAGAGTGTAGTTTTTTGCAAAATCAACCACTGACAGGATAGTCCCAATAGGAAATGTATCCCTGCACGTTCTAAACTGCCCATCTTGCCAACGAGCCACATGCGCATGCTTTACATACTGTTGTGTCTTTTCAAAGAATTCCTCCATGAAGTCATAAACCGTACCTGGTATATCAATAATAAAGACACATATCAATAGATTGTTACATATGAAATTGCAATCTTAAGAAAAAATAGTATCCAATTTAGCTCATTACCAACATGAGAAGTGACCAATTGTATTTTTTTTCTTTCGTTCCCTCCATCAATATCATACGTTACATATTTGAATGACAGCAAGTTCACCTCCTGCCTCCCAAGTTCATGCTCATCGGTCACATGTATGCATTTTTCCAATAATGCGAATCCACCACACCGTGGGCATGTCCCATCTATGCAAGTTTTGTGATAAAATGTGCAATCATTTGGCCTGCTACACAAAATGCTGTGAATAAAGTCTCTAGATGGCATCAATGGTAATGTAGTTGAGCATTCATGCACAAGAGTGTTATGTAATACATGAAAAATATATGTATATGTGTCATAATAGTAACCATACTCAATGTGGTATCGACAACAACATGTGTTATGAATTGTGTTTATTTTAACATACCATGGTTTTCATTTTTCAAAGGATCTTTGGCCCAAGTCAAGTTCGTTATGTTCATTCCTAAATCTCTCATATAATTCTGTTTGTATCATATCAAGAAAATGTTTAATGTGTGGTTCATGATCACCCCATATATTTCATATATTTATATATGGTTTAAATACATAAAAGTATTGGATCACCCCATGAACATGATGTAAACATAAATATGATATAAAAGGAAACATGGTCATCTTAAAAAGAAAGAGATATATCTTTGTATACCTTTAAGTGTGAATAGCATAAGGATAGTTTAGAAGGAAATGAAACTATGCCAAATGCTAATTATAATTTTGGGGGATTCTATATATAAAATGGTGTTATGCTTAACGTATTTATGAAAAAGAAATCACAAATGTATGCTTAAGAGGACTGCATGTCGATAAAAGGAGATTGATATGTTAATGTATAAGTGAGATGACTATAGAAAAGCATAAACTATATATTATGATTGATAGTGGCACGATAAGGGTCTTAGAAACTAGACAGGAGAAGTTCAATTCTTGAATGTTGTAGATTATCGTGAATATAGATATTTTACTGGGTCCATTGAAGTAACCCTATGACAACAAAAGTGATGAAATGAAGTAAGGACATGATAAGCTCATGAACTTGGACATGATGTTACTAATGAAAGGAATAAAATATAAGCTTTACCACTTTCAACTAAGTCACTAAATTTCGACGACTCGAATCCTATCTTGTTGAGAACCAAACATTATTAAAACATTTAGAGATTTGAAAGTAGTCTTAAGGAATTTAGTTTTTTGACTATTTGAGGGTCTCTCCTAATTTGTTAAAACCATAACTTGTCTTGAAGGAAGGATAACCAAATAAATTTTGAAACCATACTTGGATTCGTTATGTTGATAAATTATTAGGTGGCTATTGACGCAATGCAACTCGTTGAAATTTTGGACATCGTAGACCCTCGTGAATGAATAAGAGATATAGGAAATCTAGTTGGGACTGAAGATTATTGAACTGATATTATGCGAAGTTCTCGAGGATGTATTGGAACCATGTTGGATAAAAAATAAAACTAATGATTAGAACCACGAGTGCTTATGGCCATGATTGTTGGAGAAAAATAGAATAGAATGACATGGAAATGAGAATAGAAATTAAGATAAAGCCTAGCGTCGAAAGCACGAGAACAAAAATTAACTTCAGAACGAAGTTCTATATAAGGAGGGGTGTATGTAGTGCCCCTAGACGGTTGTAGACCTTGAGGGAACTTGTCGAGTGATCCAACTGATTGAAACTTCCACAAGTTAACCTTTGAATTTATATTTCTAAATAATTGAAGAACAACTGAGTATGTACGTGACGACAACTGATGAATGAAAATAATGAATTGTATTATAGTTATGAAAGTAAATAATTATCTAATCTGAAAAATAGCATGTTGTGTCCTGACTAGATGTATGATGAATTATGTGATGAAAACGAAAGAAATACATGTGACGTAATGCCTTACTGATTAACAAGATATAAGATGTTATGAGTAAACGATAATTGCTTAACGGTTAGCATGTATAAAATGATTATGATGAATGAGGACATGACTATTAATATGTGTTTTTGAGAGTGTGTGTAGCGACAGGTGAAACGGTTCACCGATGGACACACAAAGGAAATAAAGGGTCGTAGAGTACGAATAAATCACACATGGAAGGACGATGACGGTGTCGAATTCCAATGGATCCCTCGATCGAGTTCAAAATCCCTTATCCGCTTACTTAGGGTCGCATGAAGTCGTGCGATGTGGACCATGATGGAGTTGGTCACATACGAGTTGGGTGGCGCGCAGTAAGAACTGACTTACTCCTTAGCGCCATTAGTCCCCAATAGCGTGTAGACGGAGGATTGAAAGTAAGGGATCCTAAATCCCTACATGAATTTCCCGCAGGTCAAATGAAAAGATATCAGTAGAAGGACCTGACGGTGTGGTACCTTGCCGAGAAACGGAAAGGATGGATGCAAGGGCTCGACGATGTGGTACCTTGCCGAGAAATGGATACGACGGATAAATGGACCCGACGGAGTGGTACCATGTCGAAAGATGAGCATAAAGGACAGATGGGCCCAACGGTGTGGCACCTAGGTCCTAGAAGGGATGAACTGGTAAACTTTATGCATACAAACCATATAAAATTGCATTTAGAACACTTGCTCATGAAAATACATTTTAGTATTAAAAATAATAAAAATAATTATTTTTAGGCATTTTCACATGTAAATACTTTTTAGTATTTAAAATATTAGAAATAACTATATTAGGAGCAAAATGGAATCCTAGGCTTGAGTTATTAGCTAACACCACATGCACCCACAAAATATAATTTAGAGTGAGCGTCATAGAGACAAACTTGAGTAAATTTAGGAAAGTAGGTGCATTCTTCTAGGAAACTTGACACATGGATTTATGAGATAAATTACTTTTTGAATATTAAGAAATTGGGTATTTTGCATGAAGCAACATGTGTCGCAGGGAAATTTACTATTTAAGGAAGGCTTTGGGGATGGGTAAAGGACCCAGTTTTGGATGGTTATCGTAATCTTGAAAAAGTGTGTGACTTGCTGCTATTGGGGTTTGGCTAGAAATTCTTGTGGGGGGGAAACCCATTGAGGAGTTTGTTTAATTGTGTGTGTGAGCTCTACGACCCAAAGGTCGGGGGTAGCCATGCGACTGAAAGCATGAGCCTATGGTTGAATGGTGAAGCTAATGGTTGCTTCGCCTATGGTTAATCGAGCTTTGCTGTAGGGATCCTACAGAAGATGCGTATGACAATGCACAAGTTGTATTGGATTAACAACAACTTCTCCTTCGACAACGGTCATGACCTATGGTCGACATGTTATGGTTTTGTCTATATTTTCTAAGTTATTCTGTTAATTTATTTTATTTCTCTAGTGATTATGCTATCTAATCTATTTTGTATTAGTCTGTTAAGCTTCAGGTTACACACAGAAGTACCCTACAGGAGGGGCCCTACAATTTCTAAAATTGCTAATTGTTTGCAACGCTAATTGTTGTTGTTTCTAGCGTGGCATCTAATTTCCGTACAAGATAGATCGTGGTACACGTAGCCTTAGCATAGTATCTAATGTGCATGCAACATAAATCATGGGACACTTAGACCGATACATGGGACATGTAGTCCATCGCCACAAATACCTGATACAACACAGCTAGGCTCCTACAAAGGGACATGGTGACATAAGATTTTATGTGAGACTTGGAACAAATATCATGATGTTTTTAGCTAGAATTCATCTATTCCATACTAAAGTCTTTATCCAATTTTCTCAATCTGCTCATGCCTATCCTTTTCTATGGTTTACTATGTCCATGATTTTTTTTCATTGTTGCTTGCTTTACAAACTTTTAACATGGGACCTAGGGTTTCTAGAATGGTTAATGCCTTTCAATGCTAGTTGTTGTTATACCTAGTGTAGCATCTAATTTGTATACAAGATAAATCATGGGACACACAGACCAAGAGTAGTATCTAATTTGCACACAACATAATTCATAGTTGCTTGTTTTACAAACTTTAACATGGGACCTAGAGTTTCTAGAATGGTTAATGCCATTCAATGCTAGTTGTTGTTGCACCTAGCGTAGCATCTAATTTGTATGCAAGATACATCATGGGACACGCAGGCCCAAAGTATAATCTAATTTGCATGCAACATAATTCATGGGACATTTATACCCATACATGAGACATGTAGTACAAAGGGGCATGGGAACAAAGACACATACAAGAAGAGCGACCAATTAATTGAAAACATAAATACAATAAACAAAATAGATTCCTAGTCAAAATCATTTGTACAATGAACATTGACATTGTACTTTCTTCTCTCCATTGTATCTGCAAATTTTTGGTTTGCAAATCTTTCTGCAAAATGCTTAATAGAAAGAGAGTTTACAGAAGAATTTGATACAACTTGATTTCTACTTGGTTAACCCTATATGCATTATAATTTTCATGAAAAATAGTAAAATTAGATCTTAGAGAAAAAAAAGACTATGATTGTGAACTTCCTTCAACTAGGCAACAAGCTAGTTAAGATTTCAGGTCACACCAAAGAAAGTCCAAGTAAATGACAAGATAAATTAAACCAAGTCTTTCAAAGCAATGTTATGCAATCTAAATTTATTTGGTCAAATATATGCTGACATTTAAGAAAATGAAAATGCAAAAAAAAAGATAACAATGGAAAGACATTGGTTGTGTGCATTTATGTAAGTTCTTTGATTCAGAAAAAGAAACGCAAAATCGGTTTCCATGGCTTTTGGTTTTTGCAAAGGAGCTGATTATTGAGCAAAACAAGTGTTTTTTTTCCCTCCTCTCGCCAGATATTTTGAGCAAGTATTGAAAGGTCAATTGTCAAGTGTAAGAATCTAAAGGGTTTGCATGTGCCATGTTCGTGTGTCAGAGGAGGCCATGAGAAGGTTTGAAAGCAAGAAAGCAACAACAAATATGAATAGCACATTGCAATAGAGTGGAAAAATGAACAGGGCTAATGTTTTGTTTGATTCAAATAAATCTTTGTAAATTGATGGATGATAGATATGGGAGTTGCAGTTTTCTGCCACAGCACACAAGATCCATGAAATAAGTTTTTCTTTTCTAGTTTGTAGTGTTACTATATATATGGCGGATGTTTTTTTTCATGGCTATACAAAGTTCAGTGTGATCATGGAAATGGACAACAACATTGGCATGGGTGGCTGTTCAATATTGGATATATATGCAATTTGCAATTGTTATAGAAAGTATGGAACCATGTTGCAAAGTATGTATACAATAGGTAGCTATTAGAGCAAACGTGTTTTTTTATTATAAAAAATATTCTAATTTGTTGTTTGAAAGTGAATGAAGATAAAAAAAATAAACCCATGTTATTAATTAATGTGAAGATGAACTAGATTCCACCACATGAAAGTTGATGAAAATAATAAGCACTGAAATTGCAGAAGTAAAAAAAGAAAGTTGTGATCTCTTGTTATATATATATATATATATATGAAATAGTATAAGACTTGGAGAATTTTCAAATGCAAATAGGTGGGTTGTAGGAATGTAGTTGGAAAAAGCATGAAGATTTTTTGGAAGGATATTTGATGAGAACTAGAGAGTGGACAATTGACCAATTGCTGGAAGCACATTTCCATTGAACTGCAGCCATTGAAGAGGAAGGGGGGAAAATAAATATTGACAAAGGAAGTGCTTATGTGGTGGCCAAAGGCAATGACAAAATTGAACTGATATGTGTGGGAAAATGGACCCTTGAATTGCAGGAATGTTACTATTGAAGATCCAAAAAATAGGAAATTGAACCGTAACTTGTTATGAGTTCAACTTCCATAGTACCAGGGTAAGGAGTCATGAACATTGAACAACAAATATTAGATTGATTTTGTCACAAGAAAAAAGTATGAAAAGAGTTTGAGGTGTAGACATTGGAACAAAATATGGATACTCTAACTATCGAATAGTTACAGAATGAGCATAATTGCAATTGTCGTTGTTCTTACAAGGGTGGTGTGTATGCAAAATCCCATATGCAAGATTCCCTAGTGAGGTCTTGTATCATTATGTCTAAATTTTGTTCATGAAACTTGAATTCAAGGAGGTAGAATTAGGGATTAACACCCTTTTCCACACCCTTCATCATGAAACATGATCCACAACCACATTTAGTGCACAAAAGTCTACCCATAACAGATGTATCCCACTAAGTGGACTGCACGAGCTAAAAGAAAGAAAAAGAGAGATCCAAAATAGTACCATGGTCAATGTTGCAAGTGTGAGGCAAGGGTCTAGATGAAAAGTAGTTGAGATAAGCAATAACTCAAAAGAAAGAAAATGATATTATAAAAAACTTAACATGGATAGTGTTCCATTTGTGGGATAAGTGTCTAGATGAGACCCCCCATACATGACATTTCACGTGAGTCTAAGCTCTCATGTGAAGTCATTTTGATACAAACGCCATTGTGTGAATGTAATGACATTCTATTATAACTATGGGGGATATGAAAAGGACTAAAACTTCATATTGTTGTAATGTCAAATGCCCTAATGTCAACTATGCCCAAGATAGCTATAGGGGATGATAATAGAGTCCATTATAATTAAAATGAAAATACATATTTGCAAAATATTCGTGACAAAGTGAACCAATGAATATGTTGACTTGGAAAATTTAATAGTAACGATTCCTACTTTATATTTACTTAAACTACGTAAGGTATGTTCAATGGTAAAAAACCATGCAATCTAGCTTAAAGGAGCCATAGAATCAGTCAAAGTATTTGAGATATTTTTCATGGTTGGAATCAAAGTGTTGGTGACCTACTAGACATTTCAACTTGGAATTGCACTTTGTTTGTGTTACATCAAACAAAGGAGGTTGTATGTGAAATGCTTCTATGCCAAGGAAATATGCTACAACATCGCTAGTTTCAAGTAAATGCATTTGGCATCTTCAAATAAATCAATGGGGAAAATTGAACGTTTAAATCCATTATGGCAAGTGGAAAAAAAAACAGCAGCCATGCTACAATAAAAGGTTGTCTATGATTGTTGACATGTTTTTAAGCATGGTGCTGCTTTTTTTTGCAATCATAAATTGCATATACATTTATAGACATGCCAAAAGATTAATTTGATCTATATCAAATGCTACAAGTTAGAAGAATAGTTGTCCTGCACATGACACTGCCAAGATATCTGAACCAGTTTCAACACACGCTAAGAGCATACACTTTTTTTTTCTTTCACTGAACTTGTAGGAAATTTTTTAGAGGCAACCAAAATGATATCCACCTATGCCATATGTTTAGTTGAGTTGAATTGAATTTGTCTATGTTTAAAAGGTAGAAATTCAGTGTCAAGTTCGTTGAGTGAAGAACAATTATTGGATGACATGATCTGTTGGTAGCATTCGAATGTGCCATTTGTGAAAAAAAAGGAGAAGAGGAAACTTGAAATGGCATTTTCCATCCAACAAAATGCCTGCATTTCCAGATTTGAAATAACATTTTGCAGACAACAATGTCTATCTCACACAATATGCAATGCAAGAAATAACATTTGCTTGTATTGTGGCAATGAACTCTGAGAAGAATTATGATAACAATGGGAGGGAAAAATGTTTGCAACCAATGACAAAAAAGGAACACCATGCCAATGGAAAAGTAAAGAGGTACAAGCAAATGCATATGCTACAAAAGATAGTGGATGTAAAAAACTAAAAAGGCTAAGTCAATATCAACAATAGCCCAAGCAAAATTTTCAAACTTGACACGAAGAACCTATGCAATAATTCAAGGGAAAAAAAAGCAGTTGCCATTTTTTTAAAATGTTGTTGAAGCAGCTGCTCTAAACCAAGGAAAATTTCCCAAAGCAAATAGAAATTACTTTGCTTGGACCAAACCAAGTATCATTAGAGGAAAGAAATTTGTCATTACATCACTAAACAATTCCTATCCATATTTCTCCACAAATTTTTCTAAACGATGTTAACTTGTGTGTTGCACCACATGCAACAATCAATGCATATATCTCTTTTGACATTGGGATGTCTCTGATAGTGCTCATAGTTTACAAAGAAGATGAATATGGACACTTTAAAATATAACGATATATCACTATTGTAAAAGTCTTACGCAGAATTCAAGAAAATCCAGTGAAGCACATTTCCTATAAAATAATTGTGAAAGCAAGTGAAAATCAACAATAAGCCAAGGAAAAATTTTCAAACATGAAACGAAGAACCAATGCAATAATTGAAGCAAAAGAAAAAGGAAAAAAAATGCAATTTCTTTTAAATGCATTAAAATCATCTGCTCTAAACCAAGGAAAATTGCTCAAGGAAAATAGAGATTACTTTTACTTGAACCAAACCAAGTATTGTTATAGGAAGGAAATGTTCCATTACATAATTAAACTATGCCTATTCATATTTTTCTATAGCCTTTTCTTAATCATGTAAATTTGCATGTTGTGCCACATGCAATAGAGAATGCATATATCTCTTTGTCTATATAATCACAAGGTTAAATTCATGAAAACATTCCAACCTAGTTGAAACATCGAGCAAGACATAGTTGTCGCATAGAATGAAAGTTTGGCAATTGCATGTCATTTGCCACAACACATTGAAAAAACATCTCAATTTGAAAATCATATTCAACAATAATCAGGGGCACCAGAAATTCCAAAACAAAAACCATTAGATAATGGAAAAGCAGAGTGACAAGATCATTGAAACTGCAAAGCTGGTCAATATTATATAATAAGAGATCCAATAAGGGTGTCAGGACTCGGGGCTGGAGAAGAGATGCGAACCAACTATCCTGTAACAAAAATTGAGAACAAAGCCATTTAATGAAGCTTACATCCGCCCGCCACCCCGTGGTGACCGGCACAGAACGAGGCGGACGTGACTCCCATATAACCAATCACAAACCACATAATGAGGCAGACGTGACTCCCATATAACCAATCACAAATTTCAAAAAAATCGAATTTCAAAAGTTAATTTTTAATTTTTTTTTCTTATGTTAACTTTACAGCCGTTTTGGAAAAATTGAACACAATCCTGAATTAATGCCCCCGACCGAATACTATATGTCGGGGACATAACAATAATTCTATAGCATTTGACACAACTCTAACAATCCTATAAAGATAGACATATAAAGACAAAAAAACAGTCTGGAAATATTTCAATTGAGGTTGTTTCAACTGCACGGAATCTATAAATGTATAAAATGGCTTAGAAGCATGCAAATTTTACAAAAATAACAATGGATAAAAAGTAAATATCCACCTGAGCAAACAATGTTTTAACAAATTCCCATGCAAACACAGTGGGAATGTATTTTTTTTATACTATGGAAGAGTTCGTTGGTCACTGTATCCAAATCAGGCAATTTTGCTTTAAACAGGGTCACCCTAAAAGCTTTTCTAGAACTGTATTTGAAAGGCACAAAGTTGTGTCAAGCGCAGAAGCCTTCGTAGGGGTCCAAGAAAGCTTCAACAACTGTCAAAAAATTAATTCATATTTAAATTAAACAAGACAAGGAATTATCCATATTGCCATGAGAACGACAATAGACTATCAAGCTACCATAGCTCAGAAGAATACGTCAAAGAATGAATAAATATTTAACTTAAACAGGAGAAGTAATTATCCATATTTCGATGAGAATGAGGATAGAAAATCAAGCTGCCATAGATTGCAAGAATATGTTGTGTCTTGTTCTAGATGCATTCTCCAGTATTGAAAACAAATTGGTGTTTGAATATAATAACAAAATAAACAAAATTGTAATGGAAATTGCACAGGAAAAAATAAACAAAATTGTAATGGGAATTGCATAGGGAAAAAAAAAAAAAGCTCAACTTTAAAAAGAAAAACGCTAAATATGGCATGTTATGTTACAGGGTCCCTAACAACTTGCTTAAAGAAAAATACCTCGAATAAAGCGGCTTAAGGAATAAACCGATTCTCAGAATTAACAAACACCATTAGCAAGACGAGTGTCTGTTAGTATTAATTAAATATAAATTAACAAATACCTCACACATCAATTACATGAAAAGCAAACATGCCACACGTCTATCCTATTCTAAGCAAGCTGTCAAATTCTCAGCACGCAAACAGCATGGTGACCAAGTGTCATGCCGATTTATGTTAGTTGTATTCATCCTATGTTTAATTCTTATGTGGGAAAATTCTTGTGTTGTTTAGATGTGGACGAAGTCCTTGATATTCTACCAATTGCGTATGATCCCCTGTTTCATCACTACCTAGAGAAATGTATGAGATATTTCTCAGCTTTACACCATACACGGTTGAGTGTGTAGACCCCACACCAAAGGATAGTGCCGACTCTATTGATGGTTAGGATTCTTGGGATTAAAGTGAAAACACGTTGAAACATGAGAGAAACGGTCCATGGAACATTGCATCATTGCATTTTAGTAGAGTGTGTTGATAACCAAACTTCAATGAGCCGAACAAACATTCTACTTAAATAAAATAAAAAGATAAAAAAATAATAAAAATCGTATCCACTTGGATCTACACGAGGCCGCTTGAAGGAAAGGGGTGAAGGGTTTAAATACCTCACACATCGATCACATGAAAAGCAAACACGACACACATCTATCCTATTCTAAGAAAACTGTCAAATTATTAGCATGCAAACAGCATGGTGAGCAGCTGTCATGGCGATTTATGTTACCTGTATTCAGCTTATGTATAATTCTTATGCGGGAAAATGTTTTTGTTTTTCAGATGTGGACGAAGTCCTTGATATTCTGCCAATTGCTTATGATCCCCTGTTTCATCACTACTTGGAGAAATGTATGAGATATTTCTTAGATATCCATATTCGTATGTGGAATGGATGTCATAATTGTGAATTTTAGAGGAATTGAGCAAATTTGTTAAAGCCATATGCTTTAGAACGATCCTGGTTAGTGAATTATCAACTCTATGCAATGCATCCAGGGAGTCATTATCTTCTCTGTAGCGAGGAAAGGGGCTATCAATGCTCCAACAATTCAGAATAGGTAATTCTTCAACTGTCTAATGTCAACATCTAATTTATCCATGTTTTGAATCTTAATCATCTGCTAATCAAAATATTACAGGAAAATCGATGAAACCAAACTCCGAGGAACCCTGAGCATCAATATCTCAGCAAATCTGCACATCGATATTGCGGATGTATTTCCCAAAACCCGTGTGCTCTCTGAGATCCTCGTGAAGTGTCCTACTTAAAAGCATGGTAAAGCATACATGAATGAATGCAGAAGAATTTGTCAGTTACCTAAGAAATACAATAAGCAGTAGTTGTATGACAATTTTTTGGAAATATTAAACAAACCCTAACTCTAAATAGATTTTATGAGCGACACACCAGAACAACCCTAAAGCCTCAAATTAACGGATTGCCCCTGCTTTCACCGAGGTGCCATAATCGATTCTTTGGAATCTCAACTTTCCATAAATTCAAACAGACCATTGCTGGAAAGAGTAGTGTTGTCTACATGCCCCTACTTTGAAGGGAAAGAGAAAATGACACTGGATTATGCCAGAGCAAAAAAAAATTTTTTTACTAATTATTTAAAATTGCACTAGCAGGGTTTAATCAACAAACCAGAGATCCACCCTGGATGCGGGTGACATAAGTGGACACAAATGGATGTAAGTGACATAGGTGGACACGACACTAGGACTGGGCAGATTATGGCACCCATCCACGTTTTCCTTCCAAGTGGCAACTGCTGGGCACCATTTTTCACCTATTTTTCCATATAAATCCCTTCCAGTTTTCTCCATAAACCTTCATACTTGATCCATAAAACCTTAAATTCATCCACAAAACCTTAGTCAAAGGTATGAATGTTGTTTCTTTTTAATAAATTGAATTATGTGACTTTTAAGGCATTTAAATTAAGATTTTGATTCAAAATTACAGAATTTGCTAACTTCCCGCAATTTCTCCTAGGTTGGATACTTGCAACCCAGCTGGGCACAAATTGAGAGATGGGAGAAGATCCTCGATGTCCAAGAATGGATAAATTTCTAACAAAATTATGATATGGCTCTCACAGGTGTCGAGTCAATGCCGGTCAAAGACGACCACTTGTGCTGCCACTTAGCATAAAAACATGACAGTTTCAATTTGGTCTATTTTGATGGAGTTGATGGAGGATCTCGAGGGTAGAGAGATATTAGGAGAATATCATTATGAATCTCCCAGAATTGTAGCGTTTCAGTTTTTTTTAAATTGTATTAGTATTTGATTTTGGAGAGGAAAAACTTCTCGGATGATGAACAGATGATTTCGAAATAAAGATTCAGAATTTGATAATTTGCTATGTATGTTCATTTCTATATGGTGAAAGCGATTGAGTATTAGAGTTCTATAAGTTTTTCTGCGTGTGTGAGCGAAGCATTGGAGGGCCCCCTTTTCCAATCTTGCGCACACATTTATTCATTATTGTGCATTGGTATGTTCTAGTTGTATTCTGTAGAAGTTGTTTTTTATTATTAATTTATACATGGCAGATCGAATTCGATTATATAGATGCATAGGATTTCATTACAGTATAGGGTTATGAGTTCTTTTAGTTAAATGGTTAAACACTGTAGGAGCAATTCCAATTTCATTTCTTTATCTGATATTAAATTGTTGAGAAGAGTTAAAAATTGCGAATTGTTTTATTGTAAGGGAAATCGATGGTTGTCTGCTTTTAACAGTGAGGTATTAGGCACTGTGATTCATTTTTAGGATTTAGGTTTTAGCATTTTAATCTCAGAGTATTCCATATATGAATTGTTGATTAAACCAAGAGATCAAATGAAGTTACTTCTGTAAGGAAGGTTTTGTGTTTCAAAGTTACAGCATTCTAGCATCCACTGGATTTATTTCACAAGTAAACTGAATTCTCAATTAAGTCTAGGTCCGAGTCTCTATATTTGGGATATGCCTCTAAGTCTTACAAACTCCGGATTGACATAAACTTAAGGTCTAATTTACACTAGTAGATTGGAACCCAACAACAACGCTGAGGCAAGAAGTGAGCGTCACCCAAGTGGAGGCACCGAAGTAAGACAGGGGGATCGACATAACTTCAAAGCGACGTCAATTCGCTAGGAGCATTAAACCTCATTACCTTTGACGTCACCTCACTCAACCTATCCTGCACGAGCCCCATGGCTCTCAGGCTTGTAAAGCCCTATCAGCCAGCTACCTGGATTCAGCACTTGTCTTAATAACTCCGGCCTCGGCTCCTCGCCTTGCTCATTCGTTCTATCACTACTCTGCTCTTGGCTTCTCTTCTTCCTGCGCCTGCGTCACCCAAGCTCCGATTCGAAGGGTTTTGTGATTCCCACCATGGGTAGGCCGAAATGCTCCAAGAGCAGAAAGAAGAAGGAAACATACCAGAGCAGGAAAGGTTACAAGTCAGAAATATCCATCCCTATCCATCTTCTCATAGACAATTGGGAAGCTCGCCTCATCGCTGACACTCTCTCTAGCAAAGACTAGGAGCAGCCATGGGACCCCTATTGGCTTGCAAAAAACATGTTAGGTGATTTAATGGAGGATATGTTGTCAAATTGGGCCTCTGCTGGCCATGCTACTCAGTCTCTGAGTGACTCCTTGCCCAATATGGCTGTTATTCTGAGCAACCTATAAAACACTATCTGCTGGGACTCCTATGCTCCCACTCAACACCTTTGTTGTGACCTCCAACCTGGTAGCAATGCACTTGGTTCTTTGGCCATGCCCTTTGTGGCCAGAAACGAAGGCAATTTTTCTATGTCGCATGGATTTGGCACTCAGGCCACCTCTTTGGGCACTACTCAAGGCTTTGGTAATTTGGCCACCTCTCTTGGCTTAGGCACTTTGGCTACCACTTTGGGCTCCAGGGCCTTTACTCTTGGAAATATGGCCACCTCTCCTGGAAAGTCCATTCCACCTGGCATTCTGGATTCTCCTCCTGGAAGCGTTGAGAACTTAATAGCTGGTAATGATTTAGTTTGGCCACGAGGAAGCTCACAGAAAGGAAAGGAGCTTGCACACTTGTCCTTCCCCATCCCCTCCACTTTGGGGTTGATTCTGGAAAAGCGCACACGCAATGGACCTGACAGTGGCATCTCTACAAAAAGGAAGACTTCTCCTCTTCCCATCAAGCTCCCAACTCGTGACACCTGGACTTCAGTGAAGGACTCCCTGCCACCCGTGAAAAGCACCCCGCCACCTGCAAGGATCGAGAAGGACGCCACCTGCTACAGCTGCCCCATCCTTGAAGAAATTCCTTTTGATGCCGAAACTCCCTCTGCAGCTGGTTAACAAGGTTTTTCTGTGGTTCAATCTCAGTTTCCTGTTTTTTGTTAAGTATCAGACTGTTAGCTTATCCATAGCCTTCATGGCTTTGAATTCTCACCCTAGTCTTGGGGTTTTTTTGATTATTTTGGGTCTGGATGGCCATGGCTATGATGATTTTCAAGGTTGGTGTAATACCCCAATTTTGACCCCTATGAAATATTGACTTTTAATGTAAATATTGTATACATGCGATGTATGTTTTCCTAGCGTGGAGCTCAAGGCCAAGGCCTCGCTAATATATCTTCGGATTTTATTTAAAATAGACAAGTATTTGACATTTTGTTACCCATGTGCTATTAAGCCATGGAATATTGTAAATTGATGTAACTATTTAGTATTGCAATAAAATACCAAAACTGGCTATGGAGGCAACGAATGATAAGGGGCCATGTGTATTAACTAGGGAGTGGTGAGGGGGCTGTGGGAATGAACCATATGCTTCCAAATGTCTTTTTGAAAATCCATTTGACTTTCCTTGCTGACATTTAATTTTGTTATAAGGAGGTTGTTGAAGAATTCAGTCCATGGCTTCAATGGAGCATGGGCAACCCAGAAATTCGTATGGCAAGTATGGGCTCTGTTTTTCTTGTACCACAAGTCACTCTACCTCATGGGAATGGGTCCTTCCTCATTCCCATTCCATTGTTGAACATCCCAACATCAGTTTGCATCCATTATGAATTCCTAGCAGAACCAGAAATCGCAACTTTGTAAGAACCCACGTTTTGAAGAGCCATAAACGCCCAGAATTGAGTAGTGACAGTGAAATACAATGGCGGATCCATAGATATGAACCTTGGGAAAAAAATTGAGAGCATTAGATACCTCAAAATCTATTGGAAAACCCAATTTTGATAGCCCATAAATCTAGTGACAGGATTGAGTTATTTGATGACAGAATTGTGAGAACTCCAAGTGTGAATGACTGAGCAGAGGTTGGGTTTGCTTGATTAACCCAGTGAAGGCTAGAATCTCAAGGAATTGGCAGCTGGACCTTTCTATGCACACACTGAAGAGCACTAGAGGGAAGGGATGCCTAAGGGACTGTGCAGCAGAGAAGGGGACCTTCCTTGTGTTGGGTGTGGTAGGTATTGTAGGTGCCATGAATATTGAGTTTAGTTGAGGTTCCTGTAGCTCTGTGGTTGAGCTCACTGGCTTAGCATACTCCTCCTTTGTCTTTGGTATGCTTGATAAACCCAACGGTGTGTTGGATTAGCATAGCTATTGAGTGAAACCATGGCTGTGAGTGAGCCCATCTAGTTCCTCCTTAGTGGATACGCAACCTAGCTCGGGGGTGATCTCTCAGCTGAAAGAATATAGGCTGGAAAAAGATATATGGTTGGTTGGAACGTTGCTCTCACATAGCCAGTTGTTTGGACATCTTCAGCTCAAAGATAAGTATTCTTTGTGGTTAAATTATATGCATTCTGTGCTTTGCAATGTGTTAATTATGAATGATAATTATTCATGTTAATGGATCAAAATGATTATCCTCATATGGTTGATATGAGATATGTGGATAGCATTGGAATGGGATTAATTCCTTGCATGGATGAATCATCCTTTGCTTGTGATAGATATGTTGATTCATTACTATTTGTGTGTGTGCAAATATGTTTATTTCCGCTGTGTCTATATTGAGTATGCATCTACACACAAAGGTTTTTATTTATTATGAATTTCTGAGTAATGTATGGGGATGAGTTTGTAAAATAAGCCCTGGTATGTCAGTCATGTTCCCTCTGTGGTTTGGATTGTGAGAAAGGGATGTGATAGAGTGGTATCATAGCCCATGTTGCAGCATTGGGGCTGCTTGGGCCAAACGATGAGTTACAGGCAGGTAACAAAATGTTTGAACATAGTATTGGTGAAGTTGGGGTTGCATTTTTTATTGGAAAAATGGTAGGATCAGAGTTCTCAGATGTGGCATAGGACCACACAGGTGCATAGAGCTCTGCAAGAGATTTCTAACAGTACCAGACTCGTCTCATTTGGCTAAGGGACGAAGGACATACGAACCCCACAAGTTGCAGGGATGGAGGTGTTCCACAGTTGCAGATTTCGAATTTCGGATTTCGGGTTGCGGAAATGTTAAGTTTTCAAACTTGCGTTTTGGATTTCCGTAATTCCGAACCCGCATTGCGGAATGGAGGTGTTTCCGCAATTTCGGGTTGTGGGTTGCGGAAATGCAAAAATTTGCAATTTTGTTTTGGATTTTCGCAATCTCGAACTCGCAATTTCGAATTTCGGGTTTCGGGTTGTGGGTTGCAGAAATGCAAAAAATTTGCAATTTTGCGTTTTGGATTTCCGCAATCCTGAACCCACAATTTTGGATTTCAGGTTTCGGGTTACGGGTTGTGGGAACGCAAAAAATTTGAAGTTTGTGTTTTGGATTTCCGCAATCCCGAACCCACATTTTCGGATTTCGGATTTCAGGTTGCGGGTTGTGGATTGCGGAGGAAAAAAAAAAGCATAGAGCCCGAAAATTGATTTTTGGATTACAGGAGCTTCCAGAATCAGAATTTGATGAGTTCAGTGGCATTCTGAGGCCATTAACGAAGACCATGGAAGGTCTAGTGAGGATCCCGATCTCATTATACTCCAATTTGGCATAAAATTGGAATTGATGGCTTTTATGAATCAGTGTCTCGACGCTTGACAGAAGGTCGGATTGAGCTAAAGTTGATAGGGAGCAGTCATGGAGCAGGCACGGTATTAATTTTGGAAGCTTGGAGCCAAAATCCAAAGGATGTGGAGTCAGGGTGAGTGTGAAGGCCAAACAACACTATTCCAGGCCACGTTTTTGGAATTTTGAAAAGCTTGCAGTGGATGAAAGTGACCCTGTAATTAGGATTTAAACCCATAATTTTATAGAATATGAATGGAGCATCGGAACAGAGATACACAAATTACTGAGTGTTCCTTGTTATATGGACTAACTTCGTTTGGTAGAATTTTTTTTGTGATTCTTCATATATTTTCTTCCACAGGTGGCTGAAGTTGGCATTCCAGACCAAAATACAACTATGTGAAAGTGAAGAATTTTGGTAAAAGTTGTCGTTTTTGAGGTAATGTAGTTTCCACACGCGATGTCGGAATGGAACACATGGATAGGCATTGGAAATCTTGTCCAGCAGGGAATAATGGTGCATAGTCAGAATTTGAATGGGACTATCATACACCATAGATATTTAGAGTAGAAAAGTGCCAGTGTGTATTTTTGTTAAATTATTGACAATATGGGCAATTTCCAGAATTGCATGAATGGGCAAAAGAAATGAATACATAACAGCTATGTGAATGATTCCATGAGTTTGATTATGTTAAATATTGATTATTTATGTTTCTATAAGCATTCCTAAGATGTATAACGAATATTTTCATAATGCACAGTGCTTGCAGGTCATAAGATTTAATAGTGTAGTAGAAGTAGAATACAGGGAAGAGAGTCTCCAAAGAAAAATGGTGATCATAAACGATGCTCAGGATCCTTATGAGCATGAAGAAGATGTGCTAGGAGAAACTGTGCAATAAGGGAATGCTGAGACTGAATCCAATGGGTGAAGGGAACAAGTAACTCCTCAGAATTTGGTTGAAACCATGGTGAGCTTCAATGAAAGGTTGATGAAGGCTCAAGAAGAACAAAACCAACTCAATGCTGCTATTTTGAAAAGCCTCACTGATATGCAGCAGAAGATAAACCTTGGGTCCAACCCAAACAATGTAGGAGAAGAAGGAAGAGATGCAGAGAGTCACTCTAGAGGTCGTTCAAATAAGAGGACTCCAAGCCGAAGGAAGAGTTCTGTGAGCAAGAAGCATAGAACACCTTCCTCTAGATCTTCTAGCAAATCATGTGACTCCAGAGGTTCTCAAAGAAGTCCAAGGCATATGCCCATGAGTTTTAATGGAAGGAAGAAGTTCAAAGGAATCCCACAGGGAGAATTCAGGAAGGTAAGGCCTCCCACATTTGATGGAGAAGACAAGACTGACCAAGAGGCAGAGGCATGGCTTCTTGGAATGAAGAAATATTTCAAAATTCAGGACTACTCGGGAAATAAAAAAGCCAGAATTGCCATTTACAATCTAAATGACAGAGCTTCAATTTGGTGGGACAACCTCTTGCAAGTAAAATGGATCAGTGAAAGGAAGATCAGTTGGAAAATATTTAAGAAGTATTTCAAGGGAAAATACCTTTCTTCTAGGTATTATGGCAGTGAGAGAAAATAGTTCAATGAACTCAGGTTGGGACAAAAATCTATGGAAGAACATGTCCATAAATTTTTGGAATTACTGAGGTATGTGGATTACATTAAAGATGAGAGAGTAAAAATCCAATGCTTCCTTGGAAGTCTACCACAAATTTTCAAGGATAGAATTGAGTTTGTTAATCCACCAAGTCTTGATGAATCCATTAGAATGGAAATGCATTGCTATGAGCAGAATAAAGGAAAATCAAAGGTTAACCAAGCGTGGAAAGGAAAACCAAGAGGGAGGTTTGATCAAAAGAAAAGTGGCTTCAAACCACCATTCAAAAGTCAGCCCAGAACCTTTCCACAGGGGCAGCAAGCAAGGAGTGGATTCAAGCCAGCAGTAGCAGCAGATAAAGCATCAAAAGGGCCACTTCAATGTTGGGGATGTGGAGAAAACCACATGCTAAAGGATTGTCCACATTGGAATTAGAATCCCCAAAGGTTGCACAATTTAAAGGGATAAGCAACAGTGGAGGACATGGCAAGGGCAACGCCTCGAATTTCTGCAGTGTTGGATAATATTCAAGCAGATCATCAATCATCAGTGGTGGAAGTTGAAGGTAAGATTGCTAAGCAATCTATTTCTGTTTTGATTGATTCAGGATCTACTCATAGTTATGTTTCTCCAAAAGTGGTTGAAGGTTGTTCTCTTAGAAAAGTGAAGCACAATAAGTCTTGGTTAGTTCAATTAGCAACAGGGACCAAGAGAAAAGTTAGTGAAGTAGTGGTGGAGTGCTCCATAGAATTGAATAGTGCTCCATATAATTGAATGGACTCCACACACATACAGATTTAAATGTACTACCATTAGGATCTTATGATGCACTAATTGGCATGGATTGGTTGAAAAATCATAGAGCTAAGTTGGACTGTTATGAGAAAGCACTTGAATGTATTGATGAAGAGGGAAGACCAAGATTGGTAAGAGGAATTCCCAAGCAAGTTTCAGTAAGACAGATTTCAGCCTTACAGTTGAAAAAGTTTTATAAGAAAGGATGTCAATTATAAGCAGTGCATATGTTAGATTCATCAGAGGACAAAGGACTAAGGGTCGGAGACTTCCCATTGTTGCAAGAATTTCAAGATGTGTTTCCGGATGAAGTGTCGGGACTACCACCAAAGAGATATACTGATTTTACCATCGATCTTGTTCCAGGGGCAGCGCTGAATTCCAAAGCTCTTTATAGAATGAGCACACTCGAATTGGTAGAGTTAAAATGCAGCTACAAGAATTAATGGAAAAGAGGTATATCAGGTCAAGTGTGTCTCCTTGGGGAGCACCGGTGTTATTTGTCAAGAAGGAAGATGGGACATTAAGGCTGTGTATTGATTACATGAATCTAAATAAAGTGACTGTCAAGAACAAGTATCCATTGCCAAGAATTGATGACTTGTTTGATCAAATGAAGGAAGCTAAGGTGTTTTCCAAGATTGACTTGAGGTCTGGCTACCATCAAGTGAGGATAAAAGAAAAAGACATTCACAAGACAACTTTCAAAACTAGATATGGTCATTATGAGGTCACTGTAGTGCCATTTGGTCTTAACAATGCACTTGCTACATTCATGTGTCTCATGAATAGTGTCTTCAGCAAATATTTGGATAAGTTTGTGATTGTGTTCTTGGATGACATTATTGTTTATTCAAGGAATGAAGAAGAACATGAAGAGCATCTAAGGATGGTGTTGCAAGTCCTTAGATAACATCAGTTGTATGCTAAGTTAAGCAAGTGTGAGTTTTACCAAAAGAAGGTGCAATATTTGGGTCATATCATTTCTGAAAAAGGAATTGCAGTTGATCTAGAGAAGATTAATGCCATCATGGATTGGTCTACTCCAAGGAATGTTTCATATGTGAGATCTTTCATGGGTCTTGCTGGTTACTACAGGAGGTTTATTGAAGGCTTCTCCAAGATAGCTCATCCAATCACTTCATTGGAAAGGAAGAATATCAAGTTCGTATGGTCTGAAAAATGTGATAAAAGTTTTTCAGCAGTTAAAGGAGTTACTTACCAGCACTCCTGTTTTGAAGATAGCAAATCCAAAGAAGGATTTTGTAGTGTGCACAGATGCTTACATTGAAGGGCTAGGTGGAGTGCTCATGCAAGAAGGAGTTGTGATTTGCTAATAGTTAAGGAAATTAAAAGAACATGAAAAGAATTATGCCACACATGATTTAGAGTTAGCAGCCATAGTACATGCTCTCAAGATGTGGAGACATTATTTGATGGGAAGAAGATTCGAGCTTATAACATACCACATGAGCTTGAAGTATTTGTTTGACCAACCAAACTTGAATGCTAGGAAAGCTAGATGGATGTAGTTTCTTTGTGAATTTGATTTTGAAATTAAGCATGTAAAAAAGAAAGAGAATAAGGTTGCAGATGCTCTTAATAGGAAGTTTCATGTTGCAGCATTAAGTGTGTGTAAATCAGATTTGAAGACAAGAGTTCTTGAAGCCCAAAACAGTGATGAAAATTGCCTTCAAATTAAAGAAAAGTTGCAGCAAGGTAATGTGGATGAAAAGTGTGCGGGATATCAGCTTGGTGAAGATGATATCCTCATCTACGAGGATAGACTGTACATCCCAAATAGTGCAGATTTGAAGAAGCTAGTGATGGATGAAATGCATCAAATGCCATACTCTGGACACCCAGGATATCAGAAGGCTATAACAGCAGCAAGAAAGCAATAATTTTGGCATGGCATGAAGAAGGACATAGTTGAGTACATTGCTAGGTCTCAGAAGTGCCAACGAGTCAACGAAGAGCACCAACATCCAACAGGATTGTTGTAGCCCTTACCCATTCTAGAATGGAAGTGGGAAGTGATCTCTATGGATTTTATAACAGGTTTTCCCATGATAGTGAAGAAGCATGATTCAATCATGATTGTGGTGGACAAGCTATCAAAGGTATCTCACTTTATTCCAGCCAAGTCCACTCACAAGGCTAATGAAATTGCAAATATCTTCATGAGAGAGATATTTAGATTACATGGATTTCCTAAGGCAATAGTTTTTTATCGTGATACTAAGTTCACTTTCAATTTCTGGAAAGGATTATTTCAGGAATTGGGAACTAGATTAAATTTTGTGTACAACATATCATCCTCAAACAGATGGCCAAACTGAGAGGGTGAATTAGGTCCTTGAATACATGTTGAGAATGTATGTGATGGATAAACCATCCAAGTGGGAAGATTACCTACACTTGGTAGAATTTGCATACAATAATTGACATCATGCATCATTAGGAATGAGTCCATTTGAGGCATTGTATGGCAAAGGATGCAGGACTCCAGTGAATTGGGATAGTCCGGTGAATAGGGTAGTGCTTGGACCAGAGATGATCAAGGAAATGGAACAGGAAGTTGCTAAGATCAGGTAGAATTTAAAGGCAACTCAGGACAGACAGAAGAGTTATGCAGATTTGAAAAGAGTGCATAAACAATTTCAGATTGAGGATCATGTTTATTTGAGAGTGAAACCAAGGAAAAGTTCTCTCAAGTTGGGGATTTGTGCCAATTTGGCACCAAGATACTGTGGGCTATTTGAAGTCCTAGATAGGATAGGGCCAGTTGCATATAGAGTTGCATTGCCTGATAATATAAGAGCTCATAATGTTTTCCATGTATCTTTGCTTAAGAAGTATGTACATGATCCTAATCATATGATTGATTGGAATGTGATATTGGTGGAACCCGAGGAAGAGTTCCAAGTAGAGCCTATGCGCATCCTCGACAAGAAGGTCAATTTGCTCTGGAGCAGAGCCATTGGGAAGGTAAAGGTCCAATGGGAGCACCTTATTCCTGATGAGGCTACATGGGAGCTGGAGGATGCCATGAGAGAGGCATTCCCATTTTTGTTTAGTTTTGAGAACATCGAGGAGGGGAATGTAATACCCCAATTTTGACCCCTGTGAAACATTGGCTTTTAATGTAAATATTGTATACATGCGATGTATGTTTTCCTAGCGTGGAGGTCAAGGCCAAGGCCTCGCTAGCATATGTTCGAATTTTATTTAAAATGGACAAGTATTTGACATTTTGTTACCCATGTGCTATTAAGCCATGGAATATTGTAAATTGATGTAATTATTTAATCTTGCAATAAAATACCAAAACTGACTATGGAGGCAACGAATGAGAATGGGCCATGTGTATCCACTAGGAAGTGGTGAGGGGGCTGTGGGAATGAACCATATGTTTCCAAATGTCTTTGTGAGAACCCATTTGACTTTCCTTTCTGACATTTAATTCTGTTGTAAGGAAGTTGTTGAAGAATTCAGTCCATGGCTTCAATGGAGCATAGGCAGCCCAGAAATTCGTATGGCAGGTATGGGCTCTATTTTTCTTGCACCACAAGTCACTCTACCTCATGAGAATGAGTCCTTCTTCACTCCCATTCCATTGTTGAACATCCCAGCATCAGTTTGCATCCATTACGAATTCCTTGCAGTGAGAAAAACCATAAATCGTAACTTTGCAAGAACCCACGTTTTGAAGAGCCATAAATGCCCAGAATTGAGTATTGACAGTGAAATCCAATGGAGGATCCATAGATATGAACCTTGGGGTGAAATTGAGAGTATTAGATATTCTGAAATCCATTGGAAAACTCAGTTTTTATAGCCCAAAAATCCAGTGACGGGATTGAGTTATTTGATGACAGAATTGTGAGAACTCCAAGTGTGAATGACTGAGCAGAGGTTGGGTTTGCTTGATAAACCCAATGAATGATAGAATATCAAGGAATTAGTAGTTGGAATTTTCTATGCCCAACCTGAAGAGAACTGGAGGGAAGGAACGCCTGAGGGACTGTGCAGCAGAGAAGGGGACCTTCCTTGTGTTGGGTGTGGTAGGTATTGTGGGTGCCATGACTGTTGAGTTTAGTTGAGATTCCTGTAGCTCTATGGTTGAGCTCACTGGCTTAGCATCCTTCTCCTTTTTCTTTGGTATGCTTGATAAACCCAACTGTGTGTTGGCTTAGCATGGCTGTTGAGTGAAACCATGGCTATGAGTGAACCCATCTAGTTCCTCCTCAGTGGATACACAACCCATCTCGGGGGTGATCTCTCAGCTAAAAGAATATAGGTTGGACAGAGATCTATGGTTGGGTGGAATGTTGCTCTCAGATAGCTAGTTGTTTGGACAACTTCAACTCAAAGATAAGTATATTTGTGGTTAAATTATATGCATTCAATGCTCTGCAATGTGTTAATTATGAATGATAATTATTCATGTTAATGGATCGAAATGATTATCTTCATATGGTTAATATGAGATCTATGCATAGCATTGTGTTGTTGCTGCAACATCCTTCCCCAAATTTTTTTTGAATATATTTGGGGCCCCTCCTTTTAACACTTTTGTACCAAGTTTTCCTTGTCTTTTAAGAGTTGTTTGCTCTCTTTAACTTGGCATTGTTTCAACGCTCACTTCCAAAGGAGTTTTCTTATTTTTATTTTTCTAAGGCAAAGTTTTAGAAAGCACAGTTTTTAGTGCTAACTCACCCACTGTAGCCCAAGATCTGATCTTAAGCCCTCCGCTTGGCGCATTCTTAGACTCTAACTCAGCCGCCCCCTTTTTGGAAAGTCTCAATCCCTTTCATCCAAAGCGCATCTTTTGACAGTAGCTCGGCTGTCATTGGCGCATGCCGCTCAGTTGAGGTTATAACCGTATCTCGGCCTTCGAAGGCACGGTTCCTACCCTTATTGCTCGCGCCTTTGGAGTTGCGCTTTATCTTCTTAGAAGAGTTAAGAGTTGGTGCATTTCTCTCAACACAAATTGTGAGGATAGAATTGGCGCCAAAGGAGCAGGAGCTATACTTATCCCTCCCGCTCACAAATCTGCGCTTTGTATTTCCTGATAGCCCAAGTTCTAGCGCAGTTTTATGAGCGCAGCCGTAATGACAGGATCTCCGCTTGAGCGCAAGTTTTAAGTTTTGTACTTGGCGCTTGGCACGAGAAATTTTCCTCAATCCTTGTGCACCGGCGGAGTTGGTGGGGTCTTTAATAAGCCCATGTGCCCTTTAATAGCAGGAGTTCTCAAGCCCCATGCTCATAACTCCGCCAGCTTATGGACGTATGCGACATTAATTGACACCCTTATTTAACATATCCATAGGGTGTTTTTAAACTCATCGTCTCATTCGCAATTGCTGATCAAGGCTTACATTTCGAGAGAAAAACTGCCCTTCGCTGGACGCCTGCGGAAGCCATTACCTATCTTGGAATGGTCGCTAGTCTTCGGAGAACCCTGCCAGTCTGACAGGTAGGCACTTCTTCTCTTTCCTCTCATTGTTTCCAAGATTTCTACCTAGTTAAATAGATTGTTTGCCGACTTTTATACTCTGTGAGAAGCTCCTAGGAGCATAGCCTAGCCTTTCATCCCCTTACTCTGAAGCGATGAGGATACGAGGTCTCTGCATGCAAACAGAGGCATGGATGGCCCTATCTCACGGGCGCGTGGGGTTTTTCCCTCTGTCACATTCTCGGCGTTCCAGTTTTATTGTTCAATTCTCGTAGAGCTCTTGTTCCAAACTCAAACCCCACGTTCCCGCATGCCCTGAAAAGAAAATTCAGTGCCAAGCGAAGCTTGCGTCATCCCATAGCCTCATCTAAAAGTTTTTCTATGATTTTTGGATGCATGTTAGCTCGTTTTCGTTCAAGTTTTTATCGTGGGTAGGGTCTTGTTTTTTCTAAAAAGCATGAGTGGTTTGTCCTGCTCTAGCCATAAGGCATGTGGTTTGAACCAATGCTAAAAGGATGGCTTGGTCCCTTGGTCATTCGTCTAGTGCCACACCTTAGGGTATCGAAGCTAAAGAGGCGGAAAGATTTTGTCCTTTTACGCCCAAGATGCACAAAACCCATGCTCGGCCGAAACCAACTTAGTATATGTTGAAACATCCCACTGAACCAACATGGAAACTTGATAACCAAGCTCGGAGTTTAACTCATAGAGGCCAGCAGCTATGTGGTTTTTCCCATCTTTGCACAAACTCCACTATCGAGTGTTGGTGCATAAAATCATTCAAGCACTAGTGCACGTAAATACCACTTATAAATGTTTAGACGTTGGCACAAAAATAATGTTAGGATGGCGCATGTAGCATTTTAAGAAATAGCGCATAAGTATTTTTGGATTGCGCATGTTAAAATTTAGGCCTTGGCGCATAAATAATTTTAGGCGCCTAGTGCAGAATTTCTCTTTGGGCTCGCGCATCCTTGTAATCATCTTTGCACTATTATCATTCTGATTCCATTCTTCCCAGTAAGCCTGTGTGAACACCTGTGCGTTGTAAAATGAATGGCGCAAATAAAAGATTACCTGGCCACCCCTCCACCATGTCGATGTCCTGCTTATTGTTACGAACTGGCCTGAATATGATAAGCCTTATAAACATAAAGTCAAAGTGATTGTGATCCTAAGCTGTATTTCAATTTGTTTGATAAATGAAATAACAGTAGCTTGTGTAGCTTATTGACATTTGCTTCTAAATATTTCTCATATTCTTCCACTGTGAATTGATAGCTGAGATGGTGATATAATTGATTATTTTTGAAGCAACCTCCATGATGTGAAAGTAATATATTCTGAATCTTGCCATGGCTATTGCACATGCTTAAAAAATCATCTCACTAAAGCCACCTCTGTCAAATTTTCTGTCACTTTGCATTTTAATAGTTGGTTGAACGTATGCATACTCCTTATTGACATTACCTTGCTCACCACAGGATTATCATGCATAGGAGGTCAACAAAGAAGAAGGCCGCGCAGAAAAGGAACTCAAACTCAGATGTGGAAATCCTATTAGATACTTCTCTCGAGATGATGTTTGCTGACATGCAAGCTACCACTGGTGTTCCCCCTGGGAGCTCTACCCCTGAATTTCAATGGGGCGATCTAGACAGGTTCATTATGGCTCAGGATAGTACAACAACCTCCGTAGAGGATGCTCTGGTGTATGCCAACATCCGAAGGTCTTGTTTGCATAAGGCAACAACTTGTCCCGAATTGTTCCCTTGTTCCGAAATTATTGGATGGCTAATTCCCCACATCCAGACCGACACAAGGCTCATGAACGATAAAAATGGGTTGAACCTGGCATCTTTTGCTCCCGAGCATGTCGTTGCTTCCTACAGATTTCCTTCACACAGATCTTGTTTGGATGATGATTGGATAGCAAGACATCCAATGGATCCCCTAGAATCTGCTCGGAAGATGACGATAAATGATAGGTAGATTAGGAAGAGGCAGACCAATGAATACGAAAGCAGCCTCCTAAAGACTCCTTACAGACTCACCGTGCTGATGTTGAGTCGACTCTTCGGCATGCCTAATGGCAGTTTGTTTAAGATCGGATGGGTGCCAGTGATGTTTCATATAGCCATGAATGGCACCATCTTTAACTGGGATGACATAATTTCAGACAGTTTGGCCTCGTAGTTGACAGCGGCCCAGGGAGGACTAACCAAAAACAAGGCAGAGTTTTTCATGTCTTCATACTTGATTGAGTGTTTGTTAAGCAAGCATACGTTCTCGGACTTGGGTTGCTCGTGGAATCCAAAAGAAACTGCTCTCTTCATGGCTTATCAATGTACATGGGCAAGTAAATACGCAAACCACTATAAAATGATTTGTGAGAGATTTATCATGCTATTATACCAGCTTATTTTTATAGAAGAGCCAGATTGTATGTCGGAGAATGCAATCCCTATCATTGAAACATTCGGGGACTATTATCACACTGCCGAAGGCACATACATCAGGATGAGTGGAGGAACTCAAGCTCCATTTATGTTCCCTCGGTATGTTACAGATTTTGTAGTTCACAAGGAGGCCGTAAGGCAACTCTTCGGCACTTGCGCAATAAGTAAGATCTTAACAGATCGAAAGAAAAGCATGTATCCTCCCATGCCATTTACCATCGGAGCTTACAACCTTTTGAGAGCGAGAGATGGGGAAAACTACGCTCAAGGCTTAGAAATTTTCCATTTTGGCACGGTCCCTTTTAGAAGGCATGACCCCTGCAGTACAACCAATCAGCATTGTATAGACCTTAAGGTTTCTTTTGAATATGCTCATGATATGGACCGAAATGAGGAATTTTTCAGGAGCACCCGCAACCTAATTGCGCTAGGGAAACATTACAAGAAGAAAAGCATGAAGAATCTGAGCCCCAAACCCGTTGGTCTGATCCAAAGGGAGCGGGAGGCCTCAGCCTCGCAATTGGAGGATCCTACAGGATTAGAGCAGGAGGAGTAGGACAGAGTACTCCAGGAACAAGCCCTCAAGTACTAGCAGGATCAAGAATAATCAAGAATTCAAAATGAATTGACTGCCAAGCTTCAGCAAGAAGAAGAAGCAAGAATTCAAAATGAGCTGACTGCCAAGATTCAGCAAGAAGAAGCTGCAAGGATGCAACAAGAACAAGCCTTTCAGTCGCAACAACAGGAAGAGGTTGCTAGAGTCCAAAGAGAAGGAGAAGTCATGAGCATCCAGGAACAACCTGCCCAGCTACACCATGAAGAAGAAGAAAGGCTCTTGAAAGAGGAAGCAGCTAGATTGCAGGCACAATAGGAGGAACCATCAAGAGAGAAGGAGAGAGAGCAGACAGAGAAGTCTCCCGAGCTGGAGCCGTCTTCTCCGAAAGACATGGAGTTGGACCCACCATTGATGTACTCTCTAGGGACAGCTCAAGAAGGGATGGCCTCTTCAGGAGGATTAGCACTAACCCCATATAAACCCAGGAAGCAGCGCAAAGTAGCAGACCTGGATACCGTATATTTCCATGAGCGGAAAAGGGCCATTATTGATAAGAGAGTAAAGAAAATGGAAATCGATGTTGACACATATGAATTCAGGATTTCAGAGACCACATTGGTCCAAGGCACTAATGCCGACCCCTCATTCGAATCCAAATGCACTGTAGCATCAGCCGAGGCAAGTAAAGCCAATATTGATCTCTTGTTGGGTGAAGTAAAACATTACAGAGATCAATGTTTTAAGATCAGAGATGATAGGAAGAAGGAGGTGTTGGAAGCAAATAGATTGAAAGAGAAATACAATGAGTTGGTAGAAGAGCAGTCAATGCTGAATTCATAATTTCTCTAGCTTCAGAATGAGAAAAACTCATTAGAAATGCAGTTGGCCATTTCGGAAGATGAGCAAAAGAATTTAAAAGCACGCATAACAGAATTAGAGGAACTTGAGGCCAACAGAGCTAAACAGGTTCACCTCCATGAGCATGAGTATGAAGGGCTGGTTAAAGAAAAGGAGAAATTCTTGGGTCAACTCAAAGATGCAGCAGAAAACAAGCAAGATCTGCTCACCTTTCACAAGCAAGCATGTGATATGCGGATAAAAGCCCATCAGTTGCTAGTACAGATCTCACATGAGGTTTGCAGCGTGAAAGAGATGATTAATAAAATGTTATTCATCGAAGGCGGAGCTTTGAGGAACAAGGACAAATTTTCCAAACATGTGGAGGAATTAAAACAATAGTTTGAATGGAAAAAAGGAAAGTCGGGATTCCCATCAAACTTGCGCGCCTCCACTGAAGATGAATATGACCTAGAGGTGGGAGTTCTGGATTTCAGTAGAGATTGTGGCACCAGGCTAAGCCTGAAGATCAAAAAAACTGTCCACAAATGTCATTATTTCTACTCTAAAATTAAAGAATCTTTCGGCAAGTGCCACTTGATCCTGCCGGAGACTATCTATGAGTTCCTGACACAAGAACAATGGCTGACAGAATTGCAAAATGATTTGGACCAGGATTTGGAGTACATTGGAAAGGTAGAGGTGATGACCCAAGATGAGCTTCAATAGTTTGTTGCTCAGCCTGTTGTACATGTTTACTTTCTAGAAGCAATCGCTCAAGAGGCTACAATAGGGGCAGCATAGGTCAAAACATATCTACGCAAACATGAAATTGCGACAAAGCCGACGGTATATGTTCAGGGAAAGATTATAGTGAAAGAGATTAATCTATGGGCCACTCATATACAAAGCATAGATGGCCAAACATATGCAAGTGAGCCTGTTGATGGGGACGGAACAACAAGTCAACATAAAGAAGCCAACTGAAATTAGGAATTTGTTTGTTTTAATAACTCCTTTATTTTGTAAATACTTTAAAGGGACAGCTGGCTATCATTTTTGTCTCATATGAAAAGGCTTCCACGAATTTGGAAAAGGTGAATTGTGCACTAAAATCCAAATTAGATGATTCTAGAGTTAGGGAACACCTGTCAGCCTAAGAGGCATTTTGTAAAGCTATAAATAGAAGATTAGGAGAAGAATAGAGGGACTTTTTGCAGGGGAAAGGAATTTTCTAAGCTTGTACGAACTACTTTGCACTTGCTCCAAGAAAGTGAATTTTTCCTAATAAGAACCTGGAGAGGACATCTTTTGCCTGAAAATGTGTATTGGATGTCTGCTGGATTATTCTTGTGATATTCATATATTATAGTGAGATCTTTCTTTGTTGTTCTGAATTATTTTTGTGCAATGAATGATTTTACTATTTTTTGTACAAGGATGTTTCTCCTAAATGAGTAATTGAATGTATCAATGTGAATTAAAGCTATCTTTAATCTCTTTAATTTGCTGCTAGAAATGCTTCTTTATGAATCAAATGGCTATCCATGTAATCTTTAGAGGTTTCTGTCAGTATATTGCTCATATTTACAATTTGCTCCTTGCAAGGATAGATTAAATTTTCTTATACTGTTTTAGATTAATTTAGATTAGTTACCTGCATCTAGCTTAGGGCACTTGCATATCATCTTTAAAAAATAAAATACATAAATGGTGGATCGGGCCGCAACCGGTATAAAGAATAAGAAACTTTAAATCTTACGGTAGCCGGAACCAGTAAAGGTCCTATTGCAGATCCAGTTCCAAGTTCAACTACACCCAAACCTAAAATTTCCAAAGAGATACCTAAAAGACACATTATAGTCATTTCACCGCAACCTAAAGCTAACCTGATAGCAGCCAAACAACCAAACATTGACACAACTGTCCAGCAACCAAAGGTCACCTTGAGTAAGACAGACAATCAAACTAGAATTGTAAAAGAATGTGATATGGGATATGACATCATTGAAGATATAAAGAAGGTAAAGGAAAATGTTTCAATATTCGATATGTACAGTTTGCCCCAGCAACGAGACAAGTTGTTGCAAGTTCTTCAATCCTATCCCAGTGCCCCATTAATAGACACTCAAGAAGACCCTGAAATTAATGAAGCCAGTATCGGCGGGAAATCCAAATCTCAGACGTTTCCTTTCCTTTTAACTTTTGAAATCTTCAATCACAATGTGCACAATTGTCTGGTAGATTCCGGAGCATCTTCGAATGTCATGCCACTGTCAATCTGTAAGAAGATTAACGGTCAACCACTTCCATCTCCCTCCCAGATTATTCAGTTAGATAGGACTGCTGTCAAAGTTATCGTCGAAATGAAGGATGTCCTCATTAGGTTGTTAGCAGATTCTAGAGTTTGTCAGTTCATTGATATAATGGTAGTTGACATTCCCGAAGCCTATGGTTTGATCCTAAGCAAGGACTGGTCCACAACGCTAAATGGCTACTTTGCAACTGATTGGTCCCAGTTATGGTTGCCATATCAGAATAGACAGAATCAGATCAAGGTTTTGAGAGAACCACACATGAAACAAAATGTAACTCAGCCAGAAGGAAAGAACGAAGCTGTAACCTTCTCATCTTCATTCTTGGGAAATTATTTCTTAGAAATTGATCTGGGTAATTATCAATTTGAAATTATTAGCCATGAATCAGATAAACAGTCCAATCTCGTTCATTTCTCTCGGACTGATGATATTGACTGTAACATAGTTAGCTTAGTCACTAACGTAGATCATAAAGACACTAACTTAGTTAAACCAAATGATGTTTTTTGGACTTTATACTTTGATGGTTCTAAAACTTTGGAAGGATCTAGAGCCGATTGTGTTCTGATGGATCTAGAAAGAAATAAGTACTTCTTGCCCTCTAGATTAGAATTTGATTGTACTAATAACACTGTTGAATATGAAGCTTTAGTCCACGGATTGAAGAAAGCCATCGATTTAAAGGTTAAGCACCTGAAGGTTTTCGATGACTCAGAAATAGTTGTGAGATAGGTAAGAGATACCATTCACTGTCTCTCACCTCATTTGAAAAGTTATCAAGCTGAGGTATGGGATTTAATTATGCATTTTGATACTTTCAATATAAAATCTGTTCCTACACTACAAAATGCTGCAGCTGATTTATTAGCAACACCCGCTTCCAGATTGGTGCCAACAAATAACAAGTTCTCAATTGAATTGGTTTTCAGGCCTTCTGTCCCTGACAATATCACAAACTTCATAGTTTTCGATGATGATGATCAGATTATCAGTTTTCTAACAAACGAATATATGTTCCAAGAAGTTGTGATAGACGAAGAAGAGCATGATTTCGATTTACAAAAGGAATATGCAGCTAAAGGCAATTTCAACCCCAAAGGGGTGAGGTCACTTGAAATGCTGTTTGATCTACAGAGCAAGTTCAAAAGGCCAGCAAATACTAAAACTAATAGCTCATCGATGCAACATGAACTAGTGAATCGGGGTACCGAAGCTGAACCAAAATTTGTTAACCTTGGAAAATGTTGCTCATCGGGAGAAAGAGATAAGTTCATCAAGCTGTTTCGACAATATAGGGATGTTTTTGCATGGACTTATAAAGATCTGAAAACATATGACACCCGCATAATTCAGCATGTCATACCAATGAAGGTAGGTGTCAAGCCATTTCAGCAGCAATTAAGAAGGATGCACCCTACTCTTGAACCTCTGATTTAAAAGGAATTGAAGAAGTTACTGGATGCTAAAATAATCTTTAAAGTCCGGCATTCCGAGTGGGTTGCTAACCTAGTCCCCATGAGAAAAAAGTTAGGAGAGATAAGACTATGTGTTGACTTCAGAAATTTGAACAAAGCTTCAGAAAAAGACAACTACCCCGTTCCTTCAATGGAACAAATTCTCCAGATGGTATCAGGATCAGAACTCTTCTCCCTTCTTGATGGTTTCTCTGGTTACAATCAAGTATTAGTAGTGGAAGAAGACTGTCTGAAGACTACTTTCCGCACTAAGTGGAGAACTTTCGCATACCGAAGAATGCCATTTGGCCTAATAAACGCAGGAGCTATGTTCCAGCGAGCAATGGACATTGCCTTCCGAGGATTGGGAGGTCACTGTGTTGTGGTCTATCTAGATGATGTGACAGTTTTTTCAAAGAAAAGAGAAGACCATGTTGTTCACTTGAAACATATTTTTGATCATTGCCGAAAATATGGTATCTCTTTAAACCCCAAGAAGAGTTTGTTCGCTGTTCCTAAAGGAAAATTGCTGGGTCATATCATTTCAAAAAGGGGAGTTTCAATACATCAAGAGAGAGTACAAGCTATCAATAAAATTCCCATGCCTCATAACAAGAAATCCATGCAGTCATTTATGGGCACCATCAATTTTGTCCGAAGATTTGTCCTCGATTTCGCTCAAATTGTTAAACCTTTGCAGCAAATGGTCAAGCAAAGCATACAGTTCAAGTGGACAGACTTAGAAAATGATGCATTCAGAGACATTAAGGCATCCATAGCTAAGGCTCCTTCCTTAAGAAGCCCAGACTTTGACAAAGATTTTATCTTATATACTTTTGATTCAAATGACTCTCTCGCGGTTGTGCTCACGCAAAAGGTAGAACTAGGAGACGAGTACCCCATCTCGTTTATGAGCACTGGTCCGCAATGTGCTGAACTGAACTATCTCATTGTCGAAAAACAGGTGTATGCCATGTTCAAAGAGATAAAACAGTTCAGATCGTATATTCTTAAGAGCAAAACTAAAGTTATAGTTCCCCACCCAGCTGTTAGATCCCTTTTCGTTCAAAAAGAATTGGGAGAAAGAAGGGGAAACTGGGTTACAGCTCTTCAAGAATATTATTTAGAATTTAAACCGGCCACCATCATCAAAGGACAAGGCTTGTGTAAATTGCTTACAGAACATCCGATTGATGAAGAGAAGCATTGGAAGAATGAAGCTGAGCTGAATTCAGTCGAAGTATGTCCCATTTTCACAGCTCTTGAATCATGGTATAGAGATCTAGTGCATTATTTGCAGCAAGGATACCTACCTGAGCACTGGAGTTCTAAGCAAAAAAGGGCACTCCGTTTAAAATCAACAGCTTATCAGATCATTGACGAAATACTTTTCAGAAAAAATTATGATGGAAATTTTCTCAGATGTCTAGAGAAGGAGGATGCAAGTAAAGTTGTCAAAGAGTTACACGATGGTCCTGATGGTGGACATTATTTAGGGGAGACAACTCACAAAATACTCAGAGCTAGATATTATTGGCCCACTTTATTTCAAGATGCCCATGCTTATGCACGGAACTGTGATATATGCCAAAGAAGTGTGGGGAAATTACCTAAGGCAGCAGGACCTTTGCAGCGGGTTATTATCTCAGAACCTTTCGAACAATGGGGTATAGATGTCATCGGAGAGATAAAGCCAAATTCTTCTCTTCAATATCAATACATACTAACAGCCATTGACTATTTCACCAGATGGACAGAGGCTACCCCATTGCGCAAGATCAATGAAGATGCAGTCATCACTTTCTTGAAAGAGAACATCATAACCAGGTTTGGGGTTCCAATTTCCCTAGTTTTTGATAATGCTACTTATTTCTCATCTTTTAAGATAAATGAATTTGTTTACGAAAGAGGAATTAAATTGCATTATTTAGCCAATTACTACCCCCAGGGAAATGGATTAGATGAATCCTCAAACAAAAAACTCATCCGAATTCTCAAGAAGACTGTGATTGAAAATCAACGAAGCTGGCATATAGCTCTCCCAAATGCCTTATGGGAAGATAGGGTGACACCAAAGAATGCATTAGGGGTTTCCCCTTACACCCTCGTTTATGGCAAGGAAGCCACCCTCCCTTCCAACATCTTGCTTCCATCCTTACAGTTGTCCCAAGCCTCTCGAGGGTCTGGTAGTCAAGTTTTACAATCCAGAATCGATACCTTGCTTCAACTTGAAGAAGCCTGACAAAAAGCCAAATACCGATTTCATCAGCACCAAGACATAGTCAAAAGATGGTTCGATAAAAGGAAGTCTAGTAAAAGAAGTTTTGAAGTAGGAGATTTAGTTCTGAAATGGGACCATAATCATGAAGGCAAGGGAATGCACACGAAATTCCAACACTTCTGGGGAGGCCCTTACCAAATTTCTGCAAAGCTCAGCCCATCCACTTATAAGCTAACAGACCTCCAGGGAGAGGAAGTAACCCTTCCTCTCAACGGCCTCGCCTTGAAACAATACTTTGCATAGTCTCGTTGAGGCTTTCTGTACATAAATAAAGCTTTTTCTTTTGTTTTTACTTTAGTATCTTGTTTTCTTTGTTTCAGCTAAGTTGTCTTCTTTTCTTAGCATTTGAGCCTTTTTGTACAGTTTGCTTTCTGAAACGCCTGCCACTGGGCCTCTCATGAAGGTATATCTCTCAATAAATCTCACAACTCGTGAAACTAAGAAGGTATCCTCAAAAGGAAGTTTATCCATGCATTTTGGCTTTTGCTGATCGTTCTCCATAATGAAGAAAGCCTCTTTTGTTGGTCGCAATAACCCTTGTTTAAATAACAGAGATCTATGATTATCTTTATCACTTTCTTCGGGCTTCATCCATCCTCACACTTAAAAGCATCTCAAGAAGATCGCTATAGTTGGACCCACGGAAAGGAAGCACGTCTCAAAGGCATAGGGTATTGAAATGAATCCATGCTGCAAATCAAAAACCAAAAGGCTCATAATCAAGAGTTTGTTTTCCAGAAAATCTCGCCTCAATCAAAGCATGGCTGAGATAAAGCAAAACGTTCAAGTCAAGAAAGCTGTCCAAAAGACTCAGCTCAAGCTAGGTTCATCTCTATCCGTGAGTCTTGATAAATCAATAAAATATCTCGCTCACACAAAAGGACATTATGGATTGAAGAACCAAAATCAAAGATCGTAGTTCTAAGGAAAATATTTCTGGAAGGCTCAAACAACAAAAGCTGTCAAATACATGAACACCCAAAAGGGATGCAAGCAACATGGGAATGAGGAACAAGAGCAATAGTGTCTACGAGATGTTGTTACAAATACTGTGGAGTCTAATGACAATGGTCGTCTGAAAGATGAATCTTCTAAAATGAACCCCATATTTTGGCCCTTGGAAATTTTTAAGGATATCTTCATCAAAGCTCCCCTTTCCCAATGCCCAACAGATAAAGTGAATTTTTCCTTTGCCGAGATTTGAACGCTCAAACCAATTATTGCACATAAGGTGGATAGTTTTTAAAAGAATTCCCGATGAACGTGAAAGGTTTTTTCAGAGATCTGTGTTCACCAGCGATTCGCCAATTGTTGTTGCTGCAACATCCTTCCCCAAAAAAACTTTTGAAGATATTTGGGGCACCTCCTTTTAACACTTTTGTACCAAGTTTTCCTTGTCTTTTAAGAGTTGTTTGCTCTCTTTAACTTGGCATTGTTTCAACGCTCACTTCCAAAGGAGTTTTCTTATTTTTATTTTTCTGAGGAAAAGTTTTAGAAAGAGCAGCTTTTAGTCCTAACTCACCCACTGTAGTGCAAGATCTGATCTTAAGCCCTCCGCTTGGCACATTCTTGGACTCTAAATCGGCCGCCCCCTTTTTGACAAGTCTCAAGCCCTTTCATCCAAAGCGCATCTTTTGACAGTAGCTCGACCGCCGTTGGCGCATGTCGCTCAGTGCAGGTTATAACCGTATCTCGGTCGTATCACAGATACATGATCCACTTGATATATATCAATCATACATGATCTACCTGATCATACAATGTATCAGATACATATATAGATACATGGTCCAAGCATCCAACATGATGCATATACATATACATGATCTAACTGATCATAACATGCATCCAACATGATGCATGTACATATACATGATCCAACTGATCATAACAAGCATCCAACATGATGCATATATAGAGCAGTAACTGGAGCATCATCCTTATGCTCATCATCCAACGCTTACATCCACAGCCATGGGAAGGATCCTCCTCTCACCATGCTTAGAATGGCTCCTGCAAATGTGTCCATCAATTCTTCCTTGAAGTGTCATCAATCTAAAGAACACCAAGCCTCTCTCTGAAGTACTCAAACTTCACTCTGGCTAGTGGTTTTGTCAACACATATGCAATCTGCTCATTCGTCGCAACATATAGGAGCTTCACTGCTCCTCTCTGCACCATATCCCTGATATAGTGATATTTTATCTCAATGTGCTTCGACCTGTCATGGAACACCGGGTTCTCAGATAGCTTCACACAACTCTGGTTGTCACAGAATATACCAGTCGCCTCCAGTGGGAGTTAAGACAGTAGCTTCCAGAGCCATACTGCCTCACAACTAGCCGAACATGCTGCGACATATTCTGCCTCGGCTGTACTCAGTGCTACACAGGATTGCTTCCTGCTAAACCAAGAGATCACACCTGATCCCATACTGAAGCAACACCCAGATGTGCTCTTCCTATCTGCAGCACTGCCTGCCCAGTCCGAATCAACATAACCCTGCAGGTTAAACTTTTGATTCTCATCATACTTGAGCCCATAGTCAATCGTACCCTTCAGGTACCTCAGAATATGTTTTACAACAATCAGGTGAACACTTCTGGGATCCATCAGGAACTGGCTCAATGTGTTCACCACAAAGCAAATATCTGGTCTAGTGTTAGTAGGGTACATCAAGGACCCAATCATCTGACGATACACAGTGACATCAACCGGATCAGATGAAGCATCACACATAAGCTTAAGGTTCGTTGCCATAGGTGTGGCCATGGCCTTGCAGTCCATCATCCCGAACCTCTTCAGGATCTCTACTGCATACTTCCCTTGTCCAAGGAAGATTCCATCTGCACTCTGCCACACCTCCATGCCTAGAAAGTAGTGCATCATCCCCAAGTCCTTCATCTAGAACTCAGCAGCAAGCTTCCTCTTGGTATCGGCAATCAATCCATCCTCACCTGTAACAAACAGGTCATCCACATATAGAAGTAGTATCACAGGATTGCCTTCCTCAACCTTGTAGTAAAGGTTGGAATCCTCTTTACTCTTGGTAAAGCCCAAACTGGATAGAAAGCTATCTATCCTACCATACCAAGTCCTAGGAGCTTGCTTCAAGCCATACAAGGCTTTTTGCACACATATGAATCCCTGTCATCTGTCTCAAAACCAAGTGGCTGCTCCACATACACTTCCTCTTTGACTTCACCATTCAAGAAAGCTGTCTTGACATCCATCTGGTGTATCTTCCGTTTCATCACTGCAGCCAGGGCAAGTACTGATCTGGTGGAAGTGAACTTAGCTACAGAAGCAAAAGTTTCTTCATAATCAATCCCTTCTTTCTGGGAGAAGCCACAAACTAAAAATCTCGCTTTTTATTTCTCTATGTTGCCATCTGCAGCATGCTTGATCTTACAGATCCACTTGGAAGTCACAACAAACTTTCCTTTAGGTCTTGGGACTGCATCCCAAACATCATTCTTTATGATCGACTGGTATTCCTCGATCATTGCATTCTTCCCGGATCCTAGGAACTTCAATATCTTCAATATCTTCAATAGATAACTTTGTTGCTGAACAAATGTTGTAGTCCTTCTTTTGTAGGTGAAGCTATACGATATTTCCTACAAAACAAGTTAAATTGCATGATTAGAAACAGCTCATAGTTTTCAGAACAAATTATTACACATAAGGAAATATGTCATACAGTCATGCAATTATCTTAGCCAATGCTTTAATACAACATTTATCCATACCCGTAACTTTCTAGATGCCTTCCAACCACTCGTTGACTTTCGACTCCTTTGACTTCTGCTCCTGTCGACTTTACTTTGACAACTTCCTGCTCGACTGCCAGTCTTCCCGCACTAGTGGTCGTCGACAGTCCCCTTGGTCGGCCTTCTCTTGTCAATCATCTTCGACTATTTCTCCTAGGCCCCGATTCCTATGCATCAGTCTCCCCAGGTGAAAAATATCTTGACTGCTCCATCAGCCTCTTATACTCTTCCTCTAGAATCCATGTCGCTTCTTTCAACTCACCGTGCCTCCATCGGACTAGATATTCCTTCTTCTGTGAACTCCTTGTGCGTCTAACTTCACGATTGATTTCTTCCTTCTATCAATCTGGAATCTTCCCTATCCAGTTGATATTCAACACTTCCACACTATTGCTCATCGAACCTTCTTAGAACTTGTATAGATCTGATACGTTGAATGTAGGTGAAATGCTCAACTCTCTCGGTAGCTCCAACACATGATAATTGTCCAAATATTCCTCAGAATCTTACATGATCCAATATTTTTCAGCTTCAGCTTGTTATATGTTCCTGTCGGGAACCTCTCTTTACTTAAGTTTGCATAGAGTAAGTCTCCCTCATTGAACAAATGTAGCCTCTGCTTGCTGTCGGCTCTTAACTTGTATGTCGCGTTGCTATTTTCAAGCTGTTTGCGTACCTTCCCATGTACTTCCTTCATGTGCTCTACAAATTTCTATGCATCTGTACTCTTTCTAGTCTCTGTTGATACTTCAACCAAATCCACCATGCCATGTGGGATTTGACCTTGAACAATATGGAATGGACTCATACTTGTTGATCGATTCAAAGAATTGTTGTATGCAAATTTTGCTTACGCCAACACGTTCTCCCACTGCTTGGGACTTTCATCCATCAAACATCTCAGAAGTTTTCTCAAAATTTTGTTCACTACCTCGGTTTTTCCATCAGTTTACGAATGGTATGTCGAGCTAAACTGCAACTTCATGTCCAATTTCTTCCATAGGGTTCTCCAGAAATAACACATAAAATTGGTATCCCTGTCTGACATTATACTGTTCGGCAACCCATGTAGTCTGACTATCTCCTTGAAGAATAATACATCAATGCTTGTGGTGTCACTTGTCTTCCGACACTAAATAAACTGTGCCATCTTCAAAAATTTCTCGACTACCACAAAGATGGATTCACTACCTTGTTGTGTCTTTGGAAATCCTAGTACAAAATCCATGCTCAAGTGCTCCCATGGGACATTTGGTAGTGGTAATGGTGCATACAGCCCCCTGTTCTCACTTCGACCCTTTTCCAAATGGAAAAATCAACACTGTCGGATGCACTTACCGACATCCGTTGTCATCCCAGGCCAATATTACTTCTCCTCAACCAACGCCTTGGTCTTGTCGATGCCAAATGACCTGGTAACCCACTACTATGCAGTTCTTGCATTAGGTTTTCTCTCACGGATCCTCTGGGAATACATAATTTTTGTCCCTTGAATAGGTATCCCTATTGGATAAAATAGTCCAAGTATGGAGTTTTGTCGACATTCCATGGTTCACGACTATCCTTCCATGCTTTCGCAAAATCCTTGTCAGTTTCATACTCCGTCTTCACCAACTCTATTCCTGTCGCCTGAACTGTTGTCGTGTTCAACAATGAAACTCTTCGACTCAGCGCATCGGCAACCTTGTTCGACTTTCCTGACTTATGTCGCAACACAAAGGTATATCCTTGAAAGAATTATACCCACTTCATGTGTTGCTGATTCAACTTCGACTGAGTGTTCAAGTATCTCAGTGCTTGATGATATGTGTATAACATAAATTCCTTGGGCAACAAATAATGCCTCCACTTCTTCAATGCTTGCACAATAGCATAGAACTCTTGATCATACACTGAATATTTCTGCTTGGCTTCATCCAAATTTTCGGTGAAGAATGCAATTGGTCGGCCCTCTTGGCTCAAAACTGCGCCAATTTCCATTCCACTCACGTCGCAGTCGACTTGGAAAACTTTGTCGAAATCTAGGAGAGCTAATACTGGGCTCTCTATCACCTTCTGCTTCAACTTGCCAAAGGATTTTGGGAAACTTCAGTCCAATTGAAATCCCCTTTCCGCATGCACTCTGTCAAAGGTGCACATATCCAACTAAATCCTCTTATGAACTTCCTATAAAAACTATCAAGTCCATGAAAACTTTGCACTCCCGTCGTGCTTGTCGATTCTGGACACTCCAATATATCCTTTACCTTTTTTGGGTCCATCGCCAACCCTTTACTTGATATTACGAATACCAAGTACACCAGTTCTTCCTTCATGAAGAAGCATCTCTGCAGGATCAACATCAGCTTCTCTTCCTGCAGTTTTCGCAACACTTGTCGAATGTACTCCAAATGTTTGGTCTTGGTTCGACTGAATATCGAGATGTCATCAAGATACACTATGACGAATTTCCCCAAGAATGGCTTCAGTACCTCATTCATCAGCCTCCTGAATGTACTGGGTGCATTAGTCAATCCAAAGGGCATGACTAAGCACTCATATAGCCCTTCCTTCATCTTGAAGGATGTCTTCCACTCATCACCTTATCTGACCCTGATCTGGTGGTATCCACTCTTCAAGTCGATCTTGGTGAAATATCTTGATCCACTAAAACAATCCATCAAGTCATCCATCCTTAGAAATGGAAATATGTACTTGATCGTGATCTTATTGATAGCTCTGGAGTCTGTACACATCCTCCATTATCCTACTTTCTTCGGTGCTAGTACAGCTGGTACCACACACAAGCTCATAATTTCTCTTATATTCCTTTGTCCAACAACTCCTGGACTTGTCGATTGAGTTCTCCACATTCTGTTGGAGTCACTCTATGTGGTTCCTTGTTTGGAAAACTCAACCCTAGAATCAAGTTGATATGATGGGATATGCTTCTTGTCAGTGGAAATCTCGTCGGTGTCTCGTCAACCATGATGCTCTCAAACTCTTCTAACATCTTCTCGAATTCGACTGGAAATATTTCCTTCTTCGACCGTTCGACACTTGGTCCTTTCGAAATGATGGTGAAACATCCCGACTGTTTCTCCTCTCCTGCTAGGAATTTTGTTGCTGAGCAAATAAACACTCTCTTCTCCCAATAGTTTATCTCGCCCTCCTTGTAGTCAGCTTTGTCCTCCTTCTTTGTCTTCAACAATCTTTGTGTACCATTTTTCCACATTGTGACTATGTTGGATCGACCATCATAGATAATATTTCGATCATATTGCCATGGTCTTCCTAACAACATGTGACTAAGTGTCCATTGGGATTACGTCGCATAGTACACCATCTTCAAGTTTCCCAACCTTGAATTTGATCATGCACTATCTGGTTACCTTCACATGATGTCCTTTCTATAACCAGGATATCTTGTATGGATTTGGGTGTTTTTGACATCGCAAAGCCAACTTGTCAATGACCGCCATAGACAATAGGCTCTTTGTACTGCCTCCATCGACAATGGTCTTGCAGTATATGTTGGAGATCAACACTTTAGTCCTAAAAATGGCCTTTCGTTATGCCGACTCCTTCTGTTCTCGCTGGTCATTCTGAACCAACGTCTTTCTGGTCGTAGAGTTTCGACTCTTTTCTCATTCATCTCTGCCACTGTTAGATCTCGAAATTGACCTCTCGCCGCCCCTTCCATCTCGTAGACATATGGGTTTCAACTCTTCTACCACATGTAAATTCTTCAGGAATTCATAAGCTTTGGGTCCCACTCCTCGACACTTATAACAGACTATAGTCGTTCTGTCATCTCTTTTCCTTTCTACTGGACCACTTTGACCAAATGCACCCCGACTGCGGGTCTCTTGACCTTCCTGTTAGTTTTCTTGTGCCTTTTATCTAGTCGATGTCCCTTCTACGTGTCGTTTATCTTCGGTGGCTTCTCTCCTGGTCCCACTACTTTGTCCTTTTGTGGGAGCTGTCTTTGCACCTCGACGAGTCATCTTTCCTTTGGTCGGTGTTGCTCTTCTTGATAGCTTTTCCTCAGTGTCTAGGGATAGCGGGTAGGATTCACCAACTGTTCTGAACTTCAACAAGAACAACTCGTCTTTTATGACATACTTTAGACCATTTACTGTTGATGTATATGTAACTTCAGAATGTATTTCACCCATGTATTTCATCTATGTATATTGTACTCCTATAGAGATGTTATTATTCCTCTATACGAAAGTGTCGTCATTTGTATTGACAAGTGTCGCAAGTGTCGTAACTTGCCGATGGGTTATTAGACCACCATGTGTGGGGTTGGCCCTGATTAAGTTAACATTGGGTTATTGTACTAAGCTAGACAAGTCGGCCCCATAAGTTTATTGGGCAGTTAGGACAAGTATAAATAGAGATCTCCCAATCTCTATTTGGATCACTTCATAACTCACACTTCCATCACTCGAAAAGTGGCGCACATGTGAGGAGGAGGATCAGCTACTAGGAGGAGTCTATCTCTATGTACTTTGGTTGTACTATTGCTCTATCTATCTCTGAGGAAGTTGTGGGGTTTTTCACCTTAGGGTTTTCCCCATGGAAACTCTATGTGTCTATTGTCTCTTATGTTTGCATCTTATGATGATTGATATGCTTGCTATGATTGATATGCATTGATATACTGTACATGTTATTCTCTCAGTAAAGATCCTAGAGTATATTGAATTAATGCTCGAAAATTAACATGGTATCAGAGCTAACCTGAGAAGAAGACATTGTGCAGTGGCAGAAACCAGGGTTTCTTGTTTATTGAGTTTCTCTCCACAGATTTTGGAAACGTAATATGATAGATTGACTCTCCTTAGCAAGGTGAATCTTTCTGTCCAATCAGAATTCAGTTCTGAGCACTTTCAGTTTTTCCCCTAACAATTAGGGTTTCCACAAAAATAGGAATTTCTGAAATATGAAGACATAGCTGGAAGTGCCTTGGAAAAATCAAAGTTTAGAGCTTTGGATCAAGATTTTTGGCTAGGTAAATCTCCGGCAAACTCAAACCCTAATTCAAGGTCCTCCTAGTGAACCCAGGAAGACTAAAAGGCATTTCTGAAGGGTGAAGCTTTGCAGATCTCAAATTCTGAATACACTAGGTTGATCAGCTCATCAAGGTGCATCTTTCTATCCTTCCAGAAAGTTGAAATTCACATTTTGAATTTTTAGGGTTTCTCTGACAAACCCTAATCCGAGACCAGATCTAGTTTTCAGCAAATCAAGTGGTAAGACCTAAAACTTTTCTATTTCCATTTGAAGTACTCTTTAAGATGTCTCACCACACCAAGCTTGAGGATAAGCTTGAAGGGGATGATAAATTCCGAGCATGGAAGTATAGGATTGGGTTAATCCTGGAAGAAAATGAGTTGGACACTTACATAAGGGAAGAGGTCCCTGTCCCAGAGGAAGAAGAGGCTAAAGCCCTCCACAAGAAGAACTTGGTCAAGGCAAAGAGGATCATTGCTGATTCTATCAAGGACCATCTCATCCCACATGTGTCATCTCTAAAGATACCCAAAGAAATGTTTGACTCCCTGACCAAGCTATTTGAAGGGAAGAACATAAATCAGAAGATGACCCTGCGGAACCAATTGAAAGGGGTAAAGTTTTAGAATGGAGAAACCATTCAATCTTATTTTTCTAGGGTCTCTTAGATCAAGGAGCAACTAGAAGCGGTGGATGAAATGGTGGAGAATGGTGAAGATGTCATGACCACTTTGAATGGCCTACCCAGGTCATGGGATTCCTTTATTCAAGGAATTTTTGCAAGAAGGAATTTGATCTCCTTCAACAGACTGTGGGAAGAATGCTCTCAAGAAGAAGCTAGGCTTGTGGCCCGAGAAGAAAAGATGGGAAATGAAGATCAAGCACTCACAACACATGCCAGGAAAGGCAAGTCCAAGAAGGAATCATCTCATAACAATAAATATTCACACCAACATTACCATGAAGATAAGAAAGATCTCAGGTGTTTCACATGTAATGAGAAGGGACACTTTGTTGCAGATTGTCCCAAGAAGAAGAAAGACAACAACTTCAACAACAAGAAGAAGAATAACAAAAGAATATATCATGCTCATGTTGCTAAGGATGATGAACCTCCCAGGAAGAAAAGCTAGAGCAGAAAGTGATAATGATGACTCATCAAGCGAAGAAGAGTATGTTCTAATATCTGCTCTCGTAGGTACTATTTCTCATGGTTGTAATGATTGGTTAGTTGACAATGGGGCTTCTAAACACATGACTAGGTTTAAAGAATCTTTTGTAAATTTATCTGAACATGAATCACCCCATAAGGTGAAACTTGGGGATGATTATCAATACCTTATCAATTGAAGTGGGGAAGCCTCCTACAACCTAGACTCTGGAGAGTCTTTGAAAATGAAAGATGTGTTATTTGTACCTGGGCTCAAGAAGAACCTACTCTCCAGCTCTGCATTGGATGCAAAAGGCATGAGGGTTGCATTTGTAGATGGCCAAGTCCTAATGTGGCCAAAGGGTAAAACTATTGATGATGTAGTGGCGATTGGAGAGCAATAGGGAGGATTGTACAAATTGAAGGGACAACCTGAACATGCCATGGTACATGAATCCATGGAGCCAAATGAACTTTGGCATCGAAGGCTTGCACATGTGCACTACAGAGCACTACCAATTGCAAGCAAAGTTGTAGAAGATCTTCGTGAAATCAAGACCAAGCATGAAGGTGTTTGCAAGGGCTATGCAAAAGGAAAGAACATAAAGAAGGCATTTCCACGTAGTGAAATCAAATCAAAAGGAATCTTGGAAATTATCCACTCCGATGTATGCAGTCCGATGTCATCCAGTTCTCTGAGTGGGTATGTTTACTATGTCTCTTTCATTGATGACTTCTCCATGAAGACTTGGGTTTATTTATTGAAGAACAAAGATGAAGTGCTTGAAAAGTTCAAGGAATTCAAAGCCTTGACGGAAAATCAAACTGATAAGAAAATAAAGACATTCAGATCAGACAATGACGAATAATTCACTTCAGGTGACTTCAAGAAGCTATGCAGTGATTCAGGGATTAAGAGGGAGTTGATTTCTCCCTACAATCCACAACAGAATGGAGTTGCAGAAAAGAAGAATAGAACAATCATGGAAGCAGCACGAGCAATGCTGCATGACCAGGATTTACCTATGCATCTATGGGCAGAAGCAGCAAGGACAACTGTATATGTGTAGAACAGAGCTCCCCACAAGATATTGGATAACAAGACACAGGAAGAGGTATTCTCTGGTAAGAAACCTGGAGTCAGCCATCTCAAAATATTTGGTTGTCCAATATACACTCATGTCCCAAAGGAAAAGAGGACTAAGTTAGATCCTTAAGGAAATAAGGGTATCTTTGTGGGTTATAGTGAAAGCTCGAAGGCTTATAGAATATGCTTTCCAGGGTTCAAGAAGATTGATGTCAATAGGGATGTAACATTTGATGAAAACTCAGCATTTATCAAATCAAGGAAGACATCTGTCGAAGATCATGAAGAACCAAAGGAAACCAGATTTCAAGACACTACTATGACTGAAGCAATTCTAGATGTTGATCGTGAAATTGAAGATCTGAAAGAACCTGTAGATCCACCTCGTGAGAAGGACTCTCACAAGAGGAAACCTGCATGGGCTAGAGAGCTCATTCAAGATGCAGAAAGATATGGCATTCTAGAAGAAGAACACAGAGCAAAGAAGAGAACTAGATCACATACCAGCTATGTTGCTTTACTCTGTGATATCATGAACACAGAACCTTCCAGTTATGAAGAGGCAACGGAAAATAAAGAATGGAAGGATGCCATGGTCGAGGAATACCAATCAATAAAGAAAAATGATGTTTTGGATGTAGTCCCAAGACTTGAAGGGAAGTCTGTGGTGACTTCCAAATGGATATACAAGATCAAGCATGCTACAGATGGCAACATAGAAAAATACAAGGCAAGGTTTGTGGCTCGTGGCTTCTCTCAGAAAGAGGGAATAGATTATGAAGAAACTTTTGCTCCTGTATCCAGATACACTTCCATAAGAACAGTACTTGCTTTGACTGCAGTGATGAAATGGAAGATACACCAAATGGATGTCAAGACAGGCTTCTTGAATGGTGTAGTCGAGGAGGAAGTGTATGTGGAGAAACGACTTGGTTTTGAGACACATGATAGGAAGTCATATGTGTGTAGGTTGAAGAAATCCTTGTATGGATTAAAGCAAGCTCCTAGGACTTGGTATGGTAAGATGGACAGTTTTCTATCCAGTTTGGGATTTACTAAGAGTAAAGCAGATTCCAACCTTTACTACAAGGTTGAGGAAGGCAATCCTGTGATACTACTATTGTATGTAGATGATCTATTTGTAACAGGTAATGATAGTTTGATTGCCAATACCAAGAGGAAGCTTGCAGCCGAGTTCGAGATGAAGGAATTGGGGATGATGCACTATTTTCTAGGCATGGAGGTGTGGCAGAGTGCAGATGGGATCTTCGTTGGACAAGGGAAGTATGCAGTAGAGATCCTAAAGAGGTTCGGGATGATGGACTGCAAGGCCATGGCCACACCTATGGCATCGAACCTGAAGCTTCTATGTGATGCTTCATCTGATCTGGTTGATGTCACTATGTATCGTCAGATGATTAGGTCCTTGATGTACCTAACGAACACAAGGCCAGATATTTGCTTTGCGGTGAACACATTGAGCCAGTTCTTGACGGATCTCATAGGTGTTCACCTGGTTGTTGTAAAGCATATTCTGAGGCACTTGAAGGGTACGGTTGACTATGGGCTCAAGTATGATGCAAATCAAAAGTTTAACCTGCAGGGTTATGTTGATTCGGACTGGGAAGCCAGTGCTACAGATAGAAAGAGCACTTCTGGGTGCTGCTTCAGTATGGGATCAGGTGTGATCTCTTGGTTTAGCAGGAAGCAGTCCTGTGTATCTCTGAGTACAGCTGAAGCAGAATAGGTTGCTGCTTATTCAGCTAGTTGTAAGGCAATATGGCTTCGGAAGCTACTATCTGAGTTATTTGATCTCCCGCTGGAGGCTACTGGTATCCTTTGTGACAACTAGAGTTGTGTGAAGCTGTCTGAGAATCCGGTGTTCCATGATAGGTCGAAACACATTGAGATCAAATATCAATATATCAGGGATATGGTGTAGAGAGGAGCAGTGAAGCTCCTGTATGTTGCGACGGATGAGCAGGTTGCAGATGTACTGACGAAACCACTAGCTAGAGTGAATTTCGAGTACTTCAGAGAGAGGCTTGGTGTTCTTCAGATTGATGAAACTTCGAGGAAGAAGTGATGGAGACATTTGCTGGATCCATTCCAAGCATGATGAGAGGAGGATCCTTCCCATGGTTGTGGATGTAAGCGCTGGATGATGAGCATCAGGACGATGCTACAGTTACTGCTCTATGTATGTATGCATCATGTTGGATGCTGGATATGATCAGTGGATCATTTATATGTATGTATGCATCATGTTGGATGCTGGATATGATCAGTTGGATCATTTATATGTATGTACGCATCATGTTGGATGCTAGATATGATCAGTTGGATCATGTGTATGTATCTATAGATGTATTAGGTGGATACATGGTATGATCAGGTAGATCATGTATGTTGATATGTATCAGGTATGATCAGGTGGATCATGTATTTGTATGTGTATCAGGTGGATACATTGTATGATCAGGTAGATCATGTATGATGATATGTATCAGGTAGATATTGTGTATGCATTAGGTGGATGAATTGTATGATCAGGATGATCATGTGTACATCAGGATGATGTATGGTGAGTTTCAGGTTGATACTCTATAGCCGTGGAACAGGTTGTGCAGATAAGCATATACTTTGTGCCCTGGGATATTTGTAGATACTCTTTCGAGGTTTTGCCTATGGCATGTAATTTGTGCCCTGGGATATCTGGCAAATGCTCTTTCAAGTTTTTTCTTAGGAGGACATATAATTTGTGCCATGGGATATTTGCAGATACTCTTTCGAGGTTTTTCCTATGGTATGTAATTTGTGCCCTGGGATATCTGGAAAATGCTCTTTCGAGGTTTTGTCCTATGGCATGTAATTTGTGCCCTGGGAGATCCGATAGGTTGAGCCATGTGCTCGTAATCAGTCCTAGGATGCTCTTTCAAGGTTTTTCTATGACAACATGTAATTTGTGCCTCGAGAGATCCGATAGGTTGAGCTGTGTGCTCATAATCAGTTATGGGATGCTCTTTCGAGTTTTTGTTGTGACCACATGTAATTTGTGCCCTGGGAGATCCGATAGGTTGAGCCATGTGCTCGTAATCAGTCTTGGGATTCTCTTTCGAGGTTTTGTGGTGGGGTCACATATAATAGCGCCTTGGGAGATCCGACATATAGAGATGTGCGCTCATAACAGCCTGGATTCTCTTGCGAGGTTTTGTGATGCACGTAATAAGTCCTAATAATTCCACATTATGGCTAGTGATGATGAAGACCTACAGGTGGTGGGCCTACATCTAGTATGAAAAAGGACTGGCTCTCTAGAACTTATATGATGAGTAGATTCAGAGATTGATTGAGATAGCAGCAGCCATGACGATGATGATGATTCGAGGATGATGATCCAGAGAAGAAGACTTGTGCTAGCAGATCTGTGTCGAGAAATACCTTCCTACTTAAGAGGGAGTGTTGATGTATATGTAACTTCGGAATGTATTTCACCCATGTATTTCATCTATGTATATTGTACTCCTATAGAGATGTTATTATTCCTCTATACGGAAGTGTCGTCATTTGTATTGACAAGTGTCGCAAGTGTCGTAACTTTTCGATGGGTTATTACACCACCATGTGTGGGGTTGGACCTGATTAAGTTAACATTGGGTTATTGTACTAAGCTAGACAAGTCGGCCCCATAAGTTTATTGGGCAGTTAGGACAAGTATAAATAGAGATCTCCCGATCTCTATTTGGATCACTTCATAACTCACACTTCCATCACTCGGAAAGTGGCGCACATGTGAGGAGGAGGATCAGTTGCTAGCAGGAGTCTATCTCTGTGTACTTTGGTTGTACTATTGCTCTATATATCTCTGAGGAAGTTGTGGGGTTTTTCACCTTAGGGTTTTCCCCACGGAAACTCTGTGTGTCTGTTGTCTCTTATGTTTGCATCTTATGATGATTGATATGCTTGCTATGATTGATATGCATTGATATACTGTACATGTTATTCTCTCAGTAAAGATCCTAGAGTATATTGAATTAATGCTCAAAAATTAACATTTACATATCTTGTGACCACTTCTTTTCCTTCATCGGTTCGACTAGATCTAATTGACAATCTGTATAACTCTTCCATGTATTCATTCACGATCATCTCTTTCTGTCAAAATTTTTGCAACTTCCTGAACAAGGAAATCACATAGTCATTTGGCAAGAACTTTCCCTTCATCTTGGCAACCATTCTATCGCAAGACTTGAGCTTTCCTTTGCCTTTATTGACTCTGCCATCCTGTACATTGTCCCACCACAATGAGGAATGACCATTCAACTTCATAAATGTAGTTTTAACCCTCTTGGGATCCTCTAGCTACTCTATGTCGAAGTATTTATCCATCCCTCTGAACCAGTCTATCAAGTCTTCTGGATCCAGACTTCCTGAGTAGGTAGGTACATCCATTTTTTTCTTAGCCCTCATCTCTGTTAGTATCTTGATGAATATATCTTTTGGTTCTTTTTCTACTGCCTCCTGAGATTCCATTTCCTTGACTTCTTCGTCACTATGGTCAAGTGCACCAAGAACACATCCATGTCTCTGGTCTTCCTTGATTACTGCAACCTCATTGGTAAAAATTTTCATTATTTGCATCCACTCGTCGAACAATTCACGGTCTAATGTGACTCTTGTGCCTCCTTGCACTCTTCACCCTACACTACAGACATTTACACCTCTTTGTGCCATTATTTTAAACCTTAGTTGAAAATATACACTCGACCTGTAACATCCCCAAAATTTACCAAAAATTTAAAATTTTCTATGTAGCAATTAATGCTAGTATTTGTTATGTGGAAAGTATGATAATCACAAATTACTCTTTTCACTAACCCTTTCGTTATGCAAATGACGACATTTACTTAATCATCAACACTCGTTTGTTTGTTTAAGAAATCTTGATGTCGTAATGATGAAATCATGGTTATGTCGTAACTGATTTAGTTTCTACGCATTCATCTTTGTGTTTAAAAGTTTACTTGAATGAAGCATGTATTATTTAAATGTCGTAAACAGTGGTGAAGTAATTCTATAGCTATAATCGTGCATGTGATTTCTAACACTTTTCTTTCTTGATTGAACGGGTCCTAAAGGTACCCGGGGCTTACTTAGCTATTATCTAGCTAATGCATAAATATTCTTTTTAAGTTTTGCAGGTAAGAATTATACTTCTTGAGAAATTAAGAGTTGGCGACTGAAGATTTACGTAGTGTACGTTAAAACTATCTTGAACTTATTACGTCAAATTTAACTGTGTCAATTGCATACATAAGAAGTTACCGTCTTGGAGCTTTAGAAACTTGTCCTATATGTGCTATGAGAATTCATAATATAACTATGATCTTTTTAAGTGTTATAATGTTATGACAATAAAATATCCTCTTTATGTTAGAGTCGGTGGACATTAGAATGTATTTTGCAAAGCATTGATATCATAAGCTAGATGAACACTATACATATAACTTAATATGGGTTAGCACTCCATATTCTAAGTTTAACCACCTTTTAATGTTTTAATTTACATTGTAATATAATTATGGTTCATTTTAATGTATTCGATCCCCTCTACCATAGTTCTTATGTATCAATGTTCAACATGGCGGGGTCTTAATCCCACGACCATGAAATTAAACCTTGTAACATCAACTCATAAGGTCTTAGATTGAAATACAACTTACCAAAAACTATACAAGGTGTGGTCCATAAATTCGATACTTAGTGCATTGATACGTTGGCAGGTGGCAGGTTGGAACTTTTATGGTAATTAAATGAGACCTTGGTGGAATGAACAGTGGAAAACCACCATGGCAAGGTTTCACATGAATGCTTTGGGTTTTGGGATAAACCCTAACCGTGCTCTGAAAGACTAGGAAGTCTCATAACTCATTTCATTTTATTCTTTGGCAAGGTTGGTGGTGGAGGCCGACAGCCTCCCGAGATGCTAGGGTTTGGAGGACTGGTATGCGCACAACAGGGTTTCGAAGGAGGTTCTTAGGCTGAGCTTACGGTCACCTTAAGAAGGTAACTATCCTGTTAAAAATTACAGTGTTAAAACCCTTTTCTATTTATTTATACCTGCATCGAAACTAACCAAGTGTCTCGTTGCTTGTTTTTGGAAATGAGTGACAGGTTCACTTCTTGCCGAAGCTTACCTTAGTGAGATAAGGGAACTTACTGGTGATAGCAATGATACGCATAACTTCCTGGTAAGCCTCGGTGGTTCCTTCTGGGAAACCTTTTGTTATGTGAAAGGTGGTGAAAAAGGCATTGATGCCTGTCTATGTGTATCTTCGACGAGATGCAGTTCCAAACTAGTACTTTGATTTTTAATGTTTGTTTAGGCAAAAAGAGTGAGCCATTTGGCAAACTCAGCAAGAAAATATTGCAAGGTATCACTACCTTGAGCTTCGGATTTTGTAATTTATGTTTGGAATATATATGGTAATACAAATTCGAGTTTCTTTTAGTTCTGTTAAAGCTTGTATGTATAATCCTGTGTATTCAGGTTGAACCCTTTACTGTTGCGTTTTTGTAAGTCTCTGGTTCCTTGGGCTTAAAGCTAGCCTCACAACTTCCTTGTGCTTTCAAAAGGAAATAAAGTTCAGTTATACTTTTAAAATGGAAAATGTGTTGTTAAAGAAGGGTAACGCCCGAGCTGGTGAAAATTTGACTGTAAGCATGAATGGAAAAAAATAGTTTTCTTTGGGAAATACCTAGTTCTTTTGTATCTATACACTTTACCTTAATTCCTTCGTTATTAATTGATTTTATTAGTAAGAATGGGCACAAATTCTCGAGTTTGTGTATTCCTGTAGGGTCCTTCCTGCTTAACCTGAAACTCAACCACTTGATACAAAAGAGATTAGAAAGCATAATTATGAGATAAATAAAATAAATAAATGAATAAATTAGCAAATTAAAGCAAAACCATAACCTGTCAACCAATCCATTTTGTCCACTGCCATCTACGTCTTCTGTAGGATCCCTCCAGCAAAGCTCGTTTAACCATAAGCAAAGCAACCATTAGCTTCGCCACCCAACCATAGGCTCATGATTTCAGTCGCATGGCCACCCTCGAGCTTCGGGTCGTAGAGCTCACACACATAACTTCGAGAAACTCAGCTTGGGTTCCCCCCCCACTAGAATTTCTAGCCAAACCCTAATAGAAACAAGTCGCATCTATTGCAAGAATTATGATATCCATCCAAAAATTGGGTCGTTTACCCATTTCCAATGCCTTCCTTATATAGGAAAATCTCATGCGACACATGTCGCTTCATGCAAAATACCCAATTTCTTAATAATAAAAAAATATTTTATCTCATAAATCCAAGTGTCAAGTTTTCTAGAAGAGTGCACCTATATTCCTAAATTTACTCAAGCTTGTCTCTAAGATGTTCACTCTAGATCCTATCTTTATGGGTGCATGTGGTGTTAACTAAAGGCTCATGTCTAGGATTCCATTTTTCTCCTAAAATGATTATTTCCATTATTTTAAATACTAAAAAGCATTTCCATGTGCAAATGCTTAAAAATAATTATTTCTATTCTTTTTAATACTAAAATGTATTTTTATGAACAAGTGTTCTAAATGCAATTTATATGGTTTTTCTTTTTGCACAAAGTTTATCAATTAATCCTTTCTAGGATCTAGGTACCACCCCATTGGGTCCATCTGTCCTTTATGCTCATCCTTCGTCATGGTACCACTCCGTCGGGCCCATTCATCCGTTGTATCCATTTCTTTGCAAGGTACCACATCGTCGGGTCCTTGCATCCATTATTTCCATTTCTCAGCAAGGTACCACACCCTTGGGTCCTTCTGTCGATATCCTTTCATTCTGGCTTGTGGGAACTTCATGTAGGGATTTCAGGAGCCGTTACCTTCTATTCTCCGTCTACACATTATTATGAACTAATGGCGCTGAGGATTAAGTCTGTCCTTATTGCGCACCTCTCAAGTCATACGTGACCAACTTCGTTGTGGCCCACTCGCACAACCTCACACTTCTCCTAAGTAAGCAGATCAATGCTTATCTACTCATGCATCGTATTTCGTCGGAAGTCGACATCATTGTCTCTCTTCCCGTGTGTGATTTATTTGTACTCTACGACCCTTCAATTCCCTTGTGTGTCCGTCGGTGAACCGTTTCACCTACCGCTACACACATTTCTCACAAACATATATTAGTAGTACTGTCCTCAACTATCATAATATTATTCATAAATCTGTTATTTCATTAAGCATTTATATTTTACTCATAACATTATTCATTCATCAGATCATAAATGCATCTTGTCAATATTTACTTTTCTTCGTTCTCATCACATAATCAATCATACAGCTAGTCGTTAAGCATCATTCACATGTACATTTTTCATAATCAAAGTTAATCGTTAAACAACATGTAATCATTCATTTGCATCAACTATCCAGATACACATATATCATTATTTTATTGATTCACAATCAGTCGTAGTCATGAATATACTCAATATAACATCAAAGGGTCATTTTATTAATGTTTCAATCTGTCGGGTCACTCAAATAGGTGCCCTCAAGGTCTGCAGTAGTCTAAGGCCACTACATACACCCCTACTTATTTAGAACTTCATCCCGAAGTTCAGAATAAATGCGGAAAGCTATGACGCATCTCAGTTGCATCCTCCCAAGTCGCAGAGCTAGAACTGTAACTGTCCTACTACACTTTGACTTGATCAATCAAGGCTAATCATTAAGCAAGAACTAATCAATCAATTATCCCACTCCACACATAGAATTTAATTCCTTAATTCATTTATCAATTATTGTCGTCATCACATATTCAGATTTTCCTCAATCATTTAAGACATAACAAGGCTCAAGAGACCACTATATCGAAGTTGTTTAGCCGGGTCACTTGACAGGTGCCCTTAAGGTCCATAGTCATTCTAGGGACATTACATACACCCCCTCTTAAATAGAACTTCGTCTCGAAGTTAAATTTTGTTCTCGTACTTCCGACATTAGGCTTAAATTTTTATTTCGTATTCTCATCTTCTTACCATTCCCCTCTATTTTTCTCCAACAATCAAGGCCCTAAGTACTAGTGGTTCTAATTGTAAGTTTTTTTTCATCCACAGTCTATTTATATATATATATATATACATATATAAATATATATATCCCCATATCAAATATTAATGGTGCTCATATGTTTTCAAAGTATCGAAACTATATATTAATTGTGCTCATACATTATTAAAAGTATCTACAATATATCTTAATATCGTACACCCTCATTCCAAAATTTTATGCACCATACCTTATTAATGTTCAACCTTATTTATCATTCCTTTCATAATCACAACATCACCTATCTCTTCTAAAATTCATTTAACTATCATCTGTAATGAATCTAACCTACCAACATATGAATCTCCTTATTTTAATGAACATAAGCATCCATGTATCCAATTCCTAAACTTTAGGTATGAGTGTTTGACAGTCCTTAATATTTAACCCTATTATTTAAAATATTAATTGTAAACAATGAATTAAGAAAATAAGAATAATCTCATTATCTTTGTTCCTCTATTTTTTATGGAACTGACAGTTATAGTAAAAGGTAAATACTTTATTCTCGAATTATAAACATGCGACACTCTAAATGTAGATAGCAGAGATACGTAAATTCGAGATCATAACGTAACATAGCGGAGAGTCACTCCTATGGCGAGCTGGAAGTACCAATCCCACCGCGAAATATGCCACGTCGCCAAGTCGACAGACCGTTGAAGCCAACAATGAAGGTCGCGTGATCTACTCCAGGACTGATCCATAGCTAAAGATCTATTGAGCCATCGACTTGTACCATCGTTTAAAATAGGATGGAAGGTATATCTTAAAGTTTCAAATGTTCCATGCAGCAAATACATTGGGCGCTGAGGTGTGCGCGGTATTCCTATTTAGCTCAAACCTGGTAAATAGTTTGTGAGTGCTCGGATGAGGCGCGCAGATTCATCCGAATAATGAGCAGTGGTTTGAATATAATTACAATAAAACTTTACAAGATCTAACGCAGAGATATACTCTATTTACCGACTGGCTTGGAAACAAAAGGTAAGCTATACCTAGATAAGGTTTTGAACCATAAGGAAAATCAATTAATGCATAATATTCCTAATTCTTAAAGGTTCGGATCTGGGAACGTTAGTGCTGCCAGGGTCTACTGATAGATACGGTCAACACAGATTTAGACGACCAAACAAAAAGACAGAGATCAATTTTTTTTTTCTTTTAAATAATTGAGAACGAAACTCGAGTATTGCAACCGGGCTGTATGGTCGATCAAGGGTGAAATCGGTCCAATTTCTGAGGTCTGGGCACTGATTAAATTTCGACAGAATTGATAAACTGCGTTTTGAATAATCGAAAAGAACTCGGTCCGATTTGTGAATTCTGGAAGGTTTTAATTGGATTTCAAAAAAAAAATAAAAGAGTTAAAAAAAACAATAACTATAAGCAGAAGACTCGACTCAATCCTTAAAACGGGAGTATACTCTACCTCTCAGTCATTGCAAATAGAATTATAAATTCCGATCTTCAAAAGTATGTGCTAATTACCCACATCATTTGAATAAGATTTAAAATTCAGTTCAATAGGATCTGTCCTCCTAGATTTAATTTCCAGAATGTAGTTAAGTTACTGTGGTTTACCAAGAGCTCGAATTCTTTAAATTTTTTTTTACCGAATTCACTATATTCTATGGGCCATTCCACATAATATGCCAAAAGAGAAACATGTAATACTCAACATAGTACTAAAAAAAAATATTGAACCTGTTTTGGTGGTCGAGCCTGCAGTTGAGTAGATGGTTGCAGTAGCGGATGATTCGGCTACCCCCGTGAAATCCAACTTGACAAAGATAATGACAACCCCTCGATATTATGATTCCAGTGCCCTCAAGGCTCCACCGGCTCTCATACCAAATGTAGGGCCCCTCCTATAGGATCCTTCCTGCTTATCGTGAAACTCAACCACTTGATATAAAAGAGATTAGAAAGCATAATTACTAGATAAATAAAATAAATAAATGAATAACTTAGCAAATTAAAACAAAACCATAACTTGTCAACCGATCCATCTTGTCCACTACCATCCGCGTCTTCCATAGGATCCCTCCAGCAAAGCTTGTTTAAACATAGGCGAAACAATCGTTAGCTTCGCCACCCAACCATAGGCTCACGCTTCCAGTCACATGACCACCCCCGAGCTTCCACTAGTACAAAATGAGAGATAAGTGACTAGGTGACTACAAAATTTAGTCACCAATATTTTTTCAAGGGATAAATGACTAAAATTGAGCAATTTTAAGTAATCCAACTAAAAACGACTAAGATAAATGACTAATTTAGTCACGAGATAAAATATATGACTAGATAACAAGTGACTACAATAAAAATGACTAACATAAATAATTAATTTAGTCACGGGAATATAAATATGACTAGCTAACAACGATTAATGTGAATTAGTCATTTATGTTAGTTGTTTTTAGTTGTGTCACACTAACAATGAGAAATTACAATTTTGATAATGAATTTGTACAATATTTTACTAAATTTTAACAATGCAGATGGATTTAGAGATCTTACTATGGGGGTCATGGTCCATGTGTGTCGTCCCAAGCCACCATATTAGCCCTCCATAGGAGATATTTGGCCTGGAAGTGGGATGTGGTGTGTTAGGCAGAAATATTGTCGTTTAATTCCATTATAGTTTTCGCCCAACCATTTAATTTGTCAATCCGAGGTTCATAGGCTTATGAAGCACATGCAAAGTATATGCAGGACTGAAGTGAAATTAATCTAATCTAACCCCCCTTGCTAATGGCTAATTGCTAATCTAATTCCCCCTTAAGCTGAAACACACAATTGCTAATTTAATGCTAGAAGCTGAAACACACTGCTGAAAGTAAATTGCATAAAAGAAAGACAACATATGAAGATCAACGAGACAACACATGTGAGCTCACATTAACAATAAAGAAATTTTAATTTACATCACACAAATCAAAGAAAAATCACGAAAGCATCAAAACTAAGATTATGAACGAAAGCTAAGAATCCCCTTCTCCATATTACAAAGTCAAAACTCACTTCTACAATCTGAGACTAATCTTCTCCTAATCTACTCTCTAATCTCCTATCAATCCACCATCTCTACTATTTTCAAATGAAGAGAGAGCACTCTCTTTTATACATGAATTTCTTTGAGAAGAAGATAACCATCTCATAATGACAGATCCACTATTCTCTCAACCACTCTCAACTAATTTGCTATTATTACAAAATATGATCCATTCAAATCCTCCACATGTCTCTCACAAATTCTCCACATGTTTCTCATACATCCTGAATAAGATATGTCAACCAAATCTCCATGATCTTCTCTTTGGAATATTCTTTGAATAACTATCTCCTTGAAATGGTGGAGGAGATATTCGAGGAGTCTTTCTTTGAATTGATCCTTCCATATTCCCACACATTACAAAGCTCGTCCATACTTGAGATATTAGTGAAAAACATGTTATTTTCCAATATTTAATCATAAATTCACTTATAATACTAAAATGAATAAAGTGGAAAATAATAAGATGAAACTCAAGTATATGTATGGAAATGGTATGATGAAAGGTTAATGGGACGATGAAATGTGAAAAATAGTGAAAGGTAGAGTGGATGAAAATAGGACATTTCTGAGTCCCAACATGGTGCTCATTTTGAAGTTTAAAACACTAGATATGGTTTCTAACACCACATGAAAATGATCCAAAATTCTAGTATGCTCAACCTAGGTCTTGTAATTGACATTGTCCAAGAATTTTAGAAATTGACTTGGCACTTTCATATTTATGAGGGGGATTTACCCAAACCGGTGTGGCCTTAATTAATTCACTATGAGCGTGGCTGCGAAGAATTCACAATAAGCACCTTCTCAATAAACTATGTTAGCCACATGGAGAATATGAATGAAACCAACCATCTTTTAAGTACATAAGTTTGTAGTGCGGAACATTGATGCAAGCCAACAAAATGCCTTCTTGGCCTATTTTTTTTATTCATTGATGATAAAAAAATATACAGTCCTCGGTGCTAAAAAGCAGAGCAAAAAACATATAGCTCCTTCTTAGCCTATTTATCAACAAAAGAGATCAATAATTAGGATAAATAAGAAAAATTGGTTAATAATCAATTGCTCATCTATATATGCTTCAATGTACCTTACAACATTTCCTTGTATTGAACACTGATAATTATACACAATTTTGAAATTTCCATTTGATGGGTGGATGGGATGTGAATTTCTAGGCCTGGTCATGGCATTTCATAATTCCTCATACGAATCCAACACCCATAGTTAATAATGTTCTGAAGTACTTTTAGACTTAGGTTTCCAGGTGTGGTGGCTTTCTTGCCAAGCTGGATGTCACAGTGCTTCTCTTGTTTAGAAACCTGAGAGGCACCACGGGAGGGAGCGTGGTGATGAATAGGGGGTGGAGATGGAGGGGGAGGGGAATTTCTCCCCTGCTCAATTTTATGAGAAAACATGAGAATCTAGGAAAATGAATTCTTGAGCATCCAGTAGTTCTTGCGCTGCGTCCTTTCTCTCCGGCTGGTCATCAACTGAACCACAAGTTCCTCCTCCCAGTCATCAAGAATGGTGCATTTTTGCATTGGTATGCAACTGTCATAGCCAAATTTGATGGAGCTCCCGCGTCTCTCGATATCAGTGTCTCTTCCCCCATGAGAGCGACCTCTTCCCCAACCACATGGGTTAGCTCTTGGCCGCTGATACATGGTTGCGGTAGGACCAATTCAAGGAGCAAGCTTAATCTGATGAGAAACGAAGGTGGTTCCCAAGACACCAGGGTCATGGAGGAGCCGAGCGCCTGCTATAGGAAAGCTCGGGCATGCAATGCACAACCAACCATCCCTACACCAAGGATAAATACTCGTTGTGTTTCCCCTGCTCTGCCTCCAAAAACGGTGGTAGATCCTATAATTAAACCTAGAAATGACCTTTCTTCCTGCCATAACTTCGCACCAGAGCAGAATGATTTCCATCCTACCTCGATCTCCTTTGCAGCTCGTGTGGGATGTCAACATTTTTATGGCTGGGATCATCGAAGAGCACCCACCTTAATTTGCATGGCGTGTCGATCGAGAAGGAGCCACATGGTGAGAGGTGGAGGCTTCTCGGTTGGCTTTAATTTTTCCACTCCTGCACTATGCCATTCCCAAACAACAATACATCATCTAAAAATAACAAATGCATGATATAAAGAGATGTAGAAAAACTTACCCCTTTAAGACATCCATCTCTCATAACCTTTCCTATAATTCTTCTTAACCCTTCAATCACAAGCATAAAGAGGAGAGGGGATAAATGAAATCCTTGTCTAATTGACAAGAAGAGGGGAACGAATGAAATTGACAAGAAATTAAACCCCTTTCCTTCGCCATATTAATATTCCCCTCTCATCATCAAGGAATTATGAGTAGTCATTATTAATGAGATGATTAGATAAAAGGGTTTTATCTTCATTCCCATTTTGTCCCTTTTCCCCAACAAAGTTTGCATCTATTCCTAGGTAACTTCAATTGAAAATAAAATGCTCGAGTTAGAAGGGTTCATCTTCTATCACATTTGAATCTTTTCCCCAACCAAGCTTGGAGTTATTGATGGGAATTCCTTGTGCACCTTGGGGAATTAGTGACAAACACAAGAGACAACAAAGAGGGAATTGATGGCCTAAGAGGAAAATAGGTTCCCAAGGTTAGTGATTTTTCCATAAAGCATTTTGAAGTCACAATTTTAATCTGAGAGGAAAATCACTCACTATGGAGTGTTGTTACCGTATCTCTTCAAGAATTTGGACCTCTTCAACTTTTACTCAGCAATTATACTATCTTTGAGAAAATCATTCATCTAGAAAAGTTGTATGCTCTCTTCCTTAAAAATTTGAACTTTATCACTCTTCCTCAGTAATTTCATGTGTTGGTTGAGTTTCCATCAGCTTGGGAAATGACGTGTTGGGATTTTAGAAGGTAGAAGGTTTCCTTTCTTCCCTCATTTCTCCATTCTATACTTCAGCTAACTCCATTTTTTTTGTAAGACTCGTACCCATGGAGTTTTGAACTGGTGACCTTACGCAAGGAGTGTCTTAGTAGTACACCCATTCACTATCTATGCTACACCTCGTGGGTAGCTAACTCCATTCTTCTTCATTGTTGGTTGTGTTCTCATATTTGTTTTTTGTAGGAATGTACATAAGTATAATATGGAATAAATTAAAACAAAAGGGCTAACAAATTGCCAAGAAATGCATAATTTCATATGCATGAGAAACATAATGGGGCTTCCCAAAAAATCCTTTTCATTTTCAAAATAAACCTCCCATAGAATTTCAATGATACCTACCTTACATCTTCCACATATCATGCGATGTCCATCTATAGCCTTCACCTCATTGTTTATTTAATTAGCCATTGTAGTGGTGAAAATATAATAGTTTCCAAATTGCTTTGTAGATTTATCTTGTTTTGTGAGTGTTATAGCCACCAAAAACTATCCATTAAACTCATATTGAAAATTGAAAAAAAATAATTACACTAAATTAAAAAAAAATTCCCAAACTCTAGGTGGCGCCAAATTTGGTCAAAATTGCCTTCCTTTGTCATCTTTGTGGAAGAAGAGATAGGATACAGAGTCACAAAGTGAAGGAAAATGAGGGTGATGTAGTGTTGGCCATGGGGTCTGTATTGTCTTTGGTAGCTTCTTATGGAGAAAAATGACCAGCTCTCTATGGTCTCAACGCTGACGAATCTCAACTCGTCCCCTGCTTTGGTAGTGATGTAGATCGCCTATGTATATTTTTTGGAGGCTTAATGACTGGATATGAGTTTACCTTCTCCAGCGTGTGCAAAGCTCGCAACTCTATAACAGGGTATAGAGATCCATGAATAGATAATGAGAAGTGGGTTTGAGTCAGATTTTTTTGTGGCGAGTTCACTTGTAGAAGTGTATGTTAAAATGTGGTAGTATTGAGGATACATGCCAAGTGTTTGAGAAAATGCTTGAGCGAGACATGGTCTCCTGGACTGCAATGATTACAGGATGTGCACATAGTGGGCATATCAACGAGGCTTTCGAACTCTTCCAGGAAAATGAGGGTGATGCAGTGGGCATATTTACCATTGCTCACTACAACGTAAATCCCAGGAATGACGTCAACCCTAGGAGAAACAATCTCTTCGTTTAGGGGTTGCGATCTACATGGGGTACACCCACTCCATCACATTACCATCCTTCTTCTATTCGCAACAACACAGTGAGCAAGTTCAGACTTAATACCAAGTAGGCATGATCACCAAACTCGTGGTCTGTTCACAGGTTGAAATAAGGGAAGCCAGCTAAGGAGCACGCCATACTTCATCTCTGTAGGTGTTATTTCTTATTATAACAGCAATCTTCTACGGCTACCATTCCCCTATAAGATCCAAGCACTTCAGAGTCAGATTGCATAACAAACAAGGGTCAAGTCCCAATCACGACTCATGGAGAAGAGGCGTATTCATTAAAGCATACTATTGACTGATCCAGGGCGCATTGACAATCATTGGGCATATCTCTCCTTATTTGAGAAAGGGCGTGTTCTTGAAGGGAGGCAACGATCTATGTTTTGATAACAATTCATCATATTGGAAGCCCCAATTCCCTATGGCAGCGATCTAGTTGATTGAGAGATCTGATCCATCCCTTGAGGGAGCGTTATATCCATCTTATTTCAGTATAAAGGGTTGCATGCATAAATACAGGCGTGAGACTATTTGAGATAGCAACTTGTTAAAGGAGCAAGTGATCTTCTTTAGAAATCGGGAGGAGTTGAAAGACATGTTCCCTAACTACATATTATCTTCATTTCCAAGTCACCTTCCTGGCAGCTTCCACAACTACATACAACAAGGTATCATCATTGTTTGAAGGCATATTATAGCAGTTGTAGCAGCCATTACCCATGCACAAGAAATCAATGTTTAAAGGTCAGATTTACACGTCTTCTGAGATCTGATTTTATGGGACAGTTTGAGTAAATCCTATTTGCACCATACTCTTATTTAAATTCTTTAGGGTTATTAAAGTTTGGAACTGTTGGAGGTTTATCAAATTATATATATATATCAGCCGTCATGATATTGGGTTATGATGTATTAATGTGATATGCAATTAATCTATGAGAAATTAATTATCCTACAAACCACGCAAAACAACCAATAAGCTACCAAATCAGCAGCTACATAAAACAAGTGAGACAAACTTAGTCAAGAATTCAGATTTCCCTACTTGGAATATTATAGAGTCAGGGTTCTTTGCACTTACTAGGTACACTTGTTCTGGCTTGAAGTGGTGCACGAGTGTCTAGATGTCTATATTCACACAACAGTTACAGTGGCCTGGGAATTATCCACACCATATACTGTAGTGTATTTAAGTGACTGAATAAATGTCTCAGCTAACAGTCTGGTTGTACTGAGGGTTTGGAACTAGGGATTGGGAGTTTGAAACTATACAACACATGTTCACATCAATGCTAGAGTTTCAACAACTTAGGTTTGTAGGATGAACCTTGAGAGGAGAGGATGCATATCTTTAAAATAATTGATGATTGATGACAAGTTGATACTTTTCATTTATTGCATATTAATATTCATCCCATACCAAAAAAAAAACAGTTGTTACATAACTCTTACTACCCAAGCACTTGTATGGAATTAGTATCTACATATCCATCAAGTGCCTCTTCCAAGCTCACAACATCTTCTACCATGCTGGGTGATAATTGAGCTATACAAAAACCTGCTGATAAGCTCTAACAAGAGGTGCATAAATAGTTTTCATAATAGACATGAGTAAAGTGCATGGTTAATTTATCCACTATTTGAAAAGAATTGGTGAAACCAGTGATCTGAAAAGGTCCCATCCAAAAATAAGCCTTTTAGATAGATCCCATATATAAAGAGGATTGCACAAAAACACCCAATAACCGAGGGTGTAAATAATTGGCATCATAATACCCCCTCTAACACCATTGTGCCAAAGAGATTATTAGGTATGGTTACACAAACAGATGTCAAAATTGATATTTCTTAACAGAATGATATGGACAAAGAGAACATAGGAAGGAAATATTTCCACCAAATGATATGTATTTACAAGCATGACTAATTTTTTTAGTTAATTAGTGAGAACAACAGTAATTAGATAAAATAGTGAAAGATTACCTACAAATTAAATTTTATGCCCGAGTCAAAAAGTAGACAAGGACATTAGCAACTGCAAAAAAACCTATAGTAAATATCTAGCCATGACTTTGGCTCCAGAGTCCAGACCATCAGTCCAAATATTTGGTTAACACAAAGATGAATACATTTCCAAATTGGTAGAAGCTGGTGGTTCTGTCTATTTGAGATTGGTTGGTGGGAGTGAGCCTCTTTGGGACATGGAGGAGCAGTTACCAGGGACATTGTGCTCTTTGTGAATTAATTGGTATTCAATGAGTTATGAGTTACCATGAAAGCCTTATCTTGGAAAATCAAGCTTCATTCACTACAAGAAAAAAGGTCATTGGTGAGGGTCCTACATGTGACGAACCTTTAAGGGTTGTCACGAATGTCACAGATGATGACGGTCCTTAAAACATCGTCGTTATAGGTGCCTTTTGAGATTGTCCTTTAAGGTTCGTCACCAAATCCCTTTCCAGTGACATTTTTAGTGAGGGTTGTTAAAGGATCATTATTGATTCTCTCTTTGGTGACACTTCTGGTGACAATATTTTAGTAGCCCTCACTAATACATGTTTATTTTAGTTTTGGTGAGTGTAGTAAATGTTTGTTACCAATTATCATTATAATTGGTTTTTGGCGACACTATGTGAGCGTTGCTATATTTTTCGACAAAAGAATATAATGGTTTAAGACAGCTAGTATTGTTATGGATTCTTTGTAATTAATAAAGGCCCATTATTGATTCTCTCTTTGGTGACACTTCTGGTGACAATATTTTAGTAGCCCTCACTAATACATGTTTATTTTACTTTTGGTGAGTGTAGTAAATGTTTGTTACCAATTATCATTATAATTGGTTTTTGGCGACACTATGTGAGCGTTGCTATATTTTTCGACAAAAGAATATAATGGTTTAAGACAGCTAGTATTGTTATGGATTCTTTGTAATTAATATGTTTCCAAGGTCATACTAGTCACAATACCCACTCATAAGGTCTATAAGCAATATCTAGTGGTTTTCCATAAGAAACCACTAGCAATTTATAAGTACCATTCCAAAATGGATCCATAAGCAATCTGATCTTTTGGGTATTCGACATCGACAAAATTGATTCATATATCCTGTTAGATTGTACTTCCAAGGTTTGAAAGCCATTGGCATTAATGGAGGGATGTCTACTCGTCCATGTTCTACTCCAAAACCTTAATTCACATGGTTTGGATTGCATCACGAATGGTTTGGTTGAAGAATTTGCATTTCAACATGTTTTAGCAGACAATTACAGGCTTGACTCAAGCCTGTAGAATCTCCAGTTTTTGTGTTTTTTAAATATTTCAGTAAAATACTGAAGACGAACAGATTGCTGGTAAAATGGAATGTCTCGTGTATGGAGAAGGGAATCTTGAAAATGAACAGAACCTTGATACTCTCTTGGATTCATCCCTCCCAGTACAAGCAAACTTTCAGTTCTATTGGAATTATTCTTTTCAAGTTGTAGATATAATGATTTCTTCTAACAGAGTTATATCTTTAAAATCCATGGAGGATCTGTATTTGCATGATTGGAAGGATTAGATCTCGGTTTTATCCCCTGCCTATGTGGTATGTTATTCAAAGTCTTCTCTTAATTCCAGACAAGTATTGTTCCTGTAGGGTTGAATTCAATATATTTTTCCTAATAATGTGTATAAATTCTAGCATATAAGAATGATTTTTATACATTTCAATTAGCTTTTCAAGGTCATTTCATGGATTATTATATATCGTGACATGTCAGACCAAGTGTTTTTGTTCAAATACTTTCCATAAATGGAGTGACCGTTAACTCATTGCTTTTTGGACAAATGGGTATATGCTGATTTGACCCCATCAATTGTCGTAATTAGCTCTATCCTTTTGTCCCTGCATGTCTGAACAATTATATGTATACGCGATTTGAAAGTTGGATTTCTTTGTTATGCATAAGCCAAGCCTGCAAATACCAATTTGGGTTAAAGGATACCAGTTTGATCACCTAACTTCCTTTCAGCAGAGAAAGTTTCAGTTGGCATGGATAGTGCTACATGTAGGGAGGAGCCATATTCCATTGAACTGTTGGATGAAGATCCCTCTAGTAAGAGGATTTTTCAACAAATTGGATTGTATGCATTTTTTAGTAAATTCAGAGGGCACAACGAAGATGTGACCAAGGAATTTTCTCTCAATTTCGATGGAGCTTGTTCTAACATTCGGGGGTTTCTACTTCCAGTTTCAGAAATGTCCATTGCTCTCGCTGGAGGCTTACCACAAACAGGGGAAAGATGGTTTAAAGCTGGTCGTTTGAAAAACCCTGACTCTTGGAAACAATTTGTGAAAGTGGCTAATTCTAGTATTCGTTGGAAGAAGGGAGCTGAACGCAACTGTTTCATTGCTGAATGGGGTAATGTCATTTTATTTTTGCAGAAATATTTGACTTGTGAAGGACGATATAGCCTTGTCTTTCTTTATCATATTCGGCTTCTCCTTCACATTAAAGGAGAAGAATTGATGAACATTCCATACTTTTTGTGGAAGAGCCTGTCTAAAATGGCTTTAGTTGCCTAAAAGTGGCCTAATCAACGACTTGGTAATAGCTTGTATCATCATGGATTAATTAAGTTGTTGATCGTGGGGGAATTACATAAGAGCAACCTAACGTGGGAACAATTTTTAGTGGAAAAAGGTTTTCAGGAGCAAGTTAATGATGATCCACAAGATTCTGTATCGCCCCCTCTAGCAGTTCAGACAGAATTTGATCCAGCACCAACATTTTATGAACCAATTCAATCCCAACCATCTCCAAAGAGGCATAGAGATGATGAAGAGGTTAATAAAATTTCAGTTATGGTGAGAAGAAGATTTGCAAGGCTAGAAGGCATTTCTGAAGAAGTTATTGAAAAAGTTAGAACATCTGAATATATGTTTTTGACAATACCCAAACGTCCAATAACCCTTTATACACAGAGATAGAATTTAGAGTCAACACCCCTGCTAGAATTGGAAGCTACTCAGTTTCAAGACCAAGCTTAAAGGGAAGAGGACGAATCTAATCAAGTGGTAAGGCTTGATTCTCCTGGTTTAATTTCAAGTAAGTTACAGAAGAGGATTAAGAAACTTCAGAAGCAAGTTCGTGAATTTCAAGTTTTGGATAGATATGTTAAAAATGAAAATGAAAAGTTAAAACATAGGAGTAGACAATTACAGAGAAAGAATGGTGTTCTTAAGAAAAGACTGAAAATTTTGAGAAATCAGGCTCACCGATGGAGTTTGCAAAACAAAAGGTTGAGGAAACAAATTAAATTGCTTAGAGATAAATCATTACTAAAGGAATCAGTACCACTGGCTGAGGATAATACAAGTTTGGAATTATTGGCTACAACAGCTGCAGAAAACATTCTTGCTAGTACCTCTAAAAGTTCTGAAGATAAAGAAAAAGTCAGAGATGTTCTCTATGAATTTTTTAATCAAATTCTTGATGATGTCTGGACTAATACCCTGGCTTTAGCATCAGCTGAAGTAAATACTGTTAAATGGACTAGAAGAAATGATGAATTATATGACTTGGGCCTTATTTATCAACAACAATATAAATTTGAAGTACAACGTATGCAGGAAACTTGGTTTTCTTCTTACTTGGTTCTAAAAGAAAAGTGGAAGTCCAAGATACAGTCTTTACAGTAGCAATTAATGATTAAAGAAGAAGAAAAGAGGCAAATGTTTCAATTTGATGAGCAAGCCCTTTCTTGTAGAAGTCCTGCTAGAGTTTATTCAATGTACTTGCATGAACAATGGGTAGGCCTTCAGATGATTAGATTGAATAATAACAAAAAGTTCATGATAGGAAATGCTGATGACTTTGTGGATATCTATAATGACTCATCTACAAGGGAAAAGGATTTGTTGTGTGAACTTTATTAGTTTAAATTCTTTCTAGAACATGAATTGGAATGGAATCCCAATCCTGTAGTAGGAGATATTCGGTTACGAGCCTTTTCATCTTTTATTCAGAATCAAATTAAGTGGGAAATAGGGATAAAATTACTTTATAAGTTGGAATTCCAGTCTGAACTTCACGTCAGAGGAGAGCATCCAGATCCTGAAGTGGATTTTTCTAGTCACAGTGAATTCCTCAGGGATACTATGAGGGTGAAACAATTTAGAATGAATCAGAGATCAACGTTACAGAGTTTTGAAGAACTTAGATCTTGTGGGACTTTGGCCTCTTTGCAGGCCTCAGAGACCCGTTAGAATTTGCTTCCCCCAGTACTCAAACAACGAGACCCCATGGGATACCCCTTTTTCCAGGTTTCCTTTTGAAGAACAAGTTTGTATGTGAATTCTCTACGAAGAAATGGTACTCAATGGCTTGGGTTAAGGTTCCATTTCCTTTTGATCTGGTGCAGCAAAACTGAGTATAGTGTTGCTGGGAAGTCGTATGATTTTGCAGAGAAATCTTCATGGATGGAAGTGGATCGTCATTTAGGCTTTCGGGAAAGAAATGGAGTAAGTCACCAATCTTACAGTTGGGCCGAGCTACATCAGAATTTACTACGGGGGGAATAAGTTGCATAGGGACATGCAACAAACTTATTTCTAGGGTAGGTGCTTGGTGCTTGAATTGTTACCCAAAGGGTAGGTTTTCACTTGGATCTCCATTGTGTTGTTACTTGATAATATACCAGAGGATGTTAAAAAACTGTAATTGTTTTGTCAGGATTTCAGGTTTATTCAATGCACAATAGTGGAAATATCCATTTTGTTTATCTAGACTCTAAAGTATGATATTTCAAATCTAATGATTTTCCCAAATATGTCTTTTTTTGTTTATGTGAATTTGAACTTGTTCAAAAGAAGTGTATAAATTTTTCCTCGGAAACTTACTAAATCCCATAATCTGATATTTTATAGTGATTTTAGGAAAAATTTCAACCTTTTATTTCATGTAAATGAAACAACTGAACTATACTTGTTTTGTTACAAGTAGTTATAGAAGGTTCATGTTCACATGAAACTATTACCACTGATTGCGAGGTAATCAGTCCTGCAACCTCTTATAGATCCATTTTTTTCCATAAACCTGAAATAATGCTGAAAAGGTTATAGTTGCAATCACTTTCCTTTTTAATCTATCTCTGTGAATATAGTTATTTGTATCAGACACAGGTTTTGCGAGAGGGAGATATTGTTGGCAATATGGTAGTGTAGGTTGTCATTGATGGCAACTGGATGAAGACAGAGCAACAAGTAGGAATGATGACAAGCAATGTGAACTTCCTTCTATTCAGGTTCCTGGTCTAGGTCTTGTACTTATCCTTACGCCTTTGAAAGTAATGGCATGCAAGTAGGGAATACCAACATGAGAAGGGAACCCATGATTTAACCTTGCATCCACCTCACTGGTGAAACAACAAACTATTACAGTGAACCAAATTGGATAAGAAAACTATGTATTGAAGAGACTAGGCATTCAAATCCTTCTTTGGGAAACTTGGATTCCAACCTCCCAAGTTTGGAACTAAACAACAACATGGGGAAGTTTCCATCCCCTATTGGCTTCAAATTTCGATATGATTGGCAAACAATTAGTATGATTATCCTTTTGATCAATGTGTTGCATCTTCCTCTTGCCTCTTGGGCGATTGTACAATGTATTTAAGGCATAGCCATATTCATTATCATGTGGACTATCCTGTAGCCATCTCTGGAGGTGTTTTCACATCTAGGAATTATGTTTGTGTATTTTGACTACGTTTCATGTTAGTCTGGTTCTCTTTGGTGTTTAGGGATGTATCCACACCATGGTTCCATACCCTATTGTATTCCATGGCTTTATCTCTGATATTTTTATGTCCATATGGGAAATATAGCGATTGCAGGGACACAATTATATGTCTGTTCAAGATTTCTCTTAAGGCACACCCAATGTTCGACATATTGAACATAATCTTTAGAAATATTGAATGCATGGTCCCATCTAGTGGGATCCACATCTTTTACAGGCTCCACGTAGCGGCGTCCTTCAGCCTGATCCAACGGGGCTATGACTCTGAAATCGTGATTCTCAAAGGTCATCATGTGCTTCTTGAATTTGATTACAGCTCCACTATCGTTAGCCCATTCGATCCCCAAGAGCACCGAATAAGAGCTTCCTCCCTCAACTACTTCGATAACATCAAAGTCAGCATAAGTCTTCATGCCCTCAATATCAATCGTGAGCCACGGAACTCGCCCAATGGGTGTTACCTTAGCATGGTTAGCCAACCGGAGCTGCACAGGAGACCAGCTCAATGGGGGACTCCCCATCTTCTTCCATGCCTGTTTGGTTAAGATGTTAACATCTGAACCAAGGTCAAGAATCACAGATTCAACATCATATTCACCAATCTGAATATTCATTTGCATCTCCTTTCCAGTCTTCCATCGCTGTAGGGAGTTGACTACCGACTCCTGCCGTCGTTTCATAAATTGCTGCAACCATCCCTCAATCTCAACCAGGGCATCCGGGTCTCGAGCCAATGACAGACAGCTTTCAAGGAACTTTTGCAATGTCCCCGGTGATGGTGGCTGATCAACGTCTGATGTAGTATCAAAGTCAGGCGGCATATCGCAAACAACAGCCTTACCGCGGTCTTTCTCCAAGGTGCGACGTGCTTCCAGGAATGTTTCCTGCTCAGTATCAATGTTGAAAGGTACCGTATTCTAACCAGCCAACCGAATCATTGGTCGCGAACCATCTTCCCCAGTTGTCTTGCCTCCATGAGTGACAACAGCCACCGAAGCATCTTATGGTCACGGTTTTGCATAAATGGTCGCAATATTTGCACCCTGCATCTGGTTCTGCTGCAAATTCCCTGGTTGATTGATATTTTGATTGGTGTTCGGCAGGGGTCGTGGGGGCTGGTTCTGTATGGGTTGCTGCACCAGGTTCTGTACTGGTTGCTGTGGCTGGGCCTAATTCTGTAGTTACAGAGTGTTCCCAGCATGCCATCGTGCAATCAACTATGGACAATTCTCAACCGTATGATCATTACCAAAACAAAATGTACATTTATTCTGTAGCAGTGGGCAGTCACGCTGATAATGCTCCCATACCACACAGTGGTAACATTGAATAGGTCCATGACCACCCCAACCGCCTCCTCCTTGACCAAATATGCCACCACGTTCGCCCCTGTATCCTCCCTGGTAGACGCCCTGCTGTTGGAACTGAGGTTGGTTAAATTGTTGCGGCATCGGTGCTAGTGTTATCCCTTTCCCTTGTGGTGCATACTGCGGTTGCTGTACATACTGTGGCTATGGGGGAGTCATCTGCATCGGAGTGTATTGCAGCATGAACTGCTGCGGTTGTTGTTGCTGTGGTGCAAACTGCATCTGCGGTTGCAGTAGCAGCTGGGATACCTACGGTTGCAGTTGTGGTTGTTGCACGGTACGATGATTTTCCTTGACGTAAAATGCATCACACATCCTCTCGTCCAGAAACCCATATGCACGACAATCTTTGTCATCGTGACCCACCAACTTGCAGAATGTGCAGTAAATATTGCGCGGGGTTGTGACCATTTTCTGCATATATGGGAAATTATCGTGACTGTGCCTGAACACGTGACAAACGCGACACCATGGCATACTGCCGCCATTCAACGGTTTTGGCACACCTAACACCAAATAATTACGGAAATCCGGGCAATTATCCTTTGTATGCCCTTCTCCTCGGCATCGCGTACACCATACTTCATCGCATTGTTCCTTGTTCTTCTTCAAATCTTGCAACTGTATAGTCAGGTTAGTGAGCTGTGTCTGTATCTGCGACATCTCAGCGGCATTATCTCCAATCGGTGATGCCTCCAATTGCATTGCAATCTCTATAGCTTCACTAGGAGTCGATATGTTTTGCTGCATCAGCGACAGCCGAATGTGGGGTAATGGCACTGCAATGAACCATTCTTTATGTTGGACGGCACTCATATCGAAACTAACCTTTTCCATCAGCATCTTGAATCGCTGGTCGAAATCCCATACCGTCTCATTGGGATACTACTTAATTTCCTTCAATTTAGTAATGTATTGAGCCTCCGACTTAGGCCATCTAAATTTAGCAATCAGCCCATCCCGAATCTCATCCAGTGACTTGTCTGGGACACCCGTAGGGACTAAAATAAACTTCATGAACCAATCTAATGCACGAACTCGCAGATTCGTGGCTAACTGTCCTTTCTTAGCATTGGCATCAGTGATCTGTTTCATGGTCCAGACCGCTTCACACAAAAACCAATACTGTTGTGGGTTGTCTATCGCACTTCCATGGAACAACGATAACTTAGCATCATCACCCGCCATTCTGGGCTTCTTCCTCCTGTCGCTGTGCTACTACCAATTAACTTCTGCGGAATTAATGAACTTGGCGGTGTCGAAGTAGTATTTCTTGTTGTTTGAGAGTTAGTGAGTGGAGGTGTGGGTACGTTGGTGCTGGGGTTTGGTCCTGCCTCTATCCTGGGCATATCCTGGTCATCCCTATCAGGACTATGAGGTTGCTTCGTCTCGTGTGGTCTTCCTTCGCATTTTTGCGGTTCAATCGCAGCAGGACCTTCTCCCATCCTCTGCCTCTTATCTTGTCGAAACCTCGCTCCTCCTCTTGTAAGACCACTTTCTTCCTCGGATTTGCTCACAGTCTCCTCATGGTCTGCACCCATCTACCCCTTACCATTCCATATACCGTTCCCCAGCAATCACGGTACCCACGGCCTCCACCCACCAGGCTGTCTACTGATCAAGGTGCATCTTTAATATACCCTTTTCACATATTAGCATCTTAATCGACAGTTGGAGCGACAATAGAAACCTTCCCCTTGGTCCTCAGAAGAAGTATCTTTCAGCTTTACTATAGGATTTCTTCGTGTCGACCACAAATTCAGTGATATATCCCTCCAAGATGCTATCAAGCCAAACTTCAACAGCCCGCGATGCCTTATGATCGACTTCCTGCAGCTCCTGAATCAATTATGGGGTCCAAGCCATCGACTCACCACCCTAGAAGTTCTTCTTCTAGAAGGTTAGCTTTGACAACCATTTGTACAGAATGATCGGGAATTCACAAAAAAACCATTCGTGCGGACCATCGTGAATATATCTTCCTAGCCAGTGATCTACTGTCAGTCATGTGTTTCGGCTTTCTTCTTCAGCAAACTCCTGCAACTTCTGATCAAACCAGCTCTGTATCTCCAGCTTCGTCGGGTGCCACAGCATGACCTCCTTCTACTTTGCACACGGTCCCAACAACGGAACCATTTGTTGACCAACGCGACCTCGGTCGACAGGGATTCACCTCACTGTCGACACATACTGCAGTCTCCCTCGGCACTGGCCCGGGCAGGTTTGAGCCCACCCAGCAACACCTGCAAAGAGGATGAGGTCTCACCCGAGGTGTCCAGGAAGAGCAGACAAAACCATGTTTCCTCCGAGGGAGGAGGAGAGTTGTGGCTACACGGACTAACTCTATTGCGGTACTTAAACAGAGGCTTTAAACATTCGGCAAGGAGTTATATCATATTGCAGCATTTATCATCACATTCAACATAGAACATATTATTTAATCACAACATTTATCATCACAACAATAGTAAGCAAACAGTGCATCAAACAACATTCATATATCGCAACATTGCACAAAGATTGTACCAAAACATCATCATTATATTACTGTCGCAATCATGTACCAGAAGTAAAACATAGATACACTGTCATACATCTTCTTGTCTCCATTGCTATCTATCTTCCCCTCTATCTAACACTTCAACTCTCGTCTATTTATAGGCTTCTGCCATTACAATATTTGTCCACTTACAAATGACTTCCTAACTGAAACTATGGATAATTGACCCAATATCTAACTGACTCGGTCCAAATGACCCCAAAAACCCACATATCGCGGTACAACTGACTCACTATTACATAATATATGGTCCAAGTGACCCAAAACCCGCCAATTGCGATATTCTTTAACACAAAATACTCCTTTCGTGCCCTCATCCGACGTGTCGCAATGTCGGTGGTACCGCAACATTTCCCCATAAAACCGCCTGCCAACAAACCTTGATTGTCATTTGTTGTCTACTGAACATTTTCCATTTTTCCCGTAACGGATCAATAAATCGTTTTGCAAAGAGCTCCCATAGTTTAGATTTTTATTCATTTATGTGAATTATTTGCAAATTTATATTTACTTGTTTGTTATTGGCTTCGAGGGAGCAACGTCATTGTTGGGAACTGTAGTGGGTGTATGGTGGCATGTTGACGCCATCCTTTTGTAGCTCTTAATGCATGTACATGTACATATTCATTATAGTTGTCCCTTTCTTCATCGATTGCTTCATGTTGTCCACAGTTTCCATGGTCTTCGTGGTAGAAATCTTGATCCTGGAATTGATAGAGGTTACGGGCTGCCGAGAGATGGCGCTTAGCTATTGTTTCTATGTCGCTTTTCCATGTGAATACATTGGTTTCCAGGTTTGGATTTAACCTGATTCAAGTTCCTCGTTAGTTTTTCCATTCTCAGAAATCGAAGCAGGATTTTAACAATTTTCTGATGAAAGTAGGATTAAATGGTTTTCTGTACATGCTCCACAGAATTATTTGCACAGCTGCAAGATTTGGGATGGCTTCACATTTTCAAGGTTTGGGGCAATATTTTTCAGGGGTGCTAGAGACGCTTTGAATGAAATTTGCATTGTGTTTTGTATGGTTTAGTGTCTCTTGGAAGCGGGCGAGGTGTGAAGAGGAGTTTTTTTTATCGGTATCGAAATGCTTTGTGTCTTGATTATGGTTCTTCGTTCGTTGGGATATTTCCAGCTCTGGTTTTCTGTGGCTTCGAGTTGTTTGGCGGGATTCTAGTGTGGACCATTTGCGATGAGCAATTAATGTGTGGGGAGTTAATGCAGTTTGATGGGAATATATTGAATATGGCCAAGGACAAGGGTTGTGTTCGTGATCTTATTTTGGTCCTAAACATTGTAGCTTGTGTGCTTGATTGATGCAGAACAATGCGATGGTGGAGGTGGTTGCAGGGACACAGTGGTGAGGTAAGTCGTTCAGTTTTTGCTTCCTCTGAGAAAAGAAATAGGAAAAAAAATGAGGTCATGGCTCTACATTTTAATAAAAGTTCTTGTTGTTGTGCATGCTTGTTTTGTGTTTTTGTTTGCTGAAATATTGCTTAGTGGTTTAGTAAGGGTTTTTGTAGTTTGTTTAAGGGTTTATAGCCACTGACGTTTCTTTACATTGAGAGGCGATTTAGGATAAATGTCATGGGGGTTTGACCTGGGGCTTACAAGGGTGTTAATATGCCAAATTCACCCAAGTCTTGCACATCCTACTAATCATTTATTCATGTGTCAAGGGAAACTGAGCCTTGGTGAATGATCGCTAAAGGTGAACTCATGATCTATGTGGATGTTGTGTGGGTATCTGATAATATACATACTTTTCAACTTATTTTGTTTTGGTTTTATTTTCTCATTTGTGAGATGGGCTGTGTGGGTACATGAGTATCATGAGAAACACCTTCCTCTTATGTATAACTAGTTATATAAGTAAGTGTATGTGATAATAAATAGCTAATACATTTTACATTTTAATTGGATATTAAAAGTTTAAATTAATGCTTCACATGAATTATTTCAAACTTGTTAATTTATCCCCACATATTTATATGAATCGTGTCAAACTTGCTAATTTATATCCACAAGTTTATATGAATCATGTCAAACTTGCTATTATATCCAAAGGTTTATATGAATTGTGTCAAACTTGCTAATTTATCTCCAGATATTTATGCTTTGTTAAATTGAACATGTGTCATTAACATAAAATTTATAATCCAAGGTTTATGATTTGAGCTTGCACCATTAACAAAAAAGCGCCCTATTTCAATTAGCACCAATATTATTACTAGTGATCAATTGGATTGGCTCCCATATTCTATTATAAATAATGAATCCTCATATTTTTTTCCCAAGTTTTTAGTGATATTTTCTTAAAATTTGAATAATATTATTAAATATACAAAGTCTATTGTTTAGGAACTTGAATATTGTCATTAAATATATAGAGTTCCATTTTGCAGGAAAAGCATGAAGGAATCAAGAAGCAAAAAACTGGAGCTCAAAGGTTGGAGTGGAGTGATTACAAGTCAATGGAATTTACTTAGTGTGTAAGATAGCAAAGCAACCCATTTCCTCTTTCCTCTTCACATGCATTCCTCCTCAACTTTGTTTGATATTCATTGCAAATAATTTTTTGTTGACAAACAAGGATTGTTTGAATTTATTTGGTAACCGTGGGTTATCACTGAGACTCTCAGAATTGCCAATATAAGTCCAGGCGTGTTTAGAAGATCCTTATGCGATGTCAAAATTAAAGGTATGGATGAATCATTGCGTGGTATAAATATTGAAGAAAGTGCTCATATGCATTATTGTTTTCATGAGATACTAGTAGCATAAATACCTGACCTGACCTACCTTACAATTTTAATGTTGATTATGGTTCAATATTCTCCAAGATTGGTTGGTTTTTCCATGTTTCAAAGTAGTCCATCTAGACCAAGAATTATAAGTTCTAATGCTCAGCAGTTCGATCCACAGAGGTGGCAAGTAAGCATTGATATTACTATCACCAATTGTTTTCATGTATACAAAGTTTACATATCATATAGATTCATATTATCTTGAATTTATTAAACATGGATAAAGACCAAATCATTATCATACTCTAAATTTATTAATCATGCATAAAGGGCCAAAAAAATTGGAGCTACAAACGTCAATTTTTACATAATGATAATTTTGATTTTAAGTCTTTTTCCCATTCCTACAACAATAGGGATTATGAATTTACCTTATAATTATTTCAATTTGGTTTTCAAACATGTTCAATGATTTCAGTGAAACCATCCATCTACATCCTCTAGAAGCTTCTATACACCTTTTCGGGGGGGACCTCGCCCGTGTCTGGGATATGAACTAGCAAGAGTTGAAATCTCAATGTTTCTTCATCATCTAGTGACTCTGTTTAGGTAGGATTTTACATGGATATATCTTTTACATTCTTGTATGATGGTAGCTTAGTTTGCATTCTAGAGGGAAAAAAAGAAGTTTCATTTTTGTTGTTGTGAAATGACACTAGTTTATATGTATTTGTAGTTGGGAGGTTGTAGAGGAAGACAGGCTCATCTTCTTTCCTACTACAAGAACCATTAAGAGATACCCCATCAATCTCACAAGAAGGGGAAGAAGGTCACCACTTGACATATAAACAACCCAGGGCTAATGGAGTTGTCTTAGCACCATTTGGTCTATAGCCAATGCTCATGGTGCTAAGTTAAATTAGGAAACATTTCGGAAATAAATCATTTTTTTTAAAGCATTTTGATTATGTCTTTCCTTCGACACATGTTAGAAGATAGATAGAATTTTGCTTAATAAGGACAATATGGGCAAGTTATCATCCCTTACCTAACATGTCTCCACTAATTCCTCAAAACACACGAGGAACCTCACTAGAAACATCGAGAATTGGAACTGATTAAGAAGGTCGGGAGACAAAAGAGCAATATGGATTGGATGAAGATAAAACTGAATAGCAGTGAGTGGCTTAATTGCATGGTTATTTTCTAGGGTCTCTGTGTTTCATTATGTCCCCTGGTTCTAAGAAAAGAATGCATATTTTCTCTTTGTTTGTTGGGAAGATTGCTAGTAGTTGCATGGAATTAGGGCATACCATCTTTTATTCATGTGCTCCAATTAGAACATGTCAACTTGTTTATATTGTATATGCATAATTTACTTTACCGCTATTTATGCATAATTGATTTGAATTCTAGGTTAGTTTACATTTCTATTAGTTAATAGAATATTTATATTGTATATTTTAGTAGAATATTTACATTTATATTAGTTAATGAAATATTTATATTGTATGTGGGATTTACAATTCAACTTAGTTATTGGAATTGTAAATTTACATAGATTTTAAAAAATGTGTCGTATAGTCCTTATTATTTTTTATTTCCCCGTCTTGTGTCTATAAACAATTGGTGATATTATGGGTAGTGGCTGGAATTTTCCCAGGGTTGTTTTTTGTTATGCAAAAAATTTCCAAAAAGGGTATGAAAAGAGAAGAAATAGATCAGAAAGGGTACTCCACGACTTGATTGAAGAAAATATTTGAATAACAAGCCTCTTCAAGGGGGAAACCTCCTTATACAATGTACTAAGTACACAAGGAAATACAAGACAAGATACAATGATGAATAAAATGAAAAGGTATCCTTCCTATATATAGGAGACAAAGGGGTACAATACCAACTAATAGACCCACTAATAGACCCAAGCCAACATCAATAATATGTAATGCAACATAATAAATGCATTAATGTACCACTACATAGGGGGTAATGTGACCATATTTAGGGATTAGAATGCCCCTCCACTTCATACAAGTGTTGTCCTCAATGATTGATTAGTTGTGGATGATTATGTATGAAGGACTCATCTTCCCATGTCTAATATTCCACTGTCAAGTTATTCCATTTGATGAGGTACCGTAATAGCTCGATTTCGTAGTTTTTTAGTCCTTGTTTTAGTGATTTTTTCATGTTCCAATATGACTCTTCCTTCTTCATCAAGCTCAGGAAATATTGTTTGAATTGGGATCTTGTCTCCTATTATCTTCTTTAAGCAAGAAACATCGAAAACTGGATGTACTCTTGAAGATGAAGGAAGCTCCAATTTGTAAGCCATACTACCAATCTTTTGCAACACTTTATAAGGACCATAATAATTGGGTGCTAGTTTATTGTCCTTATTTAGTTGCTTGAGGGACATATGCTTTTAAGGTTGTAGCCTCATAAATTATCCATCCCCTTCTTCGAAACTCCTTTCACTCTGATTTTGATTAGCTTGTTGTTTCATCCTGTTTTGTGACATAGCTCGGTTGTCCTTAAGTATCTGGAGAACTTCTTGTCGGTGCTCTATGTGATCTTCCACGGATTGAACTTTATATTTTCCCTTTAAGGGAGATGTTTTAGATAGAGGTTGGTACCCATAAAGTGCCATAAATGGAGACATTTTTGATGATGTATGGAACGAAGTATTGTATCACCATTCTGCCAAAGATAATCATTTTACCGAATGTGTTTGTTTATCAGATGCAAAGAAACGAAGATAGCCTTCCAAACATTTTTTCACTATCTCAATTTTCCCATCAGATTGAGGATGATAAGATGAATGGTGATCCAATTGGGTGCCCAAACAAGAAAATAATTCAGTCCAAAATTTTCCAGTGAAAATTGGATCTCTATCGCTTACAATAATCTTTGGATTTCCATGTAACTTCTGAATTGTTTTCATAAAATCTACATCTACTGTACTTGCATTAAAAGGGTAAGAGAGTGCACAAAAATGTGCATACTTTGTGAATCTATCAACAACCACCATAATGACATTCTTTCCTTTTGAATTGGGTAGAACTGTGATAAAATCCATTGATACTTATTCACAGTGCTGGCAAGGTATGTTTAATGGTTGTAGAAGTCCTAGAGTATTAACTGTTTCCACCTTATTCTGTTGGAAAACCAAGCATTCGGCCACGAATATTTGAATGCCAGATTTAATACCTTCCAAAAAAATTCCTTCTTGACCCTGTGGTAAGTTTTCAAGAATTTGGAGTGCCCACCTATAGGAGAGGTGTGTAATTCTGAGAGGATCTTTTGTTTGAGTTGGGAGTCTTTTCATAAATATAAGTGATCCTTATACCATAGTGAATCATTTTTCCACACAAAAGTATCTGATACACTGGGATCGTCCTATAGCTTTTGAATGAGTGTCCACATAGATAGGTCAATTTTCCATTCTTCCCTTGCTGCTACTACCTAATCAGGTTGTAGAATGGAAATTGCACAAAGTAATGCTCCAACATATTCATCTTTTCTGGAAAGTGCATCTACCACCACATTATGTTTCCCTTTTCGATAGATGATTGAAAAGTCATATCCCAACATCTTGGTTACCCATTTTTGTTTCTCTTCTGAAGACAATCTCTGTTCCAAGAAGTATTTAAGAATATAATGATTTTTTTTACCTTAAAGTGTCTACCTATTAGGTAAGGACGCCATTTCTTAAGAGCATGTAGAATTGCCAACATTTCCTTCTCATAAATGGGCTTTTGTAAGTGCTTTCCCTTGATTGGATGAATTGTGAAAGCAAGCGGGTGTCCTTCTTGTTAGAAAAACAGGATCGCAGAGCAATAAAAATAAACATAAATGCAAATATAATCACACATACACATTACAAGAGAGAGACAGATATATCGTGGTTCAGCCAACTTGGGCGACGTCCACATTGAATTTTCCAGTCCTTATTATTATTACCGTCCAGCAAGGTGAAGGGATACAACCTGCAGCACAAGCGCTGCACTTCCTCTTCTCTGTTTCATAGTATCTCTCCTGATCTCAGAGATCTTTTCAATGCATAAAACCTAATACATCATCATGCCTAGCCGTATTACAATGTCTTTATTTTATAAGGGAAATACAATGGGAAAATACCATGGGATACCCAAAACCATGGGCCCGCAAAACAGCTGGCGAAAACAGCCCCAAAAATTTTCTTCGGGGGCAACCAGACCCCCCAGCCAGGGGGGATGGTCCCCCCTGGAACCCCGTGGGGGGGCGATGCCCCCCCGCTGGGGTGAGTGTACAGTCCACCTACATATCATATGAAACTGGGGTACAAACACGGCTGATACAATATCATCTATGAGACTAGAAGATCTGGCTCCACAACCAACACTTCTTGCATCAGAACAACACCAATCCCATTTCTTGAACCATCACATTCCACAATAAATGTTTTTATGACGTCCAGTGTGGCCAAAACAAGAGCTTTGCACATTACCTCTTTAAGCTATTCAAAAGCCTGAGTTGCCTCTGGAGCCCAATAAAATGCATCTTTCTGCAATAATGGTGTTAAAGGTGCTGCTATTCTTCCATAGTTCCGAACAAACTTGCGGTAGTACCCTATCATGCCTAAGAATCCTTGAATATTCTTCAAATTTTTTGGAATTGGTCAGTCCATCATGGATTTAATTTTGTTTGGGTCTACCTCGACACCTTCCTAAGATACAATATGACCCAAATATTCTACCTCCTTTACCCCAAAGAAACATTTGGAAGTTTTTCCATATAGTTGTTGCTCCTTTAGTAGTTGTAGCACCCTGTCAACATGTTGAACATGTTCTTCCCAAGACTTGCTATATATTAGTATATCATCAAAGAATAAAAGAAAAAAAATTCTAAGGAAAGGCTTGAAAATGGAATTCATCAAACCTTGAAATGTGGAAGGCGCATTCGTGAGACCAAATGGCATGACCAAAAATTCATAATGACCTTCATGAGTTCTAAATGTTGTTTTTGGAATGTCTTTCTCCTTCATTCTAATATGATGATATCCAAAACGGAGATCCAACTTTGTGAAGAAAATTGCTCCATGTAATTCATCTAACAATTCATCGATGACAGGAATGGGAAATTGATCTTTAATGGTGATATTGTTGATCCCTCTATAATCTAGACACGTATGCCATGATCCATATGTCTTGTGTACCATTACCACTGGTGCAGAGTAAGAACTTTGGCTAGGCCTAATTATGTTGTCCTCTAACATTTCGTCAACCATACACTCAATTTCACTCTTCTGTCCATAGGGGTATCTGTAAGGTCTGATGTTAGGATGAACACTTCCCGGAACTAAGTGAATAGCATGATCAAGATCTAGAATAGGTGGAAGACCTTTTGGAATATCTTCAAATACCTTGGAATGCTTATCAATCACCATTTGGATATCTAGAGAAATATGAGACTTATGTTTTTGAAAATCTAATAAACATAATTGTGCAATTACACCTTGATGTCCCTTTTTCATCAATTTTGTCATACCATTAGAAGTTATCACCTTACTTGGATTCCCTGTGATACCATTTAACTCATATTCATTTCCTTCCCATAAAAATTTCATGAAAAGGTTCTAAAAATTAAAAGCCATTGTTCCCAATGATTGTAACCATTGTACTCGTAAGACAACATCAGCATCCCCCATTGGAATTGCAATCATTGGAATATTCAATACATATTCCCCCATGGTTAGATTGATATTATGGAATTTTCCTAAGCAATTGATAGTTCCTCCATATGAAATCATTACTTGAAACTCTGGTGTTGGATATACAAATCAATTGAGAACCTTGGCTAATTTATAGTGAATGAAATTATGAGTACTACTAGAATCAATCAACATTGTTAGCTTTTTCTTTTTGATATATCCTTCGATCTTGAGAGTTTGAGGAGTGCTAATTCCATCCAATGCATGACAAGATATGGTGGGAGTAATCTCTTTGGAAGTAGTGTCTTCTATATCTTCATATTGATACGGTTCTTGTTCTTTTGGTGCTTCTTGTTCATTTTCTTCCTCTGCTTCACAATCTATGTAAAATAGTTTCTTCTCTGTGCACTTATGGCCCTTACTATATTTGCTATCACAACTATAACAAATCCCTTTTTCTCTTTTTTCCTCTAGTTTTTGTGGTGTTAACCATGTAGGTTGTGGATGACTGGAGACCACACTTCCTTTTTTATAGTTTTAAGTGGTAGACTTCCTTGTTGCCATAATTTTGTTTTCAACTTTTCTTGACACACTAAATGCATGATCCAAGGACTTAGGTTCCTATTGGCACCCCAATAGCTCCCCTTGATTTTGAAAAAATCAAGGGTCCCCTCATGTAAATTTTGTAAATATTTTTCTTTTCTTGGTTTGACAGTTGATTTCATGGATTTCTTTCTTGATCCTCATTCTTTGTGTTGCTTGTCCTTTTGCCTGATTATCACAAAGAATCAATCAGGTGACTAATCTTTGTCGTTCAAACCTTCTGACTTCCTGGATGTTCAAAATAAATGCTTGCATGCTTTTATTGAGTGTATTTGAGTTGATGATATATATCAGTTTGCAAAATTTTGATTAAAATCATGTTTCGACGATCTTATAAAGTCTCTACCTTCAATGCATTTTTGACCACTTCAAAAGACTGAAACCAATTACCAAAATGCGTAAATATTATGTTTTCAAACTTCCCTTTGGAATAATATATGTTAATGAATAAGGGTGAGACCTTTATATTTTTTTTTTCCTTGGAAAAAGTCGTAATTTTATTTCATTAATGAACAAAATTACATTCTGCACATGTAATAGAATCTCAGAGATCCCTACATTGTCATCATATACTGTCCATATGACTGTCCAAACAGTCCTCCTATATCCGAGTACATATGACAGTCATAGATGAATATGACTGTCTATTGTCCCATACATATCAAATCTGTGTTAATGTCTGACCAAATAGACCTCCTAAACGACATATATCACAAAACTGTCTCAAAAAAAGTAGCCAATCAGCAGAAATATAAAATTCTGTCCATACAGCTCGAGTATGTAATAACATAAGCAGCCCAGTATTAAAATGTTGTTCTAATTCTCCATACGGTCCACAATGTCCCCAAAGAAAGGCCTGTGTGTATAGTTGTAGATGCCTTCAGTGGAATTTATCGTGATCCTCCATGTGCCAAAAGGCATAGATTGATTTGTCGCTTCTTTAGATAGCAGGTCAGCCATCCCATTTCGCTCCCTGTAGACATGTGTGAATGTAATACAGTTAAAATCCAGTTTTAACCGTAATACCTCCTCCAATATTGGTGAGAGAACCATTACATGACATTGTGTAAGCTCCTTGGCCCATTCAATAACAATCAGAGAGTCTCCAAAAATCTGGAGAGTTAAACAACCTTGTTCAAGTGCGAAAAGCATCAGTAGCTTAAGTGACATAAGTTCAGCGTAGTTATTTGAACCACTCCCCAAACCAGCCATTATATGAAAATAATGGGACTCCGATTTGTGAAGAACGCCACCTCCACCACACACCGATTGGTGGTTAATAGATGAGCCATCAAAATAAGCCCACGGCATGGATTTATCAATTAATTCCATGATCACAGGTCTGATGCGAATCGCTTTGATAGATGGCTTGTAATGTAGTATAACAGCCACAGCTTGTGCCACGACCTGCTCCAAAGGGACCTGACAATCCTGAAATATGATCTTATTTCGGGTGATCCAGATGCCCCAGGCGAGAATACAGGGGACAGCCCGAAACGTTGAATGCTTGTGGTATGTCCACCACAGTTGAAAGGAGTCAAGAAAGTCCACTCCCCACCAACTCACGTTGAGCGCCAGATGTTTGCAGATGTCGGCCCACACAGCTTGTGTAAACCGACAGTGAAGAAAAATATGTGAATTTGTCTCTTCCGCTTCCCTACAAAGAGGACAGAACCCCGGACCCTGGATGAATCGCTTCTGCAGAATGTCCCATGTCGGTGCCTTATTTTCCAATATAGCCCAAGAGAGTAGTTTTTCTTTCCCCGGGCACTTTAGTGTCCATAGATGTTTCCACCACCACACCAAATCCCTGTTATGTATATTCACATTCAGCTGAATATAACCGAGTTTAGGGGTGTATCTACCAGATGGATGGTGTTCCCAGATAAGTTCATCAATCCGATTTGTTAGGCGAATATTTGTGTATCTTAAGTTCCGAATATAATCCTCCCAAGCTCCAAGCAAGTCATCTGGAATCTCAAGACGCTGTGCAGAGATCCACCCCTGTTGCCATAGAGTGGATGATCCCGGTTGTTCAATATCAGCCAGAAAGTGACAACCTCTAGCTGCCAGAAAATTCCTTAAGGCCGCTGGTAGGACATGTCCACCTCTACAACCCACCCAAGGATCCAGTCCAATACGAGTGAATCTCCCATTGCCAATTCTCCACACTAATCCAGACCCAATCAGATGAAAATGCTGCACCACTGCTTTCCAGACCAACGAGCAATTTGCCCGCGTCTTATTGCCCTGCCTAATCCATTCGAGAAGAGTTAATGGAGCAATGTATTTATGGTATACCACTCTAGGCCAGAGACTCTGAGTTTGTATGATACGCCATGCCACCTTAGCCCCCAAGGCTTTAGAAAAAAGGAAAATATTCTTTAGGCCCCAGCCTCCCAGTGCTTTGGGGACTGCAATCATATCCCATCTGACCCACACCAAAGAACGGTTATCACCCTTACCCTTCCAAAGAAAGGAAAAACACAGCCGCCGGATCTGCTCCAGGACTCCTTTGGGAATCCAAGCGAGTGACATCCAATACACTGGAATCGCTTCCAAAACTGATTTAACCAAAACCAGCTTCCCTGCCCTCGAAAGCCATTTGTGACTCCATCCACGAAGTCGCTGTTCTGATTTAGCAATTAGCCAGTGCCAATCAGCTTTCAAATATGCATTAGGTTTCAAGTGAAAGCCAAGGTACTTTAAACCAGCATCAAAATCAAAAGTCCTGTAGGGTAGTCTCATAGCCATTCTGTGAATCTCCATCTCGGTTAAATGCGAGCATGTGATCGTTGATTTATCAATGTTTACTAACATACCCGCTGCCTCTTGCAGCAAATTGAGACCTTCAGCTACCTTGTCAATATCCTGTCTCGAGCCATCACAAAATATCAGAATGTCATCAACGAAAAGGAGATGTGTAATATACAATACCTGAGATATGGATATGCCACGAAAATAACCATCAGCTTTTGCTTTCAATATAAATCGACTGAGGCCTTCAACAACAAGGAGAAATAACAGCGGTGACAGTGGGCATCCTTGTCGTAGGCCCCTGCCAGCGTGAAAGAATGGACTCGCTGAACCATTTATCAGGACAGCAAAGCTCACCGTGGTGATGCAGGCCATAATCCATCGTATAAATTCATAGCAGAAGCCCAGGTGTGTTAGAAGCATCCGGATATATAGCCAACTAACCCGATCAAATGCTTTGGAGAGATCAATTTTGATCACAGCACCCTTCTGCTTCTGCACCTTCATAGTGTGTATTCCTTCCTGTGCAACTCCAATGGCCTCATGGATTTGCCGGCCTTCCAAGAACCCAAACTGTTCACTAGAAATATTCTGAGACAGGATAATCTTGAGTCTCCTCGCCATAACCTTTGAAATAATCTTATAGATGCAGTTGCAGAGAGAGATAGGTCTGAATTCATCAAAGCTTTCAAGCTTGTCCGATTTAGGAATGAGAGCTAAAAAGGTTGAATTGAAGGGTCCATGTATAAATCCAGCCTTTCTAGATTCTTTCACCACATTCAAAAGTTCTTCTCCGAACAAATCAAAGAAACCCAAGAAAAATTCTATAGGCCACCCATCGGGCCCCGGACTCTTATCTTTTTGGAAGGAGTGCATAACCTGCGAGAGCTCATCCGGCAACACCTGCGCCATTAACATAATGTTCTCCTCCTCTCCCACAAAACGAGGGAAGAGTTGAGCCATCCGAATAACCTCAGCGATAGAGGCCCCAGGTTGTGCAGTGAATAAGTCTCCAAAGTGTCGTACCCCCATATCAGCCAAACCATCAAAGCTGGAGACGTGTTCCCCGTCAGTAGAGGATAGTTCCCAAATAGAGTTAGTGTCTTTTCTCCCCTTTGCATAGGCTTGAAAAAAATTTGTGTTCTCGTCCCCACACTGTAGCCAGAGCGCCCTGCTTTTCATTCTCCACATCTCTTCTCTCTCAGACAGAATCACATTTCTGCAGCATTCCCACTCCAACAGCTCACCTTTCTGCACTTCATCCAGATAACCCATGCCCCTACTGTGTAGTAGTCGATCAATATTCAGCTCAGCATCCCTCAGCTTCTGATCATCTTTCCCTCGTTTTTCAGAGGCCCAGAGAATGGTGGCCTCTTTTATTCGCTTGAGATTGAGTTGAAAGTGTACTCCCGCATGTTCCAGAGACTCCGGTGGTCGATGAACCCACTGAGCCTGTACTAATTTAAGAAAATACTCCTCCTTCAACCAGCTAGGATTGAATTTGAATGGGCTGGGGGGTTTTTCTCTACCACCTCTTAATTCCAGAAGGATTGGGCAGTGGTCTGAAACCCCCCCTGTCCCAACCCATTGCTTGACCACATCAACTCCCAGAGCCAACACATCAGTCACCAGAAACCTATCCAGCCTCTTAGCCACCCGTTGATCCCCTGTTCTCTTATTCCTCCATGTGGGGGATAACCTGTTAGGTAGTATGTCAAGAAGGTCCTTTCTTGCAAATGCTTGTATAAAGTAATTTGCTAGTGGATCCGGAGCAGCCCGAGGCCCCCAAACTTCAGAAGTCCCCAGTGTAAGGTTGAGATCCCCACCCAAAATCACATCCCTTCCAGCAAAGATGTCCATACTAAACAAAGAGTCCCAGAATCCAACCCTATTTAAATAGGGCCCATAGATATTGAGAACTGTGATCCTCCTCCCCATTGATGCATCCCATACTTCCAATCCAATACCAGAGGGAATGCCCCAAGAGCAATCATATCTGCAGCTTTTCATCTTCCAGCCTGTGGCCAGCCCTCCAGAGCGTCCACGAGCATCCACACCAACAAACTTCCAACCAGGTAGCAATAGTTCCAATGCCCGAACAACCTCCTCACTGCCACCCAAAGTTTCTTGTAACAGTATAACATCCGGTTGATTTAAATCCACCAACCTCCGAAGTGACGATTTTTTAATGGGACTCGCCAACCCACGACAGTTGAAAGACAATAATTTCATATGAAACCCCCTTCCTGGGTTTTCGCTGCTCTAAGTGCCCATTCGATAGAGGATTGTGTACCCATAACTAAATCAACTTTTGCCCGCTCTTGAGCTATTGACAAATGAGATTTTCGGCCCTGCCCTTTCCCCCCAACACTAAAAGCCACTTCAGAAAGTCCCTTACCCCCCGATCCATCAGCAGTGATCACCCTATTTCAGAGAGCATATCGGATACTACGTCCAGAGCTGGGGGAATGTTTAGTCGAAACAATGGACGGTGTGTATACACTATCCAAAACAGAACAAGGAGCAACAGGACAAATAGCAGATCTGACCGGAGGAAATGTCCCAAGACAATCCTCCCCCAAAACAATAGGGTCATTAAGTAAAGAAACAGCAGAGGATAAGTGATGAGACAAACCCAAGTTGTTCGAAGATGAGCCCCGACGGATAGTTAACAGCTCCTGTAGCTTCCTGGAGGCTGCCCGCGTCAATGGTGTCGTGGTACCCATATTTGCCCCTGCTTCAACCGATTCCTTGTTCCCAAGGACAGCCAAACCAGTGTTCGCCAGTGTTACCGAATGTTCCATGGATCCCTGCTGCCCACTCACTGCGTCGGGTACCACCGGAGAATGTTCTGCCCAGTTGCCAAAAGGAGGCTCGAAAGTTTCATCTCCCATCGCCAATGTGCTCACCACCTTCTCAGTGCAATCAGCAGCTGCTGCCATGACCTTCGGTCTGCTACCCCTAAATGATAATGGGCAACAGGCAACCAAATGTCCATAAGTGTGACAGCGGTGGCACCTAAACGGCACACCCACATAGTCCAGAATTTGAACGAATGCCCCATCCTTCGTTTGTACATTGATCTCAGCCGTTAACCCCAGTCGAAGATCGATGTTAACCAAAATCTTTGCCATTGTATAAATGTCTGTTTCAATATGGGAGTAATCAGAGCATACATAGTCTCCAAGGTAGTTCCCAATCGCTGCAAACCGTGTTTCATTCCATAGGTGCATGGGAAACCCGGGAAGCTTCACCCATAGCGGTTCTTTGTCAATTTTCTCCTGTTTGGAATCGAAGAAAGGAGACCAACGTTTCAGGATGATAGGGACGCCCAACATTGACCAATGTCGGCGTAAGACTACATCAACCTCCCCAATATTCGACAGTATGAAGGAGAACCATCCTTTCGTTAAAACCCGAACAATAGGTGCAGTAGCCACGATATCTTTCCACTGCTCGGCTGCCCATCGCTAGAGGGAACCTTGTCCAAGTCTCTTACCACGGACATGTCCAACCACTGCAATTTGTGTGAAATCCTCTGCCTCCTCAATCGAGACATCCACGCCCAGCACAAGCTTATCCTTCCTCTTTCGTTCCTTGACCTTTTTAGCAGTGTTTTTGTGTGATTCTGCCATCGTAGAGACCCCTGCTCGAGGAGCTAGCAGGGATGCATCTACAGGTAGAGTATCTCCACCACCAGTAGCTCCCGCTATATGTCCACTGGAAGAGTAACCCAATCCTCCGCTACCCTGTCCCCTGTCATCAGAATCACAAAATTCCACTGACCTAACCAAATTCCCAACGGATAAGGTGTCCAAACCGCCACCCTGGTCCTTCCTCCGTCTGCCACTTCTAGTCAGTGTATCAATCCCCTCCACACGTAAGGCATCCGAGCAGGTTGGGAAGTTTGTGAAAGTCCCCAATTGTGGTTGTAGTGTCCGCCCTAAAAGGTCTGCCAAGTCTGGCCGGTCATCCGAGGGCCCAGGAAAAAACCCTGCCCCCTGCCTGTCAAGAGTGATCCCGTTGATTCCCTCGACCCAGAGGCCGCAGCATTGATTGTTCCAAGATCGAAAATCCCTCTGGCACATTCTCCATCCGAGGTGTAGTCCACCTCCTGCTCATAACTGCTCGCCATAATGCCCCAGATCAACAGGGCTGACAGGATAGAAACCCCAGATCCCAATCCCCAATCCACCGTACAAAATTCCCACTATCTTCACCACCCAATCCACCAATATCCCCAATCTACTCCGAATAGCCACGGCCACATCAATCCATCTGCAATCCCCGTCAGTATTCCACCCATCTCCAAAAATCAGTCAAAGATCAGCAATGCCAGCCAATTCCATTGAATGCCCAAATCTCCAGAATCAGAAACCCTGTAGGTCAATCTGCCGACGTTCTCAACACTCATATCCTGAAAACCCAAGGTTCTTGGATCTCATCTTTACCAGCGTTATCAACGATCAGCGACCGTAATCTTGGAGCTCGCCATCTTCATCTGTCAAAGGTCTGGGCGATAATAAAAAAGATCATCTGCATATGGCCTACGCAGTATCTGGTCTCCTGATCACGCACCACAGCATCCTCCTCCACAATGGGTAAATGACAGTATGAAGGTCGTCCAGCGCACTCAGAATCCCTCCAACATTGCTGCAACGTACACCTTCGATGCGCTTTCTTGGAGCTTCAGGCCACCTTTTTAATTATATTGATGTTATGTTTATCGAGACCTTTATATTAATCTAAACAATTCATCGAATTTTGCAAGTCTTCACATTTATTTTAAAATAATATCTTTCTCATTTAGACAAATTATTATATTTTAAGGCTTGAATACATTTGATTGTTTCTACACCTTAAAAGAATATATACCAAACTTTGCAGGCAAAACAAAGCATTTTCCCATTTGAACTAAAGATTCATATTTTGTAAATTATTTCTTTTGATCAAAATGATATTTCTTTTCTTAAAAATTTCATACTTATCAAACTTTTGCACATCTAAGCTATTGTGACTAAACATTTTTGAACATTCTCTTTTATTTAATCCAATATTTTAAAATGTTCAAAATACTTTTTAGTTAAAGCTTTATGGTTTTCTTCAAATTATTCCTCATAAAACAAAGCAAAAACCTTTTAGAAAATGTGCAATAGAATTATCATTATGAAAGAGATAAAAGAAAATTTTCAATCTTTACTAATTCATTAATATCATGTCATAACTTTTGAATATGGCTAAAGATCCTTCCACATGGGGAGAATGACAAACTTAAAAATCCCACCTTTAAGTTTTAAAAATAATATGCATGAAAAGTTTTCCATTTTTTATTTGAAACAAAATTTTAAATTTTATATAATTATTTGTGTTTGTCTTGTTCTTGCAGGAGGACTTGTGCATTTACGAATCCAATGCATTTCCAAATGGAAAAAATTTCAAAGAGGATTTTAGATTTGCCGTTATACTCTAATAATAAAGAATGCCATGCAGGAATATTACGTGTAAGTCAGAGCATAAAGGAATCACCAAACCGTTCACTCAATTTTCCGGCTTAAAAGGAATAACACGTAGACAAAATCAATGAAGGTTTGATGACGAAGATGGATAAATTCATAACAGAGTACCAAAATTGTCGAGATTGTTCTTCCAAATATCAAAATAAATTGCAGGGTTTAAGACCATGTTTTTATTTCTGCCAGATAATCGCCGATTGATTGCATATCATTTCCACGCTGCTAAATAGGTTGTTGAGACAATAAATTTTTGCCATCTTTCCAGGATTGCTGCACTGGATTGTAGAGATCTGGGGTCTCACACATTTGTTATCTTTATTCTGGAAAATGCATCAATGCAAAATAGTTACGGAGCAGTGCTATCTGTACGCAAAGATTCGTGTGCCACGAGAAAGAAGTTTATGCCACGTCTCCTGGGAAACATAGTTTTACCAAGTCGGCGATAGAATTCATCATATTTCTATCGAAGGAATTACAGTAGCTCAATTTGTTTTCGAATTGCGTCACCAAATGTGGACTTCAACTAAGATAAAATATCATATTCCGTGTGTGCAGGTTTGATGGCAAAGCTGTGAGGATGAAAGAAAATTACCAGGTCAAAGTGGAGCAAAGTCATTGCGGTAGAAAATTTCACCAGAAAGGAAACCAACCCGTTAATATGGCAGGGAAGATGGCGGGCAGGTCGCACAGCGAGTAGAATTGAGAATTAATTTGGGGATTCAACTCATCAAACAAGACCAGAAATAGTAGATTCGTTGCCTGAAATTAAGGGAGAAAACAAACTCCTGTAGCTTATATAAAGCAAAGAATTCGATTGCAAAAGGGGGGTTGATCTCAGCAGAATAGAGAGGACTTTGTAATTTTCAATTCTGTTTCTACTTGTAAATCTTTATATTTGCAGATAGAAGGAGAGATTCTGCCAGAAGTGATTTATGGTTATGTAAAGAGATCTGTGTTCTTTAATCCAGAAATATTTGCAACCAGAGATTACTGCTATTACTGTTCCAAGATTCTTTCAACAATTTTAGTGAGATTGTACTTTGTTGCTGTTCTTTACTTATTTGTTGGATAGAATGTTTTCTAACACATTTTCTTCATACATTCTTACAAAATCTTATTTTTATTTGCTTAGAATGACTAATTTCATTGTGTTTGAATGTTTGGGAGAGTCACAGATATCTGATGTAATAAGCAACATGTGAATTTATTTGTTGGATAGAATGTTTTCTAACACATTTTCTTCATACATTCTTACAAAATCTTATTTTTATTTGCTTAGAATGACTAATTTCATTGTGTTTGAATATTTGGGACAGTCACAGATATCTGATGTAATAAGCAACATGTAAATCAGTAATTAATTTGTTAATTATTCGGTTTTGAATATGTTGATGTGCTTTAAAAATTATATTTTATTTGAACTTCTTTAAATAAACTATAATTAAATCATACTCTTTATGCATCATAAATTATTCTTCTAAACTTGCTCCTGATCAGGATAGTTAGGATAGGTAATTTTAGAAATAGATTAATTAGTAGTTTTATTTAGATTTATTTCGTAATTACAACCTATAGGACTTTTTAGGAGCTACTAAACTGTTGTTTACAGTTTAGGAGCTACTAAATTTTCTGTGTTTCAATTTTTAATTGCATCATAGATTAGGTTAGCTTGCATCTTAGGGTTTTAGTTACATTTTTAGGAATTTAGACAACCAGATTGAGAGACTCCCTTTCTGGGGATCATATCATAAAGGTAGCAGGGCCTTTATTCCTGTGAGAGTTAGCTATTTCAAACACATCGGAAGCTGCTGTAAGTGACCTGTGTGGGTTATCTCTCCTTCGTTGGCCTCGGTCACAAAATCGGGCCAACAGTTTCCAAAGGCGAACCTCATGTTGGATGTGATCCTTCAAAGTTCCAATAAAGATATCCAACGAATTATGTTCTGAAATATTCTTCACTCTGAGACTTAGGTTCTGAAATTTCTTGGTGTGCTCACTAACTGGGCATTTTTGCTTGAGATTTACCAACTGGATGAAGAAGGTGTTTCTCTTTATATCCCCATAATGTGAAATCAATTATTATGTGAATATAGACCAAGAGATAATAGAGTCCTTTTTACGGTCACAAAGCCATTGGTACCATACAAATTGATCAGGATCTAAATATAAGGATGCAATAGTTACATTCTGCAAAGTTGGAACCTGTTGTAGATCAAAGAACTACTCCATCTGGAATATCCATGCTATTGGATCATTGCAATCAAACTTTCTCATGTCAATATTGGGAAGTTGGGTATCCCTTGGTGACCATCCCTGATTATTTCCATTATCAGAATCATTTCCTCTTGGAATATTCTTATTCATGGAATGTCTTTCAACATGGACCTTAGCTTTATCCTCCTGAGTATCATGGAACACATCATCACCTGGAGAAGTATCCTTTGAATTTTGTATGAGATTAGCAATATTTTCCATTTGTTCCATCGACCCTTTCATATTTTCTTCCATCTTATTATCCATATGTTTCATCAACTTCCCCTCTAAATTTGTATTTCTTCATAACTATAAATTTTACTATTAAGAAATACACAATACCTTTATATGTCCTTATTTTACAAAACATGTTCACAAACAAGCCTTCCATAAAAATTATATTATAGAAGGGGATGATCCCTTTATACAAGCATCAACCAAGAAACACAAGAGCAAGTGTATAGGACCAACTAGATGTGTGGATATTAATAAATTGGAGGAAAAAAATGAAATTCATATTAATGATAGGAACCAACCCATTGACCCAAGCTCTGTGAAGCTAGCGTCAATACTAAGTGTACTTGATAGGGAAATGGTTGCAATCATGTATTCTCGTTGGAGGAAGGTTTCAAATCAACTAAAAGAGGACTTGTGGGACAAAAAGAATGTGATTACTACACATTTGTATATATGTTTGTTACATTTGTATTTTTACATGATTTCAATGTTTATTTTCAACCAATGGATGACATATAATAATTGTTGTAGTTGAGGGGATTGCATTGTTACCAATGATACATAATATATTATACAAGCATGCACAAGACACAGATACAAGTAGATGGAAGGTGGAGAGAAGCACAAGCCTTTATATTACTCAGCAATGTGGACAATACACAGAACAGATCTAAGATTACAGTACACGGCTCACCAGCCTATATTTATATGCATTTACAATCAGTTATGTAACTGTCATTTCGGTGCAACTGACCAACATGGACCGACTGGTCGACACAACTTGTAAACCTACATTACAAAATGTCGGGCAGAGGGCTTAGTCAACAGGTCGACTTAGGCTCCTCCAACATCTCCCCCACCTCAAAAAAATTTTCATCCCGAAGAAATGAGGAGATGTGTCTAACTAGTACAAAATTTATGTGGCTATCACTGTGATGTCTGAAGGGAACTGGTCATTGTTTTTTGTTGTATGCATACCTCAACGATTGCTTTGTCTGAGATAGATAGCTGGTGTTGAAAATACTCCCAAGTGCGCAGCGTGTTTTGGATATCCATGGTAAGTGTTGTAAGGCTTGACAAGGCGACTATCTTTTCTTGTGTTGTCTTGCTCTATAGATGAATTAAGTCAGGCCCAAATAAATTAATTTTCTCATTGGCAGCTGTAAGCAGGTTTTGGAGATGTGGTCAGAGTTGTTCTGCTTTGAGGAGGCTATGTCAGGCCTGACTCATCCACTGTTCTTCCTCTTTTTTCTAACTTCTCCAATTTCTCGTTTTCCCTCACAATCTGTTCTTCAATGGTTCGGCCCATGGTGTCGTTAGCTACTCAGCATTGCTGATGAAGATTGCTAATTAGTTCGTGTGTCTCCCGCATTTCTTTAAATACATTTCCATAATGTGTGTACCAATTATGGAGGACGTCAGTTACTGTAGCTTCCTGATCATTCTATTGGATGAGCTGATCATGCACTGAGGTGAACACTTCATATTGTTCAGACATCAGGGACGATGTTTCTATGGCCTGTTCCTGTCGGTCTCTGGTGAACTCATCGTATAATGTTGACACGACAAATTGAAACAATTGAAAAGCTTTATCAAGTGTGTTGGTCGTGTTGGATCTGGATGGAAGTGGGATGAATTGTTGTGCTAAGTCTTGACACAGCAAAAAATACAGTTTGGTCCTCCTCTAGCTGGTGAATGCGGTCTTTGGCTGCCAGTTTTCTATGTCGTTGTTCGCAATTAATTGCATCGGCAAGCAGGTCGAGCTCTGTCTGCGTTGCCTATTGTGGATTGTATGTCGAAATGGGCCCAAATTGGTCAAGATGTACAAATAAGTGACCTGGTTGATAGATATCGTCCAGATGCTGCTGCTGTTGTTGATGTTCTTTGTCTTGTCGTCATTTTTCTTTATGCTGCTTATTCTTGGACTTTCCTTGAGATTTTGGGGCCTCTATTTGTTGTTCTGATTCTTTTCGTATCTCAGCTACTTCTTATTGATGTCCTGCTTCTACTTGTGCTTCGACAATGTTTTTTTCTGCTTGTACTTAACTTCCTGGTACAGCTGCTATGTCTGTTTGGAGTGCTTCCTCGACTGCTGCTTGATTGGCTTGTTCTATTGGCTCGACTGCTGCTGTCGTGGCTTCTCGAACTGGTGTTTCTTTCTCTTCAAGTTGAATTGCTTCTAATGTTGTAGTGGTCCCGTAGGAAAGGGTGGGGGACAACACACTGACTTCACCAGTCGGCAACTCAAGTGTTTCGTCGACTTGGGGGGAGGGGGTGGAATGGGACTGCCAGACGGTTCCAGCCTGACTAAAGGATATAAAACTTCTGGGATTAATGGTTCGAATTCATCGCAAATTTCAAGTTCTGGGGACTATTCTGGTGGGTTGACAACATGTCGAGGAGGTGAATGGGCTTCCACCGACGGGTTAACTAGAAAAGGGGTGAAAGATGAGGTTTCTTTAGCAACAATTGGGCTAGTTGGGTCAGGATTTCGCTAGAGGTGGGTATGACGCATACCAATTACTTGTGGAACTACAACTTCCGGAGTAGAGGGTGGATCGGTCGAAGTGTTCATGGTGGGTGTATAGGTTCAGTCGGTACACCGGTGTCGTCAAAGATAGGTTTTTTAATAAGGAAATCCCTCCATTTAGGAAAAATAGTGGGAAGCTGGGAAATGAACTGGTTAAGGTCATTTTCGACTTGGATTAATTAGAATCCGGGGCATTTCTATGCTCAGTATAGGTCTAACCATGCGTTGACATTTATCACATTTGTTTACAAACTCTCGACAGTCTTTGTGAACTGTTGGCCACCAAAGTCCATCCTACAAAATCTTTCTCACTGTTATATCAGCATGGTAATGTCCTCCTTCCGGTCCGTAGTGTGCTTCTGAAAGTATGCTCTGTTGCTCATGCTTAACTGCACACCGACACAAAACATCATCTAGACCATGTTTGTACAGGAATCCATTGATGATAGAGTAAGGGGCAGCTTTCATTGCAAGAATATTCTTCTTCTTCTCTGGCATTCCTTCCGAAGCTTGTCCATCCTCGAGGAATTGTGAGATCTCTACAAGTTCCTAGGGGACATCTTCAATTCTAAATAGGTGTGCGTCAGGAAGATTATCTTCTATACCTGTCGGCTCCTCTCCGGTATCAATTCTTGACAAATGGTCGGGTCCAACATTCGCCTTACCTGGTCGGATTATTACTTCAAATTGAAACTCCTGAAATAGTAATAGCCAACGACATAATCTCCCATGATGCAATCATTTATTTACTAAATACTTCAAGGCTTGATGGTCTGTGTAGAATACAAAAGGATTAGCCAATAGGTAATGCTGGTATTTCTGCAGTGCAAATACCATTCCTAATGCTTCTCTTTCTATGGTAGAATAATTCCTCTCTGCTTTGTTCAGCTTCCTGCTGCTGAACGCATTATGGTAGTCCATTCCATCATCTTTGGTTTGTGTTAAAATAGCGTCGACTGCTATTCCAGATGCATCAATATGGACATGGAACTTAACCGACCAATTTGGAAAATGTAGGATGGGTGCTTCGACAATTTTTCTCTTTAATATGTCGAGTGATGTATTGCACTCCTCGTTCCATCTGTACTCCTGATTTTCTTTCAATAATTCTTCCAGAGCATATGTCATATCGGAATAATGTCTGATGAACTTTCTGTAGTATCCCTTATGACCCAATAGGATTCGCACTTGTTTAGGATTTACTGGGGGATTCAAGTCGAGAATGATTTTTATTTTGGCATAGTCGACCTTGATGCCTTCTTTACAAACTACATGGCCCAGAAGTATTCTGATAGGAGTCGCAAAGATGCACTTCTTTATGTTACGCGATAACTGAATCTGTCGACAATGTTCAAGCATTAACCGAAGCCATTTACAATGGTCTCTCAACATAGAGTAAATTTTCCAATTATCAAAATAGATAGCCATCGTTTTGTAGATGTACTCCTGGAAGGCTTTGACGACAATACGAGAAAAGACCGTCAGTGCATTTTTTAGACCAAATGGCATGACTTTGTAAGCAAACGACCCAAATTCACACATGAATGTGGTCTTTTTTTATCTTCTTTGGCTATAGGTACTTGGTTGTACCTAGAAAATCCATCCATGAATGAGTAACACTCATGTCCTCCAACTTCATTTACGATTTCGTCGGCGAATGGCATAGGAAATGGGTCGGTGAGTGTAACTTTATTAAGTTCGCAAAAATCGACACAAATCCTCAATCGTGTCAGGTCATGCTTCTTCGGATGAACCACCATTGGACTCGCCCATTCTGATTGATCAATAGGGTATATAATTCCAGCTTCAAGCATACTCTCAATCTCCTTCTTCACAATGTCTTTGTCTTTATGTGCAAGTTTATACGATCTTTTCTTCACCGGTTTGGCGTCTAATTGGATGTCAATATTCATTTCCCCCATCTCCTGCACAAGCCCTTTCAAGTCTTTATAGTCACATGCAAATACATCCTGAAATTCCTTAAGGAGACTGGTGATTTCTGCAGTCTGCTCCTCGTTCCAGTAGTCGCCAATTTTCGCCATCTTAGGTCTATCGTCATTTGAAATATCAACTTCTTTAATTTTAACCTTTGCGTCCATCCACTTCAGAATGCGAATTTCATTGATTGGTCTCTCTCCTTCCTTCAACTGTGTGAATTGTGGTGGAACATCTTCTTCTATGTAATCTCTATATTGAAATATTCTTTTATAGGCTTCGATGTGGCAAGGTGATCTTCTCCCCACTGAAAGCTTTTCCCGACTGACGTTTCCATATCCAAGCGCAGTCATGTCAAATTTTGGATCTCCTTCGACTGAATATTAAGGGAGGCAGTTATCTGTCGAACAATTTGCATTTCTTCTGCAGGTAGATTTTCTGTCGGCCGCAAAAATTCTTTAATTTGGTTGCTCGCTTCTACCAACTGCTCCTCCTTCAGGAAAAACTGGAAGAATTTGATAAAGTTTCCTTTAAGTTATTTCCATACAAACATCTCTCCTCTTGCTTCCTCCATTTTATACCATTTATTAGGAAAGTAGGTGAGTGTACTTGGAAAGAGGTGTGGCCAAGCCCTTTCATCCTTGTATCCCAGTCTTCGCCATTATTTTTCGCATTTGTCGATATGAGCCTAAGGATTTGTCCTTGAGTGAAAGTTTGGATATCTTCCTAAGCTATTAACTTCTTTCCTCCAAACCGTTCAAAAAAATATGTCGACACACTGGTCCATGTTTGGAGTCGTGACTGATGAGTATCCCACCATCTCACAGCCTGTCCTGTGGATTTCTCGAACAGACTCTGCAATATTCCTTATTCACTGACATGTTTCGAAACTTCCTCGACATGTGCTGTCGGTGATTGACATTCTTTATATCTCAGCGCCGGATGATGTGTAGGTTCAATCTTCGTTGGTGCAAGAGTCGGGTATTCACAAACTTTCCGCTCAAATATTTTTGGGATGGTCGAGACCAAGAAACACTTCTTGAATTTTTTTTTCAAGATGGCTTCCACTGTCTAGCATTATCTTGTGTGAAGATCATAGTTTTCCATCTACCAGTCATAAAGTTCAGCATCGAAATTATATCTGACCGAAGCAGGGTCTCCCAGATGGAGTTCCCCCTGAGAATTTGGTTCAACATAGTCCTCATTGTTTTCTATTCGATAAAGTTGTATGATATCATTATCGTCCTCGATAGGTTCATACCAAGGTTCTCCCTAAGATGGGGAAATTAGTACTATTACCTTCTGACCGTTGTCTTTTAGTTTGATGTGACCCTTATCAAGTGAAATCAAAGCCTTCATCTTTCATCCCCATGGTCGGCCAACCAGAGATGGAAAGGAACTTGCGCCATCCTTTGGATTTATGATTTCAAAATCAATTTTTGTCTTTATGCCTTTAATGGATGTTTCCACTTCTCTCCAGACTCCAATCAGATCAATGAGTCCTTGATACATGAGCTAATTTAGATAAATGCCTGGTTCTTGTAGTGTTGGTCGACCTAATTGGTCCCAAGTATCACGAGTCATGATATTGACTTGAGAACCAAAGTCGAGTATGATTTGTCGGACGTGATATCCATGTATCTCGAGGTTGACAAGTGGGTCGGCATCATTTTTGTCTTTTTGATTAAGTCGGAAAATGTTTTTAGCTTGTCTTTGCACGACAGGTTTATTTTTTATTTTATGCAACATGTCAATTAGTTTTCCCACAGCTTCATCTTTAGAAATTAAATTAACCAATTCATTAATTTCTTCGTGTCAACTTTCTTCATTGTCTTCCTGTGCTTCCAAATCAGAAAATATGTCAGATGCATTTTTAAACAAAGATTTGTATTTAACAGGATTTGGATAATACTATTTGCTTACTATTCTTCTTATTTGAGGTTTATCTGGACCAATATGAGTGCCTTGTCTAGTTACAATTTGCAATTTTTTCGTATGAATCACATCACACTTCGGGACACAAGACAAGACATGAACATTCTTTTTATTAGTAATTTTTTCAATCATGGTAGGGAAATCCTCTAAACGTTGATTTCCTACCCCACATTTATTACAAAATTTTATATCAGTTCTATCTTTATACGGACATTCTGCATGGTGGTGCTCTTCGTTGAAACAGGTGAAACATTGGCCAGGTCGGTGTGGTTGGAAATATGGATTGTTATTTCCACAACCTCGTCCTCAACCTCGGTATCCTTCACGTTTATTATAGTTATCATTTCGTTGATCATATCTTTGTCCATCATATCACGGGTATCTATCATTTCGATCATTGTGGTCGTAATGGTCATTCCTTTCATCTCTATCATTGCGATCCTATCTATCGTGTCACTGCTCAACAGAATTTGTTTGGTAAACTGCATGATAGTTATGTTTGTTCTTCAAGTTTAGATGACATTTTGTGATAGAATGCGTGTCGACTTCACAGATTTGACACCACTTTGCTTGTTTATTCTTCATATTATATGGGAAGTTGTCTGTCTTGTGTAAATCATAGTCTTGACATAAGTCGCAAAAGCATCTTGATTGAAAAAATTTAACATCTTATCGTCGCTCCTCCATACGACAAGAGTCCTTGTGATGTCCTGCAGTGGAGCATTTCGTACACCACACTTCTGAGCCTTTCAAGCTGATATCTCAGATAGACTATTGCATGCTATCCAACCGCTCTTCGATGTGTCTATTGACAGGAGCCAAGGGATACTCATCATCCATTTCAATATCCAAAGCCTTTGTCAAGGCCTCTTCATATGAATTGACACTTTGCCAGCGTACGTGTACTTTAATTTTTCTAATCATCCCAGCCATGAACCATTTGATTATAAGTTTTTCTTCAATTTCGTAGTCAATCTAGCTCAAGAGATCCTTGAATCTCTTATCGTATTCCTTCACGGTCTCCGTTGGCCTCTGGACTGTCGTCTTCAATTTTTCAGGAGCCAAGTATGTTTCATCTGAAGTCTTAAAGAAAGACAGGAAGCGCTGTTGAATTTGCACTTTCGTTGCATTTGGTGTTTTAGCGATGTACCCCATGTACCATGTAAGAGCTCTCTTTCTCATGGAGCCAGCAAACTGAGCCAACTGACGTTCTTCACTAGTAAGCTGGTTGGTTGTCCAGATTGATTCTCAAATGAACCAATGTATTTTTGGATCTTCATCCCCTTCATAGAATGGGAGGTGGGATGTCGTGTGCGACATGTTTGTTGCTATTTCAACTGCAAAATTATCTGGTGGTGTCGGCGGATTACCACCGGTGACATAATTAAGTGCTTGCTCGACCTCGACAGGTACTATAGTCAACTGACTCTCAAGAGTGGGTTCCTTGCTTCCAACGTCGGTATTTGGAACTTCTACTTCTTCGTTGTGTGTCAGAAATCTACTTTCTTCGACTTCTCCAAGCGAAATCGAGGCAAAATTTTGTGCTATCTAGGCTTCGTTATTCCTCCGAATTTCTGAAGTACTCAATGACTTGCTTCATGCTAGTAGTGGCGAGGGAGGTGCTTCTGCATGATCTAAATAGAGTAAGTGAAAACTTATGTTGGAGAAATCAGGTTGAAAGGTCACCCAGTTTCCTTCTTCCGGTCGATGAATCAGCAATCTGTTGACTTCATCACCTTCGTTACTGCAATGACTCCAAATGCTTGACTGGCCAGCGTGGAGTCCTAGATATTATTCGACGATGTCTTGCACTCGAACACTCTGAGTTAACTGCAATGGGGAAGGGGGTGTTCGTACCTCGGGCAACCGAACTTGGAGAGCTCTACCTCTCTCTATCCACAAGTCCTCATCCATTAGTGACAGATCATCATCGATGCCCCTTTCTTTGCAGGCTCGACTTAGCTCTTGCAGATTCCCTTCAGCATCTGTCACGATACCTGGACCTCACTTCTTCCGAAGAGCACTGGATTTCTCCCTCAACTCATCATGCCGCTTCTTCCTTTTTTCTCTTTCAATTTTCTAGATGTCCGTAGTGCTTTTATGGCTCATCGTTCTGTCTTTGTCGAATTTATCGGATCTCTCACTGCTGGTCATGTCTCCCTTTTATATGTCGGCCTTCATCAACTCTCTACTCCATCAGAACATGCTCTATCACCCCCCAATGCCGACCCAAAGTTATCTAAGAAATTGGGGAAGTGCAGGACGCCATTTGTTCAGAAAGTACTCACATTCGCACTCACGTACAAATTTTTCCCACTAGCATTCTTTTTCCTCCCAATTCGAATTTGGAATTGGTGAGAGTAGTAATGGTCATGTTTCGACAATGTGCACAATGCCTTTGTCGATTAAAATTTGAACAAAAGAGTCAGCAAGGAACACAAGAAATGATTGGTCAAGTCGGTGAAGAACATTTTTCTTACTTCGTAGACAAAGACTCGCTCTTCAATCGTATGTTCTTCATAGAACTCGTCAGCAATCTTCTCACACCATTCAAACAGATTTGTGCGACCTCCGTTCATCAAATTCAAAATCAACTTTCACTCCTCTTCATCTGCTGGTCTTCTCATCCAATACCTTCTTTAGCGTGAACAACACGGATTCTACAAATTTTTCATGGGTCTCAGTAAAGAACTTCTCCCTTGCTTGAGCAATCGTCAACTTGTTTCGCCTTGCATAGTTTTGCAGATAGTTAGCAATCTTCTTCTCCCACCATTCTTTGATCTCTTGCCCTGATATCATTGAACATGCTTGCTATTCTTATTGTATATGCATCACCGGAAACGGAACCAATGTTGTAGTCGAGGGGATTGCATTGTTACCAGTGATACATAATATATTATACAAGCATGCACAACACACAGATACAAGTAGATGGAAGGTGGAGAGAAGCACAAGGCTTTATATTACTCAGCAATGCGAACAATACACAAAACAGATCTAAGATTACAGTACATGGCTCACCAGCCTATATTTATATGCATTTACAATCAATTATGTAACTGTCTTGTCGACACAACTTTCAACTTACATTACAAAAGTTCGGGCTGAGGGCTTAGTCGACAGGACGAATTAGGCTCCTCCAACAATAATTCAATGCTTATATGTTGCATGCAAGAGTCATAATCTCTACCATCCTTAAATATTATTGTATGCAATCTATAGACCATAAGACAAATATTCATGGGTACCGTTGGTTGACCAAAAGATATTGCGATCCTTGTGAATTCAATGATAAAATATTAATAAATGTTCCTCCAAATAAGATAAGTGAGACAATTTGGAAAGAGTTTGTCCAATCATGAACTACCACTAAATTCCTATTAATAAAAAAGTTGACATATTATAATCAAGTTACTTGTAGTGGCTAGTGGTTTGTAATATTGGATTATATTTTTTATTTTTCAATTGAGTAGAAGGAGATAAGGAGAACAAATAAGGTAAATATAGGAAAATAAGGGGACTTGCACACATCTGGACGTCGAGGTTTTCAAAGGGTCGAAGATGATATGGTAAGTATTTGTGATCAATATTAACATAGTTGGGACCCATTGTAATGTCAGAACTTAACCATAATATTTTACTTGTTGTAACTGGAAAAAATCTAGATCCTGTGATGATAATAAAACCATTAATAAGGAAGGCCTATGGAAATAGTGCCATCAAGAGAAGGATGGCACTCCAATCACACCAGTGGTTGGAAAAACAATAGTAAGCTCTCAACCTTCTAATTTAAACACTATTTAGCTTTCCATTTTACATATTGGAAATTTTTTCTAATATGAATTTCTTTAATTGCATCAAAATCATAGGAAAACAATGAAGAAGCACAACCTGAAGTTGCAACTGAACAATTTGCAAGTAGGGATGATGACCTTGCAAGGGTATTAGGGTCTAATGCGAGGCGATGATGCCATGGGTTTTGCCTAGGATTTACACCAACTAACTTGTTTGGAAAAAAATTATACAAGGATTCTCTAACTACCATCAAAGCTACAATCCAATAAAATGTACAAGAAATCGCATCTCTAAAAGCATAAATAGTTGTCTGGAGGGGTGTATCTCAAATGAAAATTTGCTTGATATGAAGGAAATGTTGTAAATGGAGGTCACAAGTTCAAATCACCTCGGCTTACCTGTTCCCCATGCTTGTGGGATGTGTAGGTGCACCTATGGGTGTAGTGGTAGTAGGAGGGATTTGACCCCTGGACCTCATGTCATGTGAGTACCAACCTCATCCCAGTTCCTGATTCCCCTAGTTACAAAAAAAACATAAACAATTGAAATCATGAAAATAATAGAAGCTATGGAGAAGGAAAATGTAATCGGAAATGAAAGTGTTAGTATCCAGTTCTTTACTCGTCTTTCAATGTACATTTTTACACTCTAATGTTTTCAATTATAATATCACATTGTTAATATGAATAGGCTCCTATTGTACACAATAAGCAAGTTGAAATCACACCTATAGCAGAGGTAAGTTTTTTTTTTAAATGAAGAACAATTTATTTTCATTTTTTCAATGTATGTCATATATTTTATTGCAATAGTAGAGTAATATAGTGGGGACAACAAACCTTGCCAAGGAAATATTTATAGAAATATTGAACTTCAATGCCGAGTCTGACATCCCTAATAAGTTTTGTAAAATTTTGTTATTTAGTTCAATTTTTTTTACCCCTTTCAAATTTCAATATATATTACAAATCATTATAATTAGGTGTAGAGTTTTTCATCAAAGTATTCTCAACATTTGATGTATAAAACTCCAACATCGACCACTAGAATTCAAATTGACAAAATGAAATCTCCAATCTTACTAAGTTGTCTGATTGCTTCTTTTTCGATCACCAATATTTAACTTGTTATTTCAGTGCATCTTACTTTGACTAATTGTTATACCTCAAATCATCACTTTGAGAATCATTTCGGGTCTTCATGTCATATCACCATGAAGAACCTAAATTTTACACCTCCTAGCAAGTAATGAGACTCATTTCCATGTTGGTACCTTCCTTAACCTTATATAGAGAGAAAATCCAACATTTCATGGTCGAATACCACCTTGCAAGATCCACTTTACCCATATTTCCGTGCACTGCTAGTGGTGCAAGGCACGAAATTACAAAATTTTCATGCCCTGCATGCCTGCAGGGGCGCGAAAATTTCAACTTCATCGTGTTTTGCTCATTATTGAGGGTGGTAAAATATTCTCAACCACCTTACTCCTTGAAGTTAGGATCTTGGATTCGATGGAGAAACTTTAGGGGTGAGGATTCCTCTTGAATCCCATCTCCTCCTTCTTCCTTGTTGTGAGTCATCTCCTTGATCCACCTTCTACTCCTTGAGATCCATTATTATCTCCTAGTGGTTGGTCTCCCAAATCCTATAAGAAGGAATCCATCCATAAGCTAGAGGGATAACATTGGAGGCATCAAACCTATGGTATTAAGAGATTTGCAGAGATAGCAAGAGGAGAAGCTTGGAAGGAGTGTTATTGATTTGGACATCAAGGTGAAAACACTTGCATTTATCTTCATTGGTCTCTTTAATAATATAACTTAGCCTATTCTTCCCATTTCATGTTTTTAATGGTGAATGCATGAAAGTGTTTATGTTTTCATAGTTAGATCTTGGTTTATATGTGCATTTATTTGGAGAATGTATTGTCCCCTATTCTGTAACAGGTACTCACATATGTGATTGAAGATTGGAATTGGAGCAATTCAAGAGAAACAAGGACAACCATCGATTCAAAGGTAAGTCATCTATTTGTTTCTTCTTCTCACAACTCTTCAGTTTATGTATGAATCAGATCTAGGAAGGATTTAGTGTCTATTTGTTTGGTTTCTGTCATAAATTGAGCTTAGTTTAATTTATGATAGGGTTTAACAACCTGTAGGAAGAATTCTCTAGCACAGAAATTGGCAACTCCACTGGGAAGATCCCAGTTTTCATTTGGTTATTAATTTTTTTGTTTTTTTACCCATTTGATCCATTATCTCTGCATTTTATCAATCCTTGACCTATGTTTATCAGTTTGATCCTCAACAATCAGTTCTTTGGGTCTGCAAACTTGAGAAAAACACAAAACATTTCGCAGAACTTCGCCCTTATCCACCTACAGAGAAATTTTGCGCCCCCCCCATACAACACAGAGCAAAAATATCTATGTTTTCGCGCCCCAGCAGTGCAGCAGAGCACGGAAATTCCAAAAAAATCGTGCCTGGGTGGTCTTCATGGGAGTGAAAATTCCTTGTGTCCCATCAAAATTTGGTTTTTTGCTTGTTGATTTTTGGTTTCTAATTTTTGGCTTGAGATCAGCTCTCTGATCCTATCAGACCTGTGTGATTCTAGTCTAACTCCCGCATTTCTTGCATTTGCTATTTGAACCCTTATTGAGATTGGTTTGCTTGATTTTCTCTTGGTTTGGATTTTTGAGTTAAGGTGACAAGAGTGAATTAGTTTTTGCTTGGAATCTTGACTTCTTTGTTGCAAAAGTGATCATTTTTTAAAATTCAAGGCATTTTTTTTGTTTATATTGGTTGGCATCCTTGAAAAAATTTATTAGAAATTTCATTGCTTGAGAAAAACTCTTTGCATTTGTAATTCTTTGAATTGGATTAGAAATTTTTTCTTCAAGATCTATTTCTCCTTCACTTAAAAGATCAAGTTGTTTTTTTTGCAATCATAAGACATTTGTTCTATTTACTTGTCATGCTTTGTACTCATTTGAAGTAGAAAAGAAAACAAGGAATTTTTTTTTCAATTAGTAGTTGGATTCGTTCATTTTGAAAGAGTAGTTTACTTTTTTGGTTTGCAATATAAAAGGAAAAGTAAAAAGTGAGTGGTTTTTCTCTTTTTTGAGAAGTTTTGTTTATGCTTGTTACACTTTGGGAACGAAAGAACTCTCTACTTTCCATAGCTAGAAATTCATTGAAAAGAAAACTTGCATTGATTCATTCACACATGCATGGTTTGAGTCAAGTCATAACACCATCAAGTTGCACTTCCGTCACCTCTTGAGTAATACAACTAGCTCTTAAAACCAATCTCCTAACTCAACACACATTAACCTCACTTAAGGATACAAAATAATCGTGTAGTTAGGTAATCCATCAGGGATAGGAATCCAAATAATTCCCCTTTGTCACTTTACATTTGAGACATAGTTGTTTTCCTTTAGGGTGCCCAAATCCTCTTGTACTTTTTGACACGGTTATACACAGATTTATTGGGAGGGCCTCCCATTCCACGGGTGTAAGCAGCAAGGACTATTTCCGTGTGTACTTTGTGGAATACCGCACTCCACTTAGCACCTAAGGATATCAATCCATTGTCTTCCTTGTAGTTTCTGGCCTCCATACCGGTTGTACAAGGGCTCAAAGGAAGAAGCTCCAATACACCTTCTCAAACGTTTCATGAACGAGGTATCTTAGTGACCTTCCTTTAGGGATCTTTTACCTAGGATCCATTTCGGTAGAGGGATATCCTTTCAGATTTTAGTCTCTCACTTCGTATTGTTTGACTTGGATTTCATCACCTTGCGAAGGATACGATCTGTTGAGATCTCCAAACCTTAGATAGGAGGATTTCCTGCTATTGTACCTTATAGCGAGTCTTTTATTTTTAGTGTTTCTTGTTGGATTTCTGGCCATTTTGTTGTAGCTCTCTTACTGTGACATCGGTCTCAGTGTAGTTTTTTTAGCTTTCTTTTTTGGCCTGTGCGCCTCTTCTTTTCCTATCTCCCCTTTTGCACATTGGTTTCTTCATGGTTTTTGATTTATTTTTCAAATGAGACTTCCCCTAGAAAATTCAGTCATGTTCCATGGAGGACCAACGGAAATCACAAAGACAATAAGGGAAGAGTCCCGAACCTGTGCCTAGAACTAGTTGCACGCCACCTTCACGCATACCCACCCCCCTACTAGCAAACCTGCTGACCAAGGGACGGTCCCACAATCACTTAGTATGACACCACCAGCTGTTATGGTACCCCAAACTCATAGCACAATCCCAAAGACTAGTAAAATCCCATAGACTAGTGTAGTATCGGAGGATAGCACCGCTCCAGTTATTCCATCACAATTTGATCTCCCCGAAGGATATGTCGAGGTTATCGAGGAATCCGATCCTTTCCCCTCTACAACGATCCAGCTCGCTGCGAACTTTAAACAACCTTTTGTACAGTTGGTAACCCCACTTTTCATATCTTCTCCCCCGGTTATACGTAGTTACGAAGTTGTATCTTCCAGCAATAGAAAATTCGGAATGCCTTCCCCTGATCTCCCTCCAGGCCATGATATCATGACATCCATTCGAGCGAAAATGGTTAGTCTATCCCACAAACAAGCGGCAAAGAAAAAATTTAGATGTGAAGTTGTGCAAATACGGGCTTCGACCTCATAATTCCCACCAATATATACGTCTCAAGTGGTCAATCCTTGTGATTCCAGAGCCCCCCAATCCACTTCCTATGATACTACATACGGCGTTTCGTTCGTAGGTCGATCTGTACCTAAAGATTGGATCCATCCAGAATATTTACCTGATGACTCAGGAACAACAAATTTTTGTATCCATCTTCATCATTGTGGAACACGACTCTGGTCCAAGGCCTCAACGATTTCCGCACTTTTCCATCTCCCATGCAATTAACGCTGGAAATTCCCCTCCAATATTATCCTCGTTTATTACCAAATGACATTTTTGGTTCTTCTTTAGGGAACATTTCTAGTCAGGGGACAAAATATAATTTCCCGTCGCTACCATTATCATCTGGAATTAGTGCCCAATCATCTTCATAAATCGATACCAAGAATGCAGCCAGCCAACCTGCATTTTAATTCTCTTCTAATGTTTTTGTTGGAAGGACTTCTATTCCTACTGTTAGGACACCCATTGTGACTAGATTTCAATCGTCAGCCACGATATATACCATCTCCGGAGGACAATCGTTTATTGGTGCCCCAAGTGGAACCACTAACCAACCTCCTCTATCAGGACCATCCGCCTTGTGGGGATCACAAACCTAACTTGTTGGAGGACAACCATTCATTAGTTCCCCAAATGGAATCAATAACCAACCTCCTCCATCAGCATCATTTTCTCCGTGGGGGCCTCAAACCCAACCTAGCGGAGGGAAAAAATTTGTTAGTACTCCAAGCGGGACCAACGCCCAATTTCCTTTGTTAGGCCCAATTCCTTCTTGGGGACCAAAAATCCCACCTACTGGGGGGAAACAGATATTTGGAAACCAGAATCCAACCGGGGGGCACACAAATCAACATCAATATTTTTACCCCCCCAATCCAAATTCTGGAATACTTCCTACTGTCTCAAACAATCAATGGAACCCACCCCCTCAAACCCCGCCTCTTAATCAGAGTGAAAAAACAATCCATGGGACTGCCCTTTCAGACACCTCGCCCTACTCAAGGTATGGGAAATTCACCCAATCAAGGATTTGGGAACTCTTCCTAGATCCCACAACCCCAGGTATCTACTCCATTTAATCCCACTCAACAGTATGCTCAACAACCTGTTTACAATTCAATTCTGAATCAATTGGTGAATCCTATGATTCCCAACCAACAACCGATTAACCAGATGGTCCCCAATTCATAGAACTTCCAACAGTACCCCGTGGGTAATACCTATGGGTATAATATGAAACAATATGGAGTGCAGGGCCCAACAGGCATCCTAGAACCCCATCAATATTATTCATTCCCACAACCCAATAGACAACTTCCCTTCCTGGAAACATTGGACCTACCCGATTTGTCGATACTAATAAATGATCCCATTTGGCATGAACCATATTGGCCACCCATTCTTGCCAAACTACCATCGGACATTCCAAAGTTCAATGCCAAACCTGGAGAAGACCCAAAAAATCACGTCATGACATTTCATCTTTGGTGTTCTTCGAACTCACTGATGGATGACTCTATACGATTCAGGCTCTTCCAACGTACACTCATCGGAATGGCAGCAAAATGGTATATCGAGCTACCACAACACTCTTTCAGAGATTTCAACACCCTTTCCATGCAGTTTTTGACACATTTTCAACTTCCCATTCGATATGAGACTGGCATGGACCTCTTAACTTCGTTGCGGAAATCTACTGCCACTCACATCTTCGATCATATTCATGAGTGGAGGAGACGCCGAAGATTAAGTAAGGCTCCTATCCCTTACCAATTACGGATTGATTGGTTTACAAATTCATTACTTCCACCCATTTCTAGGGATGCTGCAATGGGCAGGGTCATTATTGAAGAACAGGAAATCACTCGTGCCCAATACCTGGATTTGGTTTATTCCCAATATGGCACTCTATACGAACCATGATATGAATTGATTCCTCATGCCCCATGCCCTACTAGCGATCCATCTAGGCCCGCTACCGAACCACCTAGCGATGGTGTAGTTGGTTCTGTGAAGGCCCATCCTGCAACCAAATCTAGTGGACAACAAAGCACTAGTGCTCCACCTCAAACCCAAGCTGAATCCAAAAACTATACTTCTCCTGATCAGACTTCCGAGGTGAATGTCGTTCAATCCTCGCCACAACAACCCGGAGGGGAAAAAGAAGAATAATAAAGGGAAAACTAAAAAATGTTCTACTCAGCAGGAAAATCCTAAACCACAACAAACCAACGCTCATAACAAACCTAAATGGAAAGCTAATTTCCCTTGCCTCATATGCCAGGAAGACCACTATACAAAGGAATGAACTTACAAAGAGGAATTCAATAAATTTGTCAAAGGATCTTCCCGCCCAGCAATCTTAACTGAACCTTTCCCACATCAACAACAACAAATGGTTTCGCACAACCCCCTGCAAGGGGGAAACCAAAATGATAATACTCAACCACAGACATCTTCAAACCATGACATCCTTATGATGAGTAACGAGACTGTCCACATATCCACTCGATCAAAGACATATGATTATGTTCCCACTTCAAACAAGAATGGGAATTCCAAAGATAAAAATCCCTTGGAAGACATTCCTTCTACTCCTCCGCCTATAGGTTCTCTTCATATCGAAAGACCTCCTACTGACACTGTGTTGCACCCACCAAAGGCCGCCGTTTAAAAAGTGACATTCAAACCAAACACGCGAGCTACCCAAAATTAAAATATTGTTGAGGAATTAGCTCAAGCACCATGTGCAATGTCCACTCTCGAAGTTCTACAACGCTGTCCTACTCAACGTAGAACCTTATTGTCAGCACTTGGAGTTGTTGATCCCGACTCTTCCAATACAATCACGTTCAATTTGGAATACTTTAAGCCGAGACTATCTCATCAATTGGATTTCCAGATTCATACCAAAATTTGTGGAAACAACATCCATCGTACCTTCTTGGACGAGGGTGCTTCCACTTCCATCATGTCTTTATATTCTTGGTGAGATATCGGTTCTCCATAGGTAACTCAGTCTCCCATTACTTTAAAATATTTTGACAGCCGTGGTTTTCAACCTTATAGACTCATCCCATCACTCGTCGTAGAACTAAGGGGCAAAACCGTCTCTATCCATGTCGAAATCGTAGATGCTCCATTGGATTACAGCATCCTACTCGGATGCAATTGGTTTTATGCCATGACTGCCATAGCATCTTCCATTTTCCATTTGGTCCAATTTCCTCATCAAGGGAAAATTGTCACCATTGATCAATTAGACTTTTGCACTCCGAACATTCCCTCCAACACCACCAATAATGTCCCGATGTTGACACAAGATCAACATCATTATGAAGACATTGGTGTTGGCTTGCTAAAAGACTCCTCCATCATTGGATTATTTCCGTATCTCCCACTCCCGATCTTTTTTATCAATATGATCTCTTTGAGTACCTTTCAAACTCACGAATCTCATGATTCTTGGGTTATATCGAGTCCCGCCAAGTGTGAAACCATCGGCGTTTGCATGCCTCTGAACCGAAACCAAGCAACATACCATGTGATTCAATCCGCTTCTGATTGGATCAACATGATCAACTAGCATACGGTGGCACCTCTCCTACCTTGAATCAATTCATCCTTGCCCTCTATTGACTCCCTTTCACAAACTTTTCCTTCTGACAAGTCTATTATGGAGATCATGAGCATCGATGAACCACCATGGGAATATCACCATCATCGTTCTTCTTTCTCTACGATCCAGGAAATAGAACCGAATACAAAATCCATTGTTTCACCGGATATTGTCCACTCTAAATTTCCCATCCCTACACACAATGTGTTTTCTGAAGGAATCCTAGCAAACATTATAGAAACCATTCCAATTAACATATCCGTGAAACCTAGTATTGTGGAACAAATCCATTTAGGCCAAACCTGTACACCTACTGAGGTGGAATTCTATATTGCCTTATTTAAGGAGTTCCAGGATGTTTTTTCCTGGAGTTATGAAGAAATCCCCAGGGATAGACCCCTCTATAGTGGTTCATGAAATTCAAGTTTATCCTACTGCCCGACCCGTTCGGCAGAAACTCCAACCTGTCCATCTCCGCAAAACTGCAACCATTAAAGCGGAAGTTGAAAAAATTCTTCGTGCTGGTTTCATTTACCCTGACCCATTGACAGATTAGATGTCCAATATCGTTCATGTAGCTAAGAAACAAGGTACAATTAGGTTTTGCGTCGATTATAGATATTTGAACAAAGCTTGTCCCAAAGACAACTATCCAACTCCCTTTATTGACCAAATTATCGACAACTGTTTCTGGAACGTCATCTTTTCATTTATGGATGGCTTCTCCAACTACAATCAGATTGAGATACTCCCATCTGACCAACACAAGATCGCTTTTATATGCCCATGGGGGACCTTTGCATATCGCAAACTACCTTTTGGTCTCAAGAACGTCAGGGCCACTTGGTGAGCTCTTAGAATGGATGCCTAATGAGGGAAGCTAGACTAGGAGCCTACTTTAATTATCAACCTAGGGGACATACAAACTTCAGAGGTGCAGGCACTATATGTGCTCTTATAGGATAGTCTTTGTTGCGGTTAGGTGTTGGTATCAATGTTTAAAGGTTTGCCTAAAAAGGAAATTGAATAAGCTATGAAAGGATTTCCTAATCTATGGATGAGAAATACCTATGCTGAGAATTTTTGAATGATGAACACAGTAAGCCTATGTTAAGAAGTTTAAATGTTGAAAACAGTAAATATACCTTAAGAATTAACTTGCAGAAAGCAGTAAACCTATACTATGAATTTGAATGTTGAAACTTGACAAATCTATTCTAAAGTACCAAAAGCTCGATCTCTAATTGAAGAAGTAAATACTGCAATTCAAATACATAGACAGGAGATCTGATCTAGAATATTCAAATGCCAAAAACTAAGTTCAGAATGCAATTATCTAATGCTGTGAATTAATCATCAATTAATCAAAGTACTGAAAGTAACCAATCATGAGTAACTATAATAATGGAAAAGTGCATGAGTTTCAAGATCTGGATCACTGTTTCATAAGTAATGCAAGCACACAGGAAAATAAGTGTCCAAATATGTCTTGGCAGAATGTTGCTACAGGACTACAGAAATAGCGTTACCGAACTACAGAATGTGCTATAACTTACTACGGAATCAGAATGGTCACTTTACTACAGAAATTATATCGTGTTGTTTAAATGCCATCAGAAATACTTTCATATGCAATATAGATTAAGTCAACACAAAGCACATAATGAAAAATACCTGAACAGTAAAATATCCCGACTTACGTGTTGGAGAGGCCCTCTCCAACCCATACTCAGGAGTGGAGAAAACTTATAGACACCGAATTGAAAGCAACATCAATGTCTTTATTCAAAATAGTAACTTCATAGTTCCATAAAAGGTCTGTAACACAAATTGTCTCAGCAGTATAAAAACGTAAAACAATGGTTCTCAAAAATGGCAACAAGACCCTCTCGCTAGCCGAGAGGCCCATATATATATGCCTCTAATGCTTAACCTAACTATATGTCTAATTGTTGATTCTATTTGAACAGGAATTCTCTCTAGAAATCAGGGAAACAAGGCGTTGATCTTTGTATGATCTTTCAGTCCTTCGCTTGATTTGTGTGTTTGTCCCTTAGTGTACCTGGACCTGCTCAATCATACTCGATTTTCATATAATTAGTTTATTGGACACGCTTTCAAACATACAAGAATAATCTTTAAAACAACTTCATTAAATAATCAAGGTAAATCATTTCTCCCACAAAACAAGTGTATTTCTTCACCCTTTCTTGTGCTTTACTATGGGGAAAAAGGCTATCAGATACCTATAACTTGGACTCATCATTCTCCCCCATACTTGAAGGATTCACCCATCCTTGGGTGACATATTCAGCTCTTCGACGACTTCTCTGATGTCCCATGCTACCACCCTGGGGGTCCCTACTTGCCTATAGTATCCCATGCTCTGGTCCTCCTTGACCCATGCTCTCCTCTCTTCTTTCTCATTAATCTGTTCTTTAATAACCAGGGGAAGGAAAAATGGGGGATTCAGCCTCATTCCAATCCATCTGAGCTAATTCCTTATCAAGGATTCCCTGTAGAGTTTGGATTTGAAAAGAGTAGCTTCAAGTCTGAGAGGGGAGTGGAGCTCTATTCTTTTTAGATCACTTGCTACTATGTGCCATCTTTCATTAATAGACTCATGAACCTCTTTGTGTGTGCTTTGGAGAGTAACATCAAAGTGTGCCACAGCCTCCTGCTGCTTCGCAAGGAGAATGGGGATCATCTCCTCATCCTGGGTGATGTTCCTATGGTGGTAAATTATTCTTTCAGGGTGAGTTTCCTCTGCCCTAACCCATAATGGATTTTTCCATTTTGTTGCAACGTAAATGTGGTAGTCCTGAGCTCGTTCAATTTCGTGATTCATCCATGAACACAGTGCCCTCAACTGGAAATCGCCCATGTAAGGGTTTGGCGACCAATTGGGCGAGCTAGGAACTACAAAATTGTGCAAGAAAAATTCACTTAATTGGTCCTTCTCCAACTTTGTGGATTCTATAGATGTATCCACAAATTCCTTGGGGGAGTTTATCTCTATCGGGAGTCCCTATTTTAACCTTTGGAGCTGGAATTCGCCCCACTTTTCTTGTAGATAAACTACATAAATTGCTGATGGAAGCCTGAGGTCTAGTAGTTTATCATATATTTTAGTGGTAGTATCCAAAACATCCCTCAATTGAACAATCTCCCGGTCCTTTTTGGCTAACTCCTCTTGTGCCTCAGCCAATTCCTCTTTAAGTGCTGAATTTTTCTGCTCAGCCATTTTTAGCTCCCCTGCATGATGCATTTTCAAAATTTGTGTCTTTTTAGGTGAAAATAGGGGAGACGTTGGCTGGCTTCTGGATTCAATTTTCAATGTCTCCAGCTCCTTTATGAGCTTTTCTAGTTATGCCCATGCCTCAACGAGTTGGTCAGTGACCCCAGGGTTTTCATTGTGCTCAGGAGGGTTCCCCTGGAAGTTGTCTTGATCTTCTTGTGCATTCTGTTCTTCTTTTACATCCTGTTCTTCTTGTTCATCCTGCTATTCTTCTGCATCCTACTCTTCTTGTTCATCCAACTCTTCTGGTGTAGTGGGATCTTCATGATCTACCCAAAGATCATCATCATCATTAGACACATTTTGAACTAGGGGACTAGGTTCCCTTTTCTCCTCCTTGGTAATTTGGATTTTGGATGCTTGTGTGAATCTTTTACTTCATCTCTTCAACCCTTGATTATTGGTAGAAATCCCTGGTTTCATTTTTGGGGAGTCATCTCGTGAATGCTTTATCTTCACTAGGGTATCAGCCACACTGTCCAGGTCAATTTTCCTCTTAGTCCCTAATGTAGAGGTGGTCTTGTCCTTTGATCCAGGAGGTAGGGGTATGCCAACTGTGGGTGTACCATTCATTCTTTGAATATTCTCAGCAGATACCAACACGAATTCTTCCCAAGAAAGCTTCGGGATCTACGCTTTTAATTCCTCACAAACGATCAATTTGATCAGCCCATGGTGGGCTAAAGCATCCTCTTTTCCTTTAGTCACTTTCTTGCTCATCTTTTCCAGAGATAGGAGCAGATAGTATGGAATGCTAATGTTGTTGTTTGGTGGAAGATGGACCCTGTGTCTCGACAACTCCAGAATTCGAAAATGAAAAATAGGGACATAACTTAGCCTACTAGTGCATGTAATGTATTTCTGGACGAGTGCAGCCATTTCATCCCATGGTGCCGGCATGGAGAGTCTTTTGACTCCATTTTTATCTTCATCATAAACCTCTCCTCGCTCAAAAATTGTTGCCTTTGCTTCATGGTTTTCCTCCCGGTCATCCCTACTCCAATGCAGACCCATTGGTAGACCGGTGAACTTGGCAATCACTTCATCATCCAACCTTATATGTAACCCCTTCACTTGGGTGATGAACTATTCATCCTTGATATGCTTTAAATTTCTTGTAAACTCCAAAGCCACCTCTGTATTGTATCCTTTCAATCTTAATATGAAAGGCATCCATCCTGCATTGCGAATGCTTGGCAGGATTCGCGGGCTCTGATTAATAGCGTTGTGTTCCTCTGGTTCGCTTTTCTTGAAACCTTTTGTCATCCTGAAATCCTTTACTATAACAATAAACCAACACTTGGAGCGTGGCTATCTTACCTCAAATGGTTGAGGTTGATTCCAGGTTTGAGGGATGGATTGTTGGCTGCGTGACCACACTAACTTCCAGTTCCTTGCTTCTGCAGAGTTCTGATAGGTTTCGTATATGCAAAACTGGCTTTTTGGAAGATTATGCAGCCTTACTTAATTTCCTTTCCGCACTTATCCTCATCAACGTTTGTTGCACTTGCTGCTTGATCAAGTCCTGCATTTCGTTTCATGATTGAGCCCTGTATTTCGTTCCATCATTGTATCTTGCCCCATTTGCTCTGATTATTTGGAAGTATGACGGCTAGATGTGAGTTTATCATTTGCTAACATGACATAGGTAGTAATCATGATTCATTGAGGTTGATATGACTTAGGTAGCAATCATGATTTATTGAGGTCATTATGAACTGAACCGTGTTGCCGAATGAAGATATAAGCTGTCCTTAGCTTCATAAACAAATGTCTTGCGGGATAATGATTTGGCCTTAAAAATAAAACAAAGATGTTAAGAGATTACCTCATTATGTTTTAGCGTACCCGAGTTGATGATCTAGCCTGATTTTTATATGCGCTGGATTTTGTAGTAGATTTGGTATTGTCTGTAGTAAATTTTGGCATGTCAGTAGTTACGTGCGCTTGCTGCTTTTTCCTTTGTTCATTTGAATTTGTTGTATTAGCTTCTTTTGAACTTCATGCCATTTTCTTGATTTGATTTTGTGATGATGCTTTTGCATTGGGTTGTTGATTCTTCCTTGTATTGTTGTAATCTCAGCTGGCTCTCTTGAATAGATGGAAAGCTCGCGTGAAGATATTGCATATGTGATTGAATAACTTTTTTGTTGGAAATGAATTTTGTAGTAGTTGATACCTTTTCTGTCTTCCTTGAATACGTTGCTGGCTCATGTGGTTGCTGTAATGTTGATAATTTTCTGGCTCACTTGATTAGATTGCTGGCTCGCTTGTATTCTGATGGCAGGCTCGCTGGAATAATAGCAGGCTTTGAATAATGGCAGGATCGCTTGATTGAATCTTGTAGTCTGATATATTTGCTATTGAGTCGAATACATGACTGTCTCACTTGAATATTGATACCTGACTCTCTTGATTTGATTTATCTACAGTGTGCATGCTGCTTCTTCGTGGGGATGTATGATGCCCTGCAATTTTACCTGTTTTTACCTGAATGGATCATGTTGGATCGCTCTTTCAGTTATGTCTCTTACTTCTTGTTCTTTTTTCATTCATTTTTTCTTTTTCATTTTTTTTCATCATTTTTTCATTCATTTTCTTCTCTCTTTTTTTTCAATTTTTTTTCATTTTGTTTTGTTTTGTTTTATTTTTATGAACTGGATTTCAATGATTTTGCATGTTCTCTATCAGCATCAGTTGTTGCTGGTAGAGTACCCATGTAAACTCCTCCTTTGACTGTGGCTTCTTGTAAAGTTTGAGCTGATGTCCATTTACTATCATGGGGAACTCTTCTTCATCAATTGTAATAATCTTTACAGCTACATTTTCATAGATCTTTTGAATTATGTAAGGTCCCAGCCATCTAGTTGTTAGATTTCCCTTGAATGTGTGAAACCTGGAGTCATAGAGTAGTGCCCAGTCACCTTCCTTGAACTTTTTATCCTTTAGGTGTTTGTCATGCCACTTCTTCCTTTGTTGTTGGATGATTTCAGTATGGGCAAGTGCTTGCTGGCATTGCTCATCCAGTTGATTCAATTGTAGCATGCGTTCTTGTTGTATCTCTGATAGTTCCATATTTAACTGTGCTGCAATTATTAATGTCTTTATTTCAAATTCAATTAGCAGCATGACTTTCTTTCCATATACTAGTTCATAAGGTGTGAATCCTGTTGTTGTCTTCCATGTGGTATTATAGGCCCAAAATGCCTCACTCAGTCTGTCAACCCAATCTCTTTTGTGGAGTTAGACAGTATTTGTTAAGATCCTTTCTAATTCTCTGTTGGTTACCTCAGCTTGACCATTTGCTTGAGGGTGATAGGAGGAGGACTGTCTATGCTTGACATTGTTTCTTTTAAGCAAGTCTTCTATTAGATTTGATGTAAACTGTGGGACTTGATCGGAAACTAGTTCTCTTGGTACTCCAAACCTGTGAAAGATCTGCTCAGTGAAGAATTTTTCCACGTTGGTTTCATTTGCTGCAGCCAGTGCTGCTACCTCAGTCCACTTTGTAAGGTAGTTAGTGCATACTATATGTAAAATTAGTCACAGCAGATCTAATGAACAAGAAAATCAATCACAACAGATGAATATAGAAAATATGGTGTAAAACTGTGCAAAACATGCAGCAGTGCTCAATATCCCAGAAAGGGTGAATGAATTACAATAGAATACAACTGTCACAATGACTAAGAAATTCGAATTGCCTAAGTAGGTCATTCGAATCACTAAATGGAGTAGCTTGACTCCAACTAGGAGTCCTCATCATCAATCGGTGGTGCTCATCAATGCACAAGAACCAGTCGTCCAGGTGTCAATCTGAGTCTAACTGAGTGTAACAAGTGTAACTGAAGTGTGTAGCACTGATTAAGGGAAGGAGGCTCAGTGGGGGGCGCATGGGAGGCTAACTGAAGTCAGAACAAGTCATCTAGTCAATTTGGAGGTCCAATGGAACTGAAACAGTCAGTCGGGAGTGAAACTAGCCTCAAATCAGGGAGAATCGGAGCTAACTGAATGTAACTGAAGTGGAACTGCAGTGGTAGGTGAGAAAGTGCGCCCTTCTCTGGCAGTAGGTGAGAAGTGGGCGCCTTTAACACTAGGAGGGCTAAAGAACTGAAGTAAGTGGCTCCCGGGTGCTAGAAAGAGGTGGCTAAGGTGCTGGAGGCATCAACCTGGTGACTGGGATGCATGCAAGGTGCATGCAAACCCTAGAATTTGCATGCAAACCCTAATTGCATGCAAGATCCTGAAAAAGATGATGTGGATATCCGAACACCCCCCCTCAAGCTAGACTATGATGTGCAAAAAAAAAATAATGTGGGGCCCTGGTAACTAAGACCAAAGGTCACCCCAATACAATAATAATCCAAACTAATAACAGTAAATAAACCGAGGAAATGGGGAAAACCTCATGGGAAAAATACCCCCCCTCAAAATGAACTGTAACACACCAAAAGATTTAACTGCTCCAAACTAAAATAGATATGTATGGAGGTATCTTACTCTTGGGAGTAAATGGATTATGCTCCAAAAACATGTGCTTGAATTCTCCATCAGTGGATGCAAGCGAATGTGGAGACTTTAAGAACTTGCTCTTCATACCGAAAATGGTGAGAACAAATCTGAAAATATAAGGATGATCCTGGAACCTGTGATTCGAACCAAGTGAGGTAGGAATAGCTCCAATCGGATAAAATAGATCTTGAAACTTGAACTTCTTATCAATAGAAGTTAAATCAGCTCCAAAAATAGATGAATGGTTTCTTGAGATCTCCTTTGAACCAACAAGGGTGAGATCAAAACCAAAATCAGCAAAAAGTGCATGAGAATTGAACTCAAGCGAATGGTAGTGCTCTTCATCTTCATTAAAAATCTGAGAAACTTTGCAAATGATAGAACATAAGTCTATAGGAGGCATGCAATCAAGGAGGACGAATGCTTCACCTCCAAAATCATATTTTACCTCCAAAACATCAAGTAGATCATTATTCTGCATGCTGGCAAACTCATGTGAAAGAGAGGATTCAAGAACCTCTTCGGAATCTAGAGTATGAGCTTGTTTATCTTGCTCAGAATTCGAAATAGAAGACTTTGAGAGAATGAGTGTTGAATCTACAGTTTCTTCTTCATCTTGAACAATTGTTGAGGCCAACACATGATCGGAAAGAACACATAAGGAGATCTCACTGGGCTTGTTCTCCAAAAGGCTAGCATGATCCTCTTCTTCCTGCTTTCCAAATTCTTTGTCAAGTTGGAACCATAGATCACTTGGATTTTCAGCAGTCTTACTAAGGTAGCGCATACAAGGAGACATAGCAAGACATATTGCTCCAAAAGCTCTGTCACAATCATTGAGCCAATCATTCTCCTCTTCATCGGAATCAAAATCTCTTGTATTACCAATGCACATATCAAAAAGACATTGTCTCTTCAAGAATGCAATCATCTTTGGTTTCCATTCATCATAGTTGAATGGAGTAAGAATATTTTGTGAAGAAGAAGTCTCCATCTTTGCATTAGCGAATGCACATGGAGGAAGTAAGAAACCTGCAAATCACACCCAAACAAACACTATGTTTTCAGCCTTGCATGCACATGAGCGAATGCACACGAGATTTTGCATGCCGCTGCTGAAATATATTGGTGAGCAAAGATTGCTCTCTCTTCATGTAGAACACCTGTAGAAAAGAAATCTTGTCCCTGCCATCGCTCTGATACCATGTAAAATTAGTCACAGCAGATCTAATGAACAAGTAAATCAATCACAACAGATGAATATAGAAAATATGGTGTAAAACTGTGCAAAACATGCAGCAGTGCTCAATATCCCAGAAAGGGTGAATGAATTACAATAGAATACAACTGTCACAATGACTAAGAAATTCGAATTGCCTAAGTAGGTCATTCGAATCACTGAATGGAGTAGCTTGACTCCAACTAGGAGTCCTCATCATCAATCGGTGGTGCTCATCAATGCACAAGAACTAGTCGTCCAGGTGTCAATCTGAGTCTAACTGAGTGTAACAAGTGTAACTGAAGTGTGTAGCACTGATTAAGGGAAGGAGGCTCAGTGGGGGGCGCATGGGAGGTGAACTGAAGTCAGAACAAGTCATCTAGTCAATCTGGAGGTCCAACGGAAGTGAAACAGTCAGTCGGGAGTGAAACTAGCCTCAAATCAGGGAGAATCGGATTAACTAAATGTAACTGAAGTGGAACTGCAGTGGTAGGTGAGAAAGTGCGCCCTTCTCTGGCAGTAGGTGAGAAGTGGGCGCCTTTCAGACTAGGAGGGCTAAAGAACTAAAGTAAGTGGCTCCCGGGTGCTAGAAAGAGGTGGCTAAGGTGCTGGAGGCATCAACCTGGTGACTGGGATGCATGCAAGGTGCATGCAAACCCTAGAATTTGCATGCAAACCCTAATTGCATGCAAGATCCTGAAAAAGATGATGTGGATATCCGAACATACTAGGATGTAGCTTTTCTGATTTAAATGTGGGTTGATTGGACCAACGAAATCAAATCCCCATTTTTCGAATGCCTCCAAGGATATTTTTGGATGGAGTGTCATTTCTTATTTTTCTGTTGGTTTCCCCATTCTTTGGCAATCATCACAGTGTGAAAAATATTCATAGGCATCCTTGTGGAGTGTTGGCCAATAATACCCTGTTTGCAAAATTTTATAGGCTATCCTTTTTGCATCATAGTGTCCTCCACATGGTTCATTGTGAGTGGCATGCATTATGTCGTGCACTTCATCTTCTCTAATGCACCTTCTGAGTATTTGATCCGGTCCTTGTTTGAAGAGCATACCTTCTATCCATGTGTATGTGGCACTTTGCCTTATTACTTTAGTCTTCTCTTTGTAACTGTAATGTTCTGGAAATTTCCTAGACACTAAATAGTTTGCTATGTCAGCAAACCATGGGCTTCTTGTTGATATGGAAAAAAGGTGCTCATCTGGAAAACTGTCATTGACCACTTCACTGTCTTGTCCATGTGTGAGCCTAGATAGAAAGTCAACCACTACATTGTGTTTGCTTGGCTTGTCCAAAATTGTGATGTCAAACTCTTGCAGGAGGAGTAGCCACTTGATGATTCGAGCACTTGTATTAGGTTTGTTTGTGAGATACCTTATTGCTGAATGGTCTGTATGGACAAAAACTTGGTAACTTGTTATGTAGTGCCTGAACTTGTTAATGGCATTGATGATAGCCAAAAATTCCTTTTCTGTAACAGTATAATTTAATTATGCCCCTACCAAATTTTTACTGATATAATATATAGCATAGAGATTCTTGTCTCTCCCTTGTCCAAGGACAGATCCAATGGCTTTGTCTGATGCATCTGAGTGGATGTGGAATGGAAGTTCCCAGTCTAGTCCATGGAGTACTGGGGCTGTAATTGTTTTGTCCTTAAGTTTATCAAATGTTTTCATGCAATGGTTTGTCCATATGAACTCAGTGTCTTTTGTGAGAAGGGAAAACATTGGTGCAACAATCCTGCTATAATTTTCAATAAATCTCCTGTAGTACCCTTTTTGTCCAAGGAAACTTCTCACATCTTTTTTTTTGACAGGTGGTGGCAGCATTCTAATTACTGAAACTTTTGATTGATCAACCTCTATCCCCCTATGTGATATATGGTTCCCTAGAACGATGCCTTCTTCCATTAACATTCTGCATTTGTCATTGCTCAGACATAAGCTCATCTCAATACATTTTTTCAATACTAATTCAAGATGGTTCAGTGCCTGTTCAAAGTTTTGTCCATAGGGTGTGAAGTCATCCATGAAGACTTCCATTTGATCTTTTATGAAATCAGAGAATATACGTAGTATGGCCCTTTGGAATGTTGCTGGAGCATTAGATAACCCAAAGGGTAGTACTCTGTATGCATAAGTACCCCAGGGGCATGTAAACATTGTTTTATCTTGATTAGCTGGGTGTATTAAAATTGGTTGTACCCACTGAAGCCATCCAAAAATGAGAAATACTTGTTCCCGGCTAATGTGTCCAGCACCTAATCTATAAATGGGAGTGGAAAGTGATCTTTCTCGGTTGCTTTATTTAGTTCTTTGTAGTCCACACAAATTATCCATTTGCCTCTTTTTTTAGGGACTATAACCAGTGGTGAGGCCCATTCGCTATCAGAGATGGGATATATGAACCCAGCATCTAATAACTTCTGTAGTTCCACTTTGACAATGTCCTTTAATGTTGGGTTTAGCCTCCTTTATGGTTTCCTGATAGGGATAGAACCTTCTTTGATGTAAATGTAATGTTTGCAGATATCATAATGTATACCTTTCATGTCTGCATATGTCCACGCAAAAGCTTTATTTTGTTCTGATAGTACTTTCATTAACTGTGTTTCTTTCTCTGGCTTGAGATTGGAATTAATGTTGACTGTCTTTCCAGGCATAATTTCCACCGTCTTTTCCTTTTCTTATTGTTCTTCCAGAGATAGCACTTCTATCCACATTTTATTTAAGTTCTAGTTTGAACTTTCGCCTTCTTGTTGCTGGTCTGTATCAAAAAATCTTTCAAGACCATCATTGTTAGAATATGCATTTTGTATAAACCTATCTATATGACCATCTTCGTCTATGGCTTTTAATGATAATGCAGCATCAATGGTTGGGATAGGTCGTAGGTTTTGATTTGGTGTGACGTTATAATCATCAGCCCAATTTTAATATTCTAAGTCTGAAGATTTCCTTGCTGGTGGGTAAATCGTGATTTTCTTCCTGGCATGTCCACTAATGATAGTCATGTTTCCTGATCTGCAACCTATATAAGCATCTGCAGTTTCCAACCAAGGTCTTCCTAGTATGATTGGATAACCACTAAGTTTACTTTTTACTTCTATGACTATGAAATCAGCTAGGTATTCCTAGGATTCTATATTGATTATTATGTCTTCGAGCATTCCTTCAAGTCTTACTGTGGATGTGTCTTCTAGCTGGCATACTGTAGTTGTCGGTCTGACCATTGATTGGAGTCCTAGATATATCATAGTTTCCTTGGTCATTACAGTTATAGAAGCTCCCAAATCAATTAATCTCCTGTCTATTTGTATGTTATTGATGTTTACGTTGACCACTGGGCTCCCTGGATCTAGATATTTGGGGTTAACAATGATACCTAGCATTAGATCTACTAACTGGCCCACTACATTGATCGTTGGTGGGTCACGTTTTCTTCTTCTAGGCCTTTTTAAACAATTTTCTTTAATGTATTTGTTGCAGATAGGTACATCTCTGATGGCCTACAAGATCGGAATTTGGATGTTTAAGTGCTTCAATTCGTTTAAAATTGCATTTTCTTCTTCCTCGTTTGTACTTCGTATAAGTTTCTATGGAAATGGGGGGTTTCTGTTTTGTATGAGTGGTTGAGTTTCTTCCTCCAAAGGGTTTGGTTCATCAGGATGTTGAACATGAGGTTGTGTTGTTTGCTCATGGGCCTCAAGTTCTTGTATATTCTATGTGTGTGTATTTTGCAATGTCTTTCCAAACCTTAGATTAATTTCGTTTATTTCCAAAGTGTCTACTACGTAAGTGGGAAATTGCATCGTTTCAGTATTGTAGGCTTGTTGTTTCCCTGGCCTGTTGTTGTTAGGGTTTGGAATTGGTTGGGCAGGAATTGGTGGAGGTCTGTGGGGTGGTTGATTTGTTGGTGGCGGCATGATGAGCGGCTGCTACTGCTGTAATGGAGCTCTCCAATTCGATGATGAATAAGGATATGGATTGCCATATTTTGTGGTTGGTTGAGCAAATGGTGGCGGGTATGAAGGGTAAGATTGTGGGTAATAAGGTCGTTGATATGGTTGGTTTTGCTGCCACTGATTTGGATTTTGCTGAGATGGCTATGGGGCTGGTACAGAGTTCCAATTCTGCTGGTTATTTCCCTGATTGTAGTAAGGTTGGTTGTTGTGTTGGTAAGGTCTAGGAAAATTATTCCTCCTTTGATTCACAAAACATAGCTGTTCCATTGCACCCTCAGTCGCGGACTCTTGAATAGCAGCTTTGCAGGAGGGAAACAGAGGACACTTGTCAGTAGAGTGATCGTGAGTGAAGAGGCCACATATTTCGATGGTGTTTAGTGTGCACTGCCCCTTCTCATGATTCTTTCTACAACGAGGACAAAATACTGCCAAGGCTTGGTTAATTTCATCCTGTTTCTTTTTTATTTGAAGTGCACCAATTTGCATGGCTAGAGATTATAATATGTCGGTCTTCATGTCATCTAACAGGTTTCCCAAATCATATTTTGTAAGGATTGGTCCTGAAGATGCTGATCCACCAGTAAATCTGTGTATCCCTTGTCCCATTTTTACTTTTCCTAGATCTAGAGTAGTTTTTGAACATTTGCAGGATTTGGTCAAAAGATTTCTGGAATATATCTCCATCTCCCAGAAGGTTTAAGACTTCAAATTTCTCTTCTTTTACACCTCTAAGAAGGACAAGTTTTAGTGATTCAGGATCCAAGGTGTAATGACTGCCTCGTTTGTAGCTGAGCTGAAATCTTTGGGCATAATCTTCTAATGATTCCCTTTCTCCTTGTTGCATCCTAAAGATTTCGTCCCTTGTATCCTTTGCTTTGCAGTAGTCCCTATATTTTTATAGGAATGCTTGTTTCATTTGGTCCCAGCTGAAAAATACTATTTCCTTATAAACCCATGAACCACCTAAGTGATAGATCTTTTAGTGTGGAGGGAAAAAGCCTCAGCTTTTGTGCGTCAGTAGTGTAATCAAAGGACCTGCAAACTACCTCAAACTAAAACAGGAATGTGTTAGGATCTTCTGAAGTCAAACCATGGAAGTTTGGCAGATTGTTAGGGTTGATATTCTTCATCCTGGCATCTCCAAGAGGTATACTGATAGGAAAGGTGAACAACTCCCTAGGTCCCTCTTCTTCATCTGCCATGGTGGTGTTTGAGCTGGAACTAGCAAAGTAGTTGTCTCTGTTTGGATCGTATGTAGAATCAGTTTCGTTTTCAGAGTTTAGGAACTCAAATTGAGAGTGGTCAGAACTGTTGTTACCGTTGTTACTCATAGGATGCCTAGGCAGAAAGCACCCAAACTTATCCCTCTGCCGACGAAGCATTCATTGGTAAAATCTTTAGGTTTTTTTTTCATGTTTTTATATATGTTGTTTTTTTTCTTTTTGTTTTGTTTTTGAAGATGTCTCCTAAAAGATTTAGCACCTCCCCGGCAACGGCGCCAAAAAGTGGTGAGCTCTTAGAATGGATGCCTAATGAGGGAAGCTAGACTAGGAGCCTACTTTAATTATCAACCTGGGGGAAGTACAAACTTCAGAGTTGCAGGCACTATATGTGCTCTTATAGGATAGTCTTTGTCGTGATTGGGTGTTGGTATCAATGTTTAAAGGTTTTCCTAAAAAGGAAATTGAATAAGCTATGAAAGGATTTCCTAATCTATGGATGAGAAATACCTATGCTGAGAAGTTTTGAATGTTGAACACAGTAAACCTATGTTAAGAAGTTTAAATGCGTAAAACAATAAATATACCTTAAGAATTAACTTGCAGAAAGCAGTAAACCTATACTATGAATTTGAATGCTGAAACTTGACAGATCTATTCTAAAATACAAAAAGTTGGATCTCTAATTGAAGAAGTAAATACTGCAATTCAAATACATAAACTGGAGATCTGATCTAGAATATTCAAATGCAAAAAACTAAGTTCAGAATGCAATTATCTAATGCTGCGAATTAATCATCAATTAATCAAAGTACGGAAAGTAATCAATCTTCATGATTAACTATAATAATGGAAAAGTGCATGAGTTTCAAGATCTGGATCACTGTTTCATAAGTAATGCAAGAACACAGGAAAATAAGTGTCGAAATATTTCTTGGCAGAATGCTGCTACAGGACTACATAAACAACATACAAAATGCGCTATAATTTACTATGGAATCAGAATGGTCGCTTTACTACAGAAATTAAATCGTGTTGTTTAAATGCCATCAGAAATACTTTCATATGCGATATAGATTAAGTCAACACAAAGCACATAATGAAAAATACCTGAACAGTAAAATCTCCTGACTTACGTGTTGGAGGGGCCCTCTCCAACCCGTACTCAGGAGTGGAGAGAACTTATAGATGCCGAATTGAAAGCAACATCAATGTCTTTATTCAAAATAGTAACTTCATAGTTGCATAAAAGGTCTGTAACACGAATTGTCCGAGCAGTATAAAAACGTAAAACAATGGTTCTCTAAAATGGCAAGAGGACCCTCTCGCTAGCCGAGAGGCCCATATATATATGCCTCTAATTCTTAACCTAACTATATGTCTAATTGCCGATTCTGTTTGAACATGAGTTCTTTCTAGAAATCAGGGAAAAAGGCGTTGAGCTTTGTATGATCTTTCAATCCTTCGCTTGATTTGCGTGTTTGTCCCTTAGTGTACCTAGACCTGCTCAATCATACTCGATTTTCATATAATTATTTTATTGAACACGCTTTCAAACATACAAGAATAATATTTAAAACAACTTCATTAGATAATCAAGGTAAATCATTTCTCCCACAAAACAAGTGTGTTTCTTCACCCTTTCTTGTGCTTTACTGTGGGGAAAAAGGCTATCAGATACCTGTAACTTAGACCCATCACCACTTTTCAACAGGCCATGTCATATGCATTTCACGATATCAAGCATGTTGTGGAGCCTTATCTGGATGACCTACCCGCTCACTCTGATACACGAGAGGACCATCCAGATCATCTGAGTGCCATATTCTCACGATGTTGCCACTACAACATCCACTTGAATCCACATAAATGTGTATGTTGTGTTGAATTCGGTCGATTGTTAGGATTCATAATCTCTAAGTATGGAATTCACCTAGACCCATTGAAGGTGGAGGCTATTTTATCCTTACCTTCCCCGTACAACATTCCAGAACTCCAAAGTTATCAAGGGCATGCGAACTTTTTACGCCGCTTTGTCTGCAATTTTGACGAGATTACTAAGGGCTACACGAGGCTTCTTAAGAAAGACATTCCTTTCATTTGGGATGACGAGTCAAAACTGTCTTTTGACAATTTGAAAAAGGCCCTTACCAATGCTCCTGTAATACAACCCCCCAATTATACACGGGATTACATTCTATATCTCACTGCCTCTACTACCACCATTGGCATGGTGCTCGTACAGGACGATAACAACGGTCAGGAACATGTGGTTTACTATATCAGCAAGAGTCTCATTGACTCTGAGTCACGTTACTCACATGTGGAGAAACGGGCTCTGGCCACAGTTTTTATGGTCCAGATATTTCGACATTACATTCTACTCCGCAAAACCACCATCATCGCGAACTTCAATCCGATGTACTATATCCTAACACATCAAGTGCTAGGGGAAAATATTCCCATTGGATTGTCGTTCTCTAGGAATTCGATTTGGAGTTTGCCAAAGCGAAATCCAAAAAATCCTTGGTCTTTAGAGAGCTTATTTGTGCATTGCCCCGTGTCAATGATCAATTTGAGCCCATTGATTCTCTTCCAGATGAATATGTGTTCCTCATTGGCACGACTGATCCCTGGTATGGAGACATTATCTTATATCTCCAAACCCAACGTTTTTGGCCCAACCTCAACTGTGATGAACGACGCCGCATAAGACACCACGCTAAATACTACCTTATTGTTAGCGATACTTTGTACCATCGTGGTATTGATTCTGTGTTGCACCATTGTCTAACCCTTGACGAAGTCAAACATGTTCTCAATGAATTCCACTATTGAGCATGTGGTGGTCATTTTTCTGGGATTGCTACAGCCCAGAAAATCGTGTGCGCGGGCTACTTCTGGCCTTTGATATTCAAAAATTGCATTGAAGCAGTTAAGAAGTGTCCCCCATGCCAATTCTTCCATGCCAAAAAGCACTCACACCCAGCTCCACTCCATATCGTTATTTTTGTCGGCCACTTTACAAAATGGGGTATTGATTTTATGCACTATAAGCCCACTTCAGCTGAGGGCATAGTTATGTCATCATAGTTGTTAACTACTTTACCAAATGGGTTGAAGCAATTCCTACGTACGCAAAAGATGGAAAAATGACAGCATTATTCATATTCAATCACATCATAGCCAGGTTCGGAGTCCCGCAGGCCATCGTGACTGACCATGGTTCCCACTTTAGGAATCATATGATAGATGAACTAAGTGCCAAACTGGGTTTTCGTCATGAAAACTCAACCCCTTACTACCCACAGGAAAACGGTCAAGTAGAGGCGATCAATAAAGTCTTGAACCAAATGATCCAACGCACGGTGGGTACTCAAAAGTCACAATTGCACATAGTTTTAATCTCAACCCTTTGGGCCTACAAAAATTCGGTTAAAAATGAAACTGGGTTTACACCACTTCCAATTGGTTTATGGCCTGGAATCAATCCTACCGATTGAATGTGAGATACCATCCCTCAATTTAGCTATAGAGATCTTACCCAACACAACCACCGAGGAAGAACGGTTTTTATACCTAGCCAAGCTAGATGAAACTCGCCGAGACATTGCACTCGCCAATGAGGCCCATAAAAAGCGCGTTAAAGCTCAGTATGACAAATCCGTTCAACCTCAGGTTTTCAACGAAGGTGACTTAGTCTTGACCTACGACCAGATGCACGATAAGCTAGGTAAAGGAAAATTAGAATCTATGTGGTACAGTCCCTACGTTGTTAAACGTGTGTTAGGGAAGGGAGCTTATGACCTCGTGGACTATGATGGTATATCTTTGGGAGAGCCCTGCAATGAGCTTTACCTAAAGATATTTTATGCGTAGGTTCACCCTGCATGAAAACACTTTGTATATAATGTATTTAGTGTGATTTTGGTTCAGTTTTTGCGTGTGAGGACTCTATCTCGTACATAATCATCTAGATGGTTTTGACTAGATTATGAAGTAATCTTAGGAAGTCTCTTGTCTCCCAGGTTGTTTACCTTGTTCTTGTCCATTATGTACCTAGTCATAGCCATGCTCTCAATTGGGGAGAGACTTGCTTCTATGAGGAGCATAGGTTAGGGTGCATTACCTTTAATTGTGAGATCATATGTTATAAAATACTTTTGGATTTTCTCTGTCCTTCTATGTGATTCTCTAGAAATGTTGCAGCTCCAAACTCCACGATCATATACGATAAAAGAAGTGAAGAGAGTCTAAAAAATTATGCATTTTACATTAAAATTAAAATTAAAATATATAATTATTTGCTAATCGTTTCAAATAAGTGCAGACTATATAGAGAGAGAGATATTTCTAACTATTTTAGAACTATAGTATCACAAATTATTTAAATACAATTAGTAATTTTAAAAACAAAATTTCATTAAAAATTATTTTATTTGAAATTGAATCCTTAAATTTAGTAGTGGAGAAAATGAGATTATATTATTATTAGTAATTTCAAAAAAATAAACATACTTTATAATTAAGAAGATTAAAAAAATAAAATTAGAAATATAGTGAAATTATAACATCATATTTTTAAATGAGATTAAACCAGTATAGATCCATCTTAGAAAGGGATCTACCAAGCATGGAGAGAGATCAAATATATATATATATATATATATATATATATGCAATTTTAAATGTTTTAAATCTAATTTGAGTTTTGAGCATACAAAGAATTACACATCCTTAATGGATTGTAGAATGTCTCTTCAACACAATAACACCACAAAATATCTCTTAAACAATTAAAATTTGTAAATTTCTAATCAATTAACTAACTGCATTAAATACAATAATAATATCGTAACTAAATTTGTAAAGAAGCACATAGCCTTTTATCACTAAATGTTATGTAATCCCGATTTTAAAATATAGTAGTAAACATGTTATTATTTTGAGAAATGTAGCAAATATATCATCGAAAATTGCAAAACAAAGCAAAGTCTTTTACCCTCCGTGGTCTTGTAATATTGATTTAAAAAAAAAGGTAACAAACATTTTTAATAGTATTGTGAAGATGTAATTATATTGTAAAACAATGTAAGAATAAGTATTAAAACTATCATAAAGATGTTAATATTATAATATAAAAAATTATTATGTCCCCGACATATATTTTTCGGGTGGGCATATTAATTCGGGATAAGTTCAAAAAAATTAGCATTTAGTCAAATGTTTACATATAGTTCAAATTAAATTTTATTTTTTAAATTTTTAAATATCGATTTAACAGATCTGTGATTAGTTCCGTGCAGGTGACGTCTGCCTAGGGCACTGTGCCCCAGGAGCCAGCGGCGGGCTCTCGTCAGTAGACGTACATTCCCTACTACTGGGATGGGACTCCAGGTATGGCACTTGGACTCTAGGTATGGCACTTGGCGCGGAACCTACGATCCACGGCACCTCGGAATTAAATGCGTACTGGGTGCTTCCAGTGATCCCATCTCATTAGTTGAAGGTCTATCTTAAGGCAATGCGGGAACCAAACTAGTATAAGTAGAACCATTCACTCAATATGACCACAGCTTGTTACAAGTGAAATGAGTACTGGTATCTGATATCTCTCTAGCTCATACTGACTCCTGGATTGACTAGTGGCACTGAAACCTGGCATCGACTATCGGCCTCGCAATCTGGGATCGCCTCTTGGCTTGACTATTATGGGCATTCTGTCTCAATGTCCCTCCCTGTGGAAACCTACTGGGAATGTCAATTTGGGGTGGGTTCTCGGCAAAGACCCTTCAGTCGCTCTGGAATGACTGGCTGTCTCCCCTGGTACAGGACCCTATGGTTGAGAGGCATGTTAGATGACTTAGGAGAAGGAAGAAAGCACGTTATAGTAAGGAATTTAGAATGGGTGCTTAGATCCTTGGCAAAGAAAAATTGTTGCCCTTCACTTACTATGTAATTGTTCATAATGGTTTCTAAGACTGATAGAATGATTCTATGAACCTTTACTTCTCATTTGCTTGTGTAGATGGCGTCGATACTTGTCTACAATACTGCAATACTAGCTCGATGCTGCCATCAGTACCAACTTACCTCCTGCATATGGAGCCCTGATGAAGACTGCCAACATAGGTATGTCATATTTTCAGCTTGCTATAATGATTTTTCCAACTATTGTTCTTATTTGAACCTATAACATAATGAAAATCTTCTTTCAGCTTAAGCTAAGAACAATAATGAAATTATATTCTTTCAACTTTAGCTAAGAACAATAGTTATGCTCATGTTTTGAAATAATAGTTGTACTCATGTTTTGAAATAATATGATTATTAGAGTTTCAGAGACATACCGTATTTGACTATCTGAATTTGAAACCAGGAATCTTGTACTCACTACAACAGGAGCTGAAAATCCAAGGGAGAGGAACGACCGCGACTAGTGCTTAAAAATAATAGATGAAAACTGCAATTTACTGGAATCTGGTACTCACCAGGTCAGGTATCCCAAAAAAATTAGCTCTCCGGCTCGTCTCATGAATGCCATGAATCCTCCCATAAGTCCTACATTGTGTAGTGGCCGCAATAGTCACAAGTACCTTTAAAATCGAGATTCTCTTATGCTACAGCTGCAATCTCCTCATTGTCATGGTACTCACCAGGTCAAGTATCCTGAAAAAATGAGCTCTCGGCTTGTCTCATGAATGCCATGAATCCTACCATGAAGTCCTACATTTTGCAGTGGTCGAAAGAGTCACAAGTACCTTTAAAATCGAGATTCTCTTATGCTACAGCTGTAATCTCCTCGTTGTCATGGTTGAATTGTATTGCACTTCACCTCTGCTTTTCCAAATGCCTCCATTGACAAACCAACGGAATCAGATTTTTCTCTGTAACGCAAATGGTAGTGTGATTTAGGCCTTGGCTTCAAGGTTTGATCATGGTAAATGCACATGCCTCGGCTTCAAGGTTTGATGTTCTGTTGTGGATTATGCATTTATGTATATATGTATATACTGAAGTTGTGTGAATGGAGTGCTTCACAGGAAACATGCATGCCTCGGCTCGACAATTGGATGTTCTACCACATGTTATATGTATTGGGGTGCCACATCTTATACGGTATTGGGGTTGGGGTTGCATATGAAGTATATACATTTTGTAGGAGTTTTGACAAGTTTTGTATTTTATACTACATAAACTAAAATGATATGCCACATGTCGAAACTAATGAGGGTGTTAAACATAAGCATACACATGAATATAAATGAAGTTGGTAGAGTTAAGAATTGTGTGGTGCTAATGGTTTATGATGGTGTTTTTTCATGGGCATTGTTGGAAATCTCCTCCTCCTCTTCAGGTTCAGGTTCAAGCTCAAACTCATTTCCATGTGCGGTTTGTAAATTCTTGAGGAGGAAGTGCACAATAGAGTGCATTTCTGCACCACATTTTCCGCCCGAGCAGCCACAAAAGTTTGCAAGCGTTCACAAGATTTTGGGGGCAAGCAACATCAGCAAGTTGGTCAACGAGCTTCCTTCTCAACAGAGACAAGATGCAGTGAGTTCTTTGACGTACGAGGCATAGGTGAGGGTGAAAGACCCTGTTTACGGCTGTGATTAACAGGCTTATTTTCTGTCTCACTCAGGTGTTCGAATGGAATTTAAAAATTCCTTTCCCATCAGATCGAACTGAAAGAGAGCAGTGTGCTCTTTCGACAGCTTACAGCGTAAAACTTATATCTCCTTCCATTCTCTTCCAGTTCTTATCATAGTAGCATAATTCGGCCGTATTGGCTTTTCATGTACAGAAATTCGGAACAATTTGAATTCGTCGAATATTCGGTGTTGGTAAAATACGAATACATTGGAAAATTGAATTTTGAAAAACTAATTTTGAAATACCACATTTTAATTATTTAATCAGTGTAAAATGTAAATAACATTCAATTTCATACTTTCTTATAAAAATAATTAATACTAACTAGTTGTTATCTCTCACACTTTCTATTCCCACTACATTGAGATTTTATATTTTTGTTTTTAAATAGTAATTTTGATTGTAAATAACATTTCTAGAAATAAACCAATGATTTTAAATGTAAATTTATGATATATCTATGCATATTTCAATAAAATTATTATTCATATAAGAAGACTACTTCCGTATTTTATCCGTATTGGATTTTTATGTTACATATTTTTTCAGTACCGAATCGTATTCGTACTCGAATTATGCTACTATGGTTCTTATAACGGTGCATTTCTTTGCTGAGATTTTAGTTGTGAGATAACCATTTATTTTTTAGTCACTGAGTCAAGATATTTTTTTGCATTGAACATGTTCAATGTGTTGAGATATTTTAACTTCAAAGAATATTATATTTGTACTTTATTATTCCGGAGATGTTTCATTCCTCCGTGAAGATCTTATTGTATATCCGAAGATGTTTATTCCTCCGTCGGAATGTGGTAACTTGGGTTATTAGACTTCCCTAGTGGGGGTCGGCCCTGTATGTGTTATATGGGTCAAAGGGTTATTAGACCCACCATGTGGGGGTCGGCCCAGTCAGTTATAATGGGGTATTTAACCTAATGGTTAAATACGAGCCTACATGTACTTGTGTAAAATATATATTAGAGTAGTGTATAAATAGAGGAGGTGTGTTCCTCATTATACACACTCACTCACTTGAGGATAGCACACTTGTGGAGGAGAGGTCTTCTATTGTGGAGGAGGAGATCATGTCTCAGGGTTTCATCTTTTTATATTGCTGGTCATCTATATTGAGGAAGCTTTGTTGGGTTTTCTACCCCATGAGGGTTTCCCAGGATAAATCTCTGTCTCTTGTGTTTATGCTGTGCTTGTTGTTTCTTCAGTGATCCTGTATATGCTATTATTGTGAAATGGAATGTAATGCTGCTATTTTCTGTCTTAGAATATTAAATCTTAACATGGTATCAGAGCTAACCTGAAGGAAGGTAAGGTATGGCACTTATGACACTTGCTTTACTTGTGACAATTTGAAGGTTAGGGTTTTTCATAGCAAAAACCAGTCATCGTGGAACTTTCGCCATAAATCCATTTTGGATAAGGTTCAGGATCTGAAAAGTTTACAGGTCGAAGATAACATCCCCAAGTACCTTGTGTCCAAAGGGCACCCTCAGATTCGTTGTACTTTGTGAGTTATGATCAGTACAAGTTAGGGTTTCTGCCTCTTCCAGATCTCAGTCAAAATCAGGTGACCTCGGCAAAAAGGTCATAACTTGGGCTAGGAAGCTCCAAATGAAATTTAGTAAAAAGTGACAGGTAGTACACAGACTGTACTATCACAGGAAACATTTTGAGAGGCCGAAGGTGAACTAGTGACACGTGGCACGCCGTATAAGTGTGCTCTCCTGTTTTATCCCATAAACAGGTCACGTTGTGACACTTGGCATAAATCTGTCTCAGAGAGTCCAATTGAGGTCAGACCTGTCAGGATGGAAAGACAACAGGTCAAGCTATCTCAGGAAAAATGTTCAGAGGCCGAAGTTCAAATAGTGACACGTGGCATGCCGTACAAGTTCGCTCTCCTGTTTTATCCCATAAACAGGTCACGTTGCGACACTTGGCATAACTCTCTCTCAGAAAACCCAATTGAGGTCAGACCTATCAGGATGGAAAGATGACAGGTCAGGCTACTGCAGAAAATGGGTTTCAGACCCTGTGGAGCAAAAATTTCAGAGTTATAGCAGAAACAATCAGGTGCATATTTCTGTCAAAACAGAATTATTTTTGGAGCACCTTTATTCATGGCTTCCGAAATTTAGGGTTTTGGAGAAAGTTAGAATTTTTGGAATCGGAGTCCATGGCTGAATGCTACTCAGGAAAATCGAAATTTAGAGACCAAGATCGAATTTTTTGGTTGGGTAGAAGACCGGGCTTGATCAAACCCCAGTTCGGGATTTTGATCGGAAAGATGGAAAATTAGGGCTTCAGCAAAAGTTGGAATTTTTGAAGTCTGTAACCACGGCTGGAAGCTCCTAAGAAAAATAAGAGTTTAGAGCCTTGGATCGAACCTTTTGTTTAGGCAGAAGGGTGGGATTCATCAAACCCTAGTTCGGGATCCTGTCCAGAAGATCCAGAAGTTTCAAAGGCAATTTTGAGGGGTCAAATTTTGGAAATTCCAAAATTGAAATATGCTAGTTTGATCAGCTCAACAAGACATATTCTTTCATCCATTCAGAAGTGTGAAAGTCAAAGATTGAATTTTTAGGGTTTCTCTAGAAAACCCTAATCAAGCTCCAGATCAAGTTTCAGGGGGAGTTGAGGCTAAGGCCTTACATAAGAAGACTACAAGAAGTCTCGACAGGTATGACTTAAGGAGGCTCAGGTATGTCTTGAAATCTAATTCTTGATTAAGTTCATGATGTGTTTGTCTTCATATTATTTATTCGTACAATCTTGATTAATGTTAGAATTGTCTTATCACCCTAGTAACAGTATGAATGCATGTGAATGATCAAAGACATTCATTGATTAGGGCTATATGATTGTACTAATGCATTATGATGTTGTGTGAGGTTGATGTTGTCTGCTAACAAGATACAGGTACATCACAAAAGACAAATCAGGTTCCATGACCATGAAAACATGAAGACAAAGACTCATCCATAATCCTTGTTCTACTTACGAGGTATGTATGACCTTGTTATATTATGCTTAACCTATGAGACATGCAGGTTCTAGCTCAGGATCTCTAAATCATTGAAGAGATTGTTTAGGTATGTTGTACATAACTAAGTAGGTATACTAATCCAGGTATGTTTCCCATGAATCTTACCTTGTGTTAGGATCCCTTATATAAGTATACTTGGTATGATTGGTTATGCTTATTCATAAAGTTAGTAATCAAGGGATTATGCATATTATGTCTTTTATCTTGATTGATGATATGCATGAGTAAAAGAAGACTTCCCTGAAATCTTGAATACTAATGTTTATTAACTATAATCATGACTATACATTCTCAAGATTATTTAGAACTATAATGTTTTGATAACATTTAGAACATACTAATGGGTGTATGTTTGTGTATGAGATCATGAGGATGACACTTGAACATGCACAGTGGTACAAAATGAATAGAATTTCAAAAGACATACAGAAGATCAAGCGGGAGGCAACCACACAAACATAAAAGATAAGTATTTGAGTTGTTATTTGAAATAGTAAATGATATTGCTTTTATGCATATTTGTATTCCTAGAATATATCATGCTGAGTGTAAACATTCATAGAGCATTGAACAGTATACTACTAATATGCATATGATTGGTAAGTTGGACAAACATTCCATTGTTGCTTGTCTAGAATGAAACCTCTTTGCTGACATGCTGAGAGCTGTGCACACTCTCGATAGTATGTTCTGGTAGAGATGGAAGGCATCTAGATAGCCACTGTATGCATACAGGATATGGGAAAGTGTTGTGCCAAAGTATTGGTCAAAATAGTTGCATAACTATGTAAATGATATCTGTATGCATAATAGGTTATCATGTCAATATGATTTGATGATTATGAAGTATTACTAATCATGTACTTAATTTTGATTTGTAGGAAAGATCATGATGAATGATGAACACTGAACAAGCGATGGATGTTAAACAAAACAAAAAAACAAAAAAGATTTTCAAATCAAACACACTATAGAAGGCTTGTGGCTAGAAGATTCTCTTAGAAAGAAGAAGAGAATCATGATGAGATGTTTGCTCCAAGTGGCTAGATAAGACCATTCGCTTAATGGTGTAATTAAAGAAGAAGTGTGAATCAAGTTCTGTATGGGTTCCCAGGATCGATAGTAATTGATGAGAATACATGTGAGGATTGCATCATCCTTGGACTTTCAGTCCTAAAGAGAGCCGTAGACGTAAGGTCTCCGAGAATGAATTCCTCGGTGGACTTGAGGGGATTGGATCATCCCTGGAATTTTAGTCCTAAAGAGAGCCGTAGACGTGAGGTCTCCAAGAATGAAGTCCTTGGTGGACTTGAGGGGATTGGATCATCCCTGGACTTTCAGTCCTAAAGAGAGCCGTAGACGTAAGGTCTCCGAGAATGAAGTCCTCGGTGGACTTGAGGGGATTGGATCATCCCTGGACTTTCAGTCCTAAAGAGAGCCGTAGACGTATGTCTTCGTGAATGAAGTTCTTGGTGAACATGTGAGGGGATTGGATCATCCCTGGACTTCAGTCCGAAAGAAGAGCCGTAGACGTATGTCTTCGTGAATGAATTTCTTGGTGAACATGTGAGGGGATTGGATCATCCCTGGACTTCAGTCCGAAAGAAGAGCCGTAGACATATGTCTTCGAGAATGAAGTCCTTGATGTACGGTTGAGGATTAAGTCATCCTTGGACGTAGGTCCTAAATGCACGGTGGAGGATTAAGTCATCCTTGGACGTGGTCCTAAATGTACGGTGGAGGATTAAGTCATCCTTGGACGTGGTCCTAAATGTACGGTGGAGGATTAAGTCATCCTTGGACGTGGTCCTAAATGTACGGTGGAGGATTAAGTCATCCTTGGACGTGGTCCTAAATGTACGGTTGAGGATTAAGTCATCCTTGTACATGGTCCTAAATGTACGGTGGAGGATTAAGTCATCCTTGGATGTAGTCCTAAATGTACGGTGGAGGATTAAGTCATCCTTGGACGTGGTCCTAAATGGACGGTGGAGGATTAAGTCATCCTTGGACGTAGGTCCTAAATGGACGATGGAGGATTAAGTCATCCTTGGACGTGGTCCTAAATGGACGATGGAGGATTAAGTCATCCTTGGACGTGGTCCTAAATGTACGGTGGAGGATTAAATCATCCTTGGACGTGGTCCTAAATGTACGGTGGAGGATTAAGTCATCCTTGGACGTGGTCCTAAATGTACGATGGAGGATTAAGTCATCCTTGGACGTGGTCCTAAATGTACGATGGAGGATTAAGTCATCCTTGGACGTGGTCCTAAATGTACGGTGGAGGATTAAGTCATCCTTGGACGTGGTCCTAAATGTACGGTGGAGGATTAAGTCATCCTTGGACGTGGTCCTAAATGTACGGTTGTGGATTAAATCATCCTTGGACAGTAAATCCAGTAATTCCGAAAGGAAGGATAGTCCTAAATGAATTGAGTGGATTAAATCATCCTTGGACAGTAAATCCAGTAATTCCGAAAGGAAGGATAGTCCTAAATGAATTGAGTGGATTAAATCATCCTTGGACAGTAAATCCAGTAATTTCGAAAGGAAGGATAGTCCTAAATGAATTGAGTGGATTAAATCATCCTTGGACAGTAAATCCAGTAATTCCGAAAGGAAGGATAGTCCTAAATGAATTGAATGGATTAAATCATCATTGGACAGTAAATCCAGTAATTCGAAAGGAAGGATAGTCCTAAATGAGATTGAGTGGACTAATCATCCTGTAAATAGATTGGGATTTCCTCGTCCCTAGACATGGTGAGATGTCTTAAAGTGATAAGGACTAATCATCCTGTAAATAGATTGGGATTGCCTCGTCCCTAGACATGGTGAGATGTCTTAAAGTGATAAGGACTGATCATCCTGTAAATACATTGGGATTGCCTCATCCCTATACATGGTGAGATGTCTTAAAGTGATAAGGACTAATCATCCTGTAAATAGATTGGGATTGCCTCGTCCCTAGACATGGTGAGGTGTCTTAAAGTGATAAGGATTGATCATCCTGTAAGTTGATCTGGATTGCATCATCCATAGACATGAGAGTTGTCTTAAACCGAGAGGGACTGATCATCCCGTAAGCGGATCAGGGTTGTATCATCCTTGGACCTATGTCCTAAAGTGAGAGGGATTGATCATCCCGTAATTGGATCTTGTGTGTTGCAAGATGATGATGCTGCTGATCATGTGATGACGATGTTGATGATCATGTGATGACGATGCTGATGATCGTGTGATGACGATGCTAATGATCATGTGATGACGATGCTGATGATCGTGTGATGACGATGCTGATGATCATGTGATGACGATGCTGTTGATCGTGTGATGACGATGTTGCTGATTGTGTGATGACGATGCTGCTGATCGTGTGATGACGATGCTGTTGATCGTGTGATGACGATGTTGCTGATCGTGTGATGACGATGCTCCTGATCGTGTGATGACAATGCTGTTGATCGTGTGATGACGATGCTGCTGATCATGTGATGACGATGCTGCTGATCATGTGATGACGATGCTGATGATCGTGTGACGATGCTGATGATCGTGTGATGATGATGCTGATCATTGTGTGATGACGATGATGTTGATCGTGTGATGATGATGATGCTGATCGTGTGACGATGTTGATGATCGTGTGATGATGATGCTGATCATCGTGTGATGACGATGATGCTGATCGTGTGATGACGATGATGCTGATCATGTGATGACGATGCTGATGATCGTGTGATGACGATGCTGATGATCGTGAGATGATGATACTGATGATCGTGAGGATCCAGATGATGATGTTGTTGTAGCTGTTTGAGTACTGCAGAAGATAAAGACTCAGTACTGAAGATGTTGATGTTCCAGTATTGAAGATGTTCCAGTAACTGGTTGAGTTACTGATGATGTTGAGAAAGCTTCCAATGATTTATAGATGTATCATGTATGATGTTGATGACTCCTTGCTCATGCAGATGCTGTTATAATATCCTTCTCGTTAAGGGGGAGTGTTGAGATATTTTAACTTCAAAGAATATTATATTTGTACTTTATTATTCTGGAGATGTTTCATTCCTCCGTGAAGATCTTATTGTATATCCGAAGATGTTTATTCCTCCGTCGGAATGTGGTAACTTGGGTTATTAGACTTCCATAGTGGGGGTCGGCCCTGTATGTGTTATATGGGTCAAAGGGTTATTAGACCCACCATGTGGGGGTCGTCCCAGTCAGTTATAATGGGGTATTTAACCTAATGGTTAAATACGAGCCTACATGTACTTGTGTAAAATATATATTAGAGTAGTGTATAAATAGAGGAGGTGTGTTCCTCATTATACACACTCACTCACTTGAGGATAGCACACTTGTGGAGGAGAGGTCTGCTATTGTGGAGGAGGAGATCATGTCTCAGGGTTTCATCTTTGTATATTGCTGGTCATCTATATTGAGGAAGCTTTGTTGGGTTTTCTACCCCATGAGGGTTTCCCAGGATAAATCTCTGTCTCTTGTGTTTATGCTGTGCTTGTTGTTTCTTCAGTGATCCTGTATATGCTATTATTGTGAAATGGAATGTAATGCTGCTATTTTCTGTCTTAGAATATTAAATCTTAACACAATGCTATGATGATTTGGGGTGTAAACGAATGTTTGGCACCAGGTCAGGTATGCATTAGTTCCCAAGTTCTCTAAATTGTTAGTTGTGAATTCTTAGGGCTTATGACGAATTTTATTTGAATGATTATGTTTGAATTTCTTCATTGGGAAAACGTACCCAGAGGCATTTTTTCCTGGGCATTTGTATGCTGGATTATCTATTGTACATATGTTGAACCTTAATATGTGAAAATCCTCACAGCAGATCTAATAGATGATGTATACCTCACATGAAAGTAATTGATTAAGCAAGAAAAAAGAAGAAGAGTGGTCTATGCAGTATAATGAGCAACAGAATAATAATACAGTAGAACTCGGATAGAAGCAAAAATACTTCACACACACTAATTAATTAATCACAATATGGACAAATAAATAGTACAATGCATGAGGATTCAAATGCCTAAGGTGGCAATTCGAATTAGCCTTCATGGAGTGATCAAAGATCACTGGAGTGTCATCAGAGCACAACTAGTAGTCTATCTCATCATCAGTGGAGTCATCAATGCTCAAGTAACTGTCAACCATCAGTCAAACTGAGTCTAACTGAGTGTGGTAGGTTTAACTGAGTGTAACTGAATGAAGGAGGCTCAGTGGAGGGCGCATGAGGAGCTTACTGGAGTTAGAACAGGTAGTCATGTCTCATCAGAGGTCAATCGGATTGATAACAGCGGTGAGGAGTTAGTTTGGCCTCAAATCAAGGAAAGACTGGTGGATAACTGAAGTAAACTAGACTGGTATGTGAGAAAGGCGCCCTTCTCATGCAGTAGGTGAAAGGAGGGTGCATGACAGGCTAGGAGGGATGAAAATGAGTGGAAGGAAGCTCCGAGGGCTAGCTAACTAAGGGATAGGTGCTAGGATTGATGACTGGAATGCATGCAAACCCTAAATGATGCATGCAAACCCTAAAAGTGCATGCATGGCTGAAAATGTAAATGATCAAAATACTGGTGGGACTAGTATGGAGTATAGGAATATCCTAACACCCCCCCTTAACCGTCTTGGGCCCTGATAACTAAGACCAAAGGTCACCCAATACAATGAATAATAGCAGTCAATAACCCAAGGAAGTGGGGAAAATTTTGTGGGAAAAATACCCCCCCCTCAAAACAGACTGTAAGGCACACACAAAAATAAATGCTCCAAACTCAAGCAGGTATGATGCTTGGTCATATGTTTGGAGGTATCTTGTTCTTGGGAAGAAGTGGATCATGCTCAAAAAGCATGTGCTTGTACTTGCTCTTCAGATCGAATGTGATGAGAACAAATCCAAAAGTATGAGGATGATCCTTGAACCTGTGATTCGAATCAGTTGAGGTAGGATCAAAAACATGAATATGCAGATAGTCTTTTGTCTTCTCCTTTGAACCATCATGGGTGAGATTATGCCAAAAAGAACCATCAAATAATAATGATTGCTTGAAATCCAAATCAGATTTAGGACTTGAAGAATAGTTTCTTGAGATCTCCTTTGAACCAGCAGGGGTGAGATCAAAACTATAATATGCATGAGAAATTATCCCAAGTAGTAATTGCTTAGAATCCAAATTAGATCCAAGACTTGAATCATGGTTTCTTGAGATCTCCTTTGAACCATGAGAGGTGAGATCAAAACCAGTAAATGCATGAGACATTATCTCAAGCGAATGGCAATGGTTTCTTGAGATCTCCTTTGAACCATAAGAGGTGAGATCAAAACCAGTAGATGCATGAGAAATTATCCCAAGCGGGTGGCAATGGCCATATTCTTCAATAACCTTCTGAAAGCATGGAATAATGATCATATAATAGTAAATAAGAGGTGATTGCTTGAGGAGAGTGAATGCATTACCTCCAATAGCTGATTTTACCTCCGAAATAATCATGTGATCATGATGCAAACCAACAGACTCTGGTGCAAGAGAGGATTTAGGACCTTTTGCAATATCTAGAGTGTGAGCTGGCACAGAATTCGAATTAGAAGAAATTTGGAGCATGAGTGTAGAATCTGCAAGTTCTTCTTCTTTGTGGACAACTTCAATATGAGATGTGTTTGATACTGGTTCATGATCAATGAGATCATCAAGGAGGGCGAATGCATCACTTTGCTTATTCTCGAAAGGGTTTGGACCAATTCCTTCATTCTGTCTGCCGAATCTTTCATCCAGATGGGCCCATAGCACTTTTGGAGTTTCAACAACATCAAGGTATTGGTATATCATGTATTCAGGCAAAGAAAGCATCATTGCTCCAAAGGCTCCGTCACCTTTATTTAACCAATCAATCTCTTCTTCAGAGGATTCGAACTCTCTTTCAAAATGACAATCAAAGAGATCGTGGATCTTCAAATATGCTATCATTTTTTGTTTCCATTCATCATCGTTGAATGGAGGAGGAGTAATTCCTGATGAATACATTGAAGCTGTAGAAGACCTGCAAAAACAATAGAGAATATATGCAACTGCTGCTGGTGCACTTGAAATCTTGATAATAACTTGCAAAAAACTCTCAGGAATGGAGATAAACAATACTCTCAACATGCTCTGATACCATGTAAAAATTCTCACAGCAGATCTAAGAGATGATGTATACCTCACAAGAAAGTAATTGATTAAGCAAGAAAATAGAAGAAGAGTGGTTAATGCAGTATAATGAGCAACATAATAATAATACAGTAGAACTCAGATAGAAGCAAAAATACTTCACACACACTAATTAATTAATCACAATATGGACAAATAAATAGTACAATGCATGAGGATTCGAATGCCTAAGGTGGAAATTCGAATTAGCCTTCATGGAGTGATCAAAAGATCACTGGAGTGTCATCGGAGCACAACTAGTAGTCTATCTCATTATCAGTGGAGTCATCAATGCTCAAGTAACTATCAACCATCAGTCAAACTGAGTCTAACTGAGCGTGGTAGGTGTAACTGAGTGTAACTAAATGAAGGAGGCTTAGTGGAGGGTGCATTAGGGGCTAACTAGAGTCAGAACAGGTAGTCATGTCTCATCGGAGGTCAATTGGAGTGATAACAACAGTGAGGAGTCAGCCTGGCCTCAAATCAAGGAAAGACTGGTGGATAACTGAAGTAAACTGGACTGGTATGTGAGAAAGGTGCCCTTCTCATGCAGTAGGTGAAAGGAGGGCACATGACAGGCTAGGAGGGCTGAAACTGAGTGGAAGGAAGCTTCAGGGGCTAGCTAACTGAGGGCTAGGTGCTGGGACTGATGACTGGAATGCATGCAAATGCATGCAAACCCTAAAAGTGCATGCATGACTAAAAATGTCAATGATCAAAATACTGGTGGGACTAGGATGGAGTATAGGAATATCCTAACATAATATTATTTAGAGGGTCATTGACCTTAAGTCATTTGGATGAATTTTTTATTTTGACACAAGAGCCATGTATCAAAAAAATTCCTTATATATGAAGAAACTTTACTTATTTTGGGGGCGAATAGCTCTTATCTAATTTCAATCTAATATTGCCTTGTACGGTGATATCAAGGTACTTCAGATCTACAGCTTGAAAGGGTTAATGTTTATTATAATGAGGTGAGTTGTGGGAGATTTGTGCCACGTGTTGTGCTTATGGATCTAGCCTGGTACCATGGATAGCATGCGGACTGGACCTTATGGCCAGGTCTTCGGGCCTAATAACCTCGTTTTTTGCCAATGTGGGGCTAGAAGGGCCAAGGGGCATTACACTGAGGAAGTCGAGCTCATCGATTCAGTGCTTGATCTCGTTAGGAAGGAAGCTGAGAACTAATGGGTTGAGATGTTACAACTATAGGGACTCGTGAATTCCTCTTGATAGTGTCAATCTCCTTCACAATTTTCCATGTACCAAAACTTGAGTTGGAGGAGAGACTTCTCATGGCTGAAGATAGGCAATTAGTGTTGGCTAGCTTGGAATGGATGTCGGAGGTGCTCCAATATATAATTGGCATGACTATATTATCACTAACATGCATACAAAACTTGTTTTTCAATCCATAAAAAACTTGAATGGATAGTCATCCTCTCGTTTGATTTCGTTGCCCCTCTCAGAGCAATAATCTAGCGTTCATGTTAGAGAGAAGGACCTTAACAATATAAAAGCTTATCGTTGAGCTTAGCTCATCCCGCTCACGGCATTGGACGGCCCAACCAATGGACGCTTCAAGAAACCATGGTAACTATATACAAATATCATTCCTCTTTTTCGTTTTGCTAGTTGTGATTTTGGAAATGAGGTTATTTTGATATGGTTTTCTAAACTCTGTTAATTTTTTTAGTGTATAATAAACTCAAAATTCAAAAATTGTATTTAATTTCAAATCAATAATTTTCATATTTTTTATTTATAATTTTTTATCCATTCAAATATAAGAATGCATACTTGCTTTGAACAATCATAAAAATGCCTTTGTAAGAATTTACTCTATAAGAATTTACTCTATCATTGCATTATATAAATATAAATATGCCTCTAAAATTTAGACAATTTGTTACGATTCCTTTTTAACTTAAAAAATTAAATAAAAAACGTGAAATAACAAACTACACCAATATATAATATATAAGAATTATAGTGCATTTAAAATGAAATGGGTTTAAACTTTAAACTCAAAATTCATAATACAAATTATGAAATTTATAAAAGAGATAATAACCTACCTTGTCTAAACGGGCTGAACAAATATTTGCAATGAGTCATAATCATATCTCCAGGTATGTGGCGTTTGTCTATAAGCAATTAATAATAATGGCTGAATTGATATATTAACATATTAGTAATAATGTTCATTAATTTATAAAGGTTTATTATTTATTCAAACATATTTTAAAATGGATAAACTTTTATCAATGTAATAATTTTAAAAATTACTTAATTCATTTAATTTATTTATTATGTTTGATGATGATGTTCTATTTATTTTATTTTATATGATATTATAGAATATTTAACCTGTTATGATTTTAACTAATTATTTGTATATATATTTTAAAATTTATAAAAAATTATTTTAATATTAATTTGAAAAACAATTATAGAAATTTAATGATTTAATTTTTTAATTTTAATTGTTTTTATTGATGTTGATAATATTTTTATTTTATATTCAAAATTATTTAAATAAAATCATTAATAATTTAGAGATAATAAGAAACATATTAAAAGATTTGGAGATTAAAAATATTGTTAAGCAACTCCTTTTAGACAAGGAACGAGATTAGAGGATAAAAAGTGGAACTATATTGGGGACATGAATACAAAGTTCCTTCAAAATTATGCTAACTATAGAAAGAGCATGAATACAATCTAGGAGATGAGAGCTCCAAATGGCTCAAAGGTCCAAAAATACAAAGATATAGCATAAGTAAGGGTTCTTCATTTTAAAAACATTTTTAAGGAGTCGAGGAGGGATAACATCACTAAAAATCTTGAAGGTTTTGTCTTACTTCCCCATACTAGAGGAGGATCATGCTCGGGCCTGCAATGCTATTACAAAAGAGGACTTTTTTGCCTCTGTGACCTCTTTTAAGGACATAAGTTTGGGTCTCGACTATTGGACGATAGAGTTTTATCTAGATTTCTTTTGCCTAGTTGGAGATGATGGCACATCCCCACCCATCGATTTAACCAATGGAGGGGAGATTTACGAATTCCAATCCTATAAATTTTTCCCATGGCCATATTACGAATTCATAAACATTCAAATGTATGTACAGATGCAAAGATAAAAACACAACAAAAATAAACTCTACCGTCACTCACACACATCCAGATTTCAACAAGAGAAGATGTGGTAATATGAAAAAATGACACTTGGAAAATTTGGTGCACCTTAGTCTATATTTGTATCTCTTAATTAATTGATAATATATATGTGTTTTGTGAAAATGACATCTTAGTTGTGCATGACCTCTTCCATCAATTAATTAAGATACATTCACACAATAAGATGCATCAATTTTTTCAAGCATATATATATATATATATATATATATGATTAAGATTATAAATTAGATCGTTTTTTAGGATAATTTATAAATTCAAGAATTTTTTATATATATGTGAAATATGGGGTTTGAGTATGTCAACCAATATATATTGTGCAAGACTGAAAACAATTCTTTTTATGAGACACTCTTTGTTAAAATAACATTTTATTTTACAAAATAGTTGTTGAGAAAATTGGTTTTGTATTAGCAAAAAACATTACCACTATTAACAATAGGATTTTTGTTAAAATCAATTAATATTAGAAAAAAGTGGGGATAAAACACATAAATGTAAGTGCAAAAAAATGCTTTATTTAAGAGTAAATAATATAGAAGAAAAAAGGTCATGTGCAAGAATGATAGATTAAGAGAAAATGGAAAAAACATGACAAAAAAAACAACAATAGTACATAACAACTTCAATTAGATAGTTTTGAAAACGATGAAGGACAATTTTAACTAAATTTAACTTCTATCACTACCTTTTCATATGTATGAGATCCTAAGTTTGGGTTTTAAGAGGTCAAATATTGCATGGAAGTAAAGTGGATTGATGTATACATACTTAAGTTCAAAGTTGATGACATATAAGAAGGATGATGATGATCACAAGGATAAGTATGATGACAATGAAGATCATCATGAGATCAATGGTGACGATTACGATGATGAAGATGATGAAGATAATGACAATGAACAGTGAAATAGAGAAGATAGAAGAAGAGGCCACGAATCTTAAGAAGAAGAGAATATAGAGATGAAATAAAATGAGTAGAGGCCAAGCACTTGAAAAGAAAAATAAGTCCCATGAGTAAAACATGTAGGCAATTGTAAATTTAGGTATCAATGTAAATTTTGTAGTTTATAAAAGCCTAACTACGACTGACACTAGTAGGTATTAGGAGTTTAAATTTTGATTTTGGTAGCCCATAGAGGCTATTGTAAATTATTTATTTTTGATATTAATGAAGAATATTAATGAATAGCCTATTATATGAAAATGTATGAATGAATGAGTGTGTGTTTGATTTTATTTGTTATTGATTACTTGTGCACTTTGAGCAGTCAAATGCCTATTGAGCCTTGTGAGTTGGAGAAGGGGTTAATATAGTAGCTCTATTATGTAGAGAAACTAAGTTTTCTTCCTATGTGTGTGTTAAATTAACATGTAGTGGGACCATCCCCAACCCTCCCTTTATTAGGTGGTGTCAAATAAAAACAATTTCTATATAAAAGAACAACTCCAACAGTGGCGGGGTAGATTTGTTGGAGAGGTTGAAGCATGCTCGCATAGAATTTTAGTGGGTGAATTGATATAAGGATTAGAAAGAGGGCGAGAATCTTGCAAGTTAAGATAAGAAAGGTTCGGGGAGAGTATGAAAGAGATGAATCCTATAGGAGGCTTCAAAATAATCCTAGAGGAGGCTTAGTTGAGAAAATTCAACTTATTATATTTCCAGAGTAAAGGAGTTACAGATGAAGGTTGCTAGATATCGAGAGAGCTATAGATGAAGGCAGCTAGAAAGATTCGTAACTTATCTGTAGAAGTTGGTTTTCCAATAACCTTGGACTAGAAATACAGTATATCGAGAGAGCGATGAAGGATAAGAAGTGCATATAGGCGGGATTGATCCAATTTGTCCAAATTGCGTGAAATTGAACCAATTTGTCCAAAAATTTGTGGGATTGAACCAATTTGTCCAAAATTTCACACTAAAACGAGTGGTAGGAAAAAGGAAAGGTACGCAAAAAAGTATCTTTATGATATGATATGCCAAACCATGACATAGTCCCCTACTTGAACAAAAAGTGTGGGGTGAAGGATCTTATGGCACATTGGTTGAGGTGTTACTACATATGTAAATCACATTTTTATTGTAAACGCAAAGCTAGGGGTCCGGTGTGCAGTGACAAGGGTGCATTTTCAAGAAGAGTTTCCATAACACAAGGGTGACATGTGTTGCTTGTCTTTTTTTTCTAGTGAGAGGTTTGACCTATACAATTGCTTTTGTCTAAGTCCTCCGGGAAGTGATAAACTATTGACCAGTTTCCACTTGGGGGGTCATATCTTTTAGCGGATTGAAGATCCTCCTATTGCATTAGAAACAGGCCAACTTGTCGAAAAAACCCAGCTATCTCATCAAATCATTTGCCAACAATTGGAATTTAACTTGAGATCTGTCAGAGCCCAAACATACTATATAAGGGTGGCTATTCCAATCCACCTACAAGCCTAAGCCCAATATTTTTTTGTGCTCTATGTGGCAACAAAAGAAACAACTATGTGTTGTTTTTGGAGATGTCACACTGCAAAAGTGTTCTATACATGGTTTCACAATGAATGGTGAGAGGAGGAACACTAATGAGACCCATGCGATGGCATGAGGCCCTACCCATGGTCGGTGAACCTACATAAAGGAAAATGTTATTGCCTAATACTATGTCTTTGGACTTGCTAAATATTATAATGTAAGCATTAAAAAGATAACCATATCCCACTCAAAGCTAGCCAAATATTCCCTATGGAGGGTTTAAGTGGTGGCATGGGCTCTACTTCCATGAGTAATAAAATAAAATGTGTTATTGCTTAGTATCCAATATTTCATGCATAAAACATGAAATGGACCTAGAGAACCATGTTTTCATGCACCGATGAATATTGAAATGGTGACCTATATCACTCGTAGGCTTAAGGTTTTATATTTTGTGCATGTGTGGTGGTTTAACACATCACACATGGCCCATGAGTACCGAAGGCAATTTTTATGGCGTTAGCATATGATGTTTGACCCTAGACCATGAGAACATTCATTGGCATAGTTATTATTGAAATGGCCATTGTATCATACATGGCATGTGTGATGTCCTAGGGCTTCAAGTGTGGACCATGAACCTCATAGGATAATGTTATGTCTTAAGGAATGTTATGTATGCTTAGGGAATTCAATTTTCTAGTTGGGTGTTGATCGCCTATTTTTATCTAATAGAATTCAAGGTACATCGCCACACAACCTATGGTATATGATTTTAATCCTGGATAGTATTACATTTGTTTCATAGTTAGGATCCCCTGGTTTGAGAGTCGGCCCCCATGGGATTCATCGATGGCGCAACAAATAAGGATCAAAGTGGAATCGGGATTTTGGTGAAAGACACCTCCACTCACTGTTTTAAGGCACACATGGAAACTGATGAAACGAAACTGATGAAGTTGAATATAGTAGCCTTGACCAATGTATTTAAATTTTGGTTAACTTTAAAATTCTGCCTCCTCATGTTAACAACAACTCCTCAAGAACACTAAGTGTAAAGTTCAGAACCATGCCATTATCAAGCATGTTTAACTTAAAGCTCTTCCCTGACTGTCTCTGATCATAGGCACCGATGACGATGGTGGAGAGCTCATTCTTCACATAGTTTGAGTCAGTGGTATGCACTAACATGCATCTACAACAAGGAGACATGTGTCTACAGCAAGGCGACAGGTGGTGGCACATCTTAAATAATGCAGACGAGTCTTTGCTCTCATATATTGATGATACCCAAAACTTGAGTCCAACTTTGAAAAGACCTTATCCCATCTAAGTTAATAAAGAGGATCATCAATTTGGGTAGGAGGTACTTGTTCTTAATTGTCACCTTATTTAACATTGAATAACAAATGCACATCCAAAATGTTCCATCCTTCTTATTGACTACCAATATATGTTCTATCTAAGGTGATGCACTTGGTCATATGAACCCTTTGTCTAATAATTATTGTAATTGCATCTTGAATTCACTAAACTCATTAGTTTGCAATATATTCTAGGCCTTGGATATGGGCATGTGTGTTTTATGTTATGCTCTCTTGTTTCCATTGCTGTCCACTTGAGTAATTCCTGATGAATACATTGAAGCTGTAGAAGACCTGCAAAAACAATAGAGAATATATGCAACTGCTGCTGGTGCACTTGAAATCTTGATAATAACTTGCAAAAAACTCTCAGGAATGGAGATAAACAATACTCTCAACATGCTCTGATACCATGTAAAAATTCTCACAGCAGATCTAAGAGATGATGTATACCTCACAAGAAAGTAATTGATTAAGCAAGAAAATAGAAGAAGAGTGGTTAATGCAGTATAATGAGCAACATAATAATAATACAGTAGAACTCAGATAGAAGCAAAAATACTTCACACACACTAATTAATTAATCACAATATGGACAAATAAATAGTACAATGCATGAGGATTCGAATGCCTAAGGTGGAAATTCGAATTAGCCTTCATGGAGTGATCAAAAGATCACTGGAGTGTCATCGGAGCACAACTAGTAGTCTATCTCATTATCAGTGGAGTCATCAATGCTCAAGTAACTATCAACCATCAGTCAAACTGAGTCTAACTGAGCGTGGTAGGTGTAACTGAGTGTAACTAAATGAAGGAGGCTTAGTGGAGGGTGCATTAGGGGCTAACTAGAGTCAGAACAGGTAGTCATGTCTCATCGGAGGTCAATTGGAGTGATAACAACAGTGAGGAGTCAACCTGGCCTCAAATCAAGGAAAGACTGGTGGATAACTGAAGTAAACTGGACTGGTATGTGAGAAAGGTGCCCTTCTCATGCAGTAGGTGAAAGGAGGGCACATGACAGGCTAGGAGGGCTGAAACTGAGTGGAAGGAAGCTTCAGGGGCTAGCTAACTGAGGGCTAGGTGCTGGGACTGATGACTGGAATGCATGCAAATGCATGCAAACCCTAAAAGTGCATGCATGACTAAAAATGTCAATGATCAAAATACTGGTGGGACTAGGATGGAGTATAGGAATATCCTAACATAATATTATTTAGAGGGTCATTGACCTTAAGTCATTTGGATGAATTTTTTATTTTGACACAAGAGCCATGTATCAAAAAAATTCCTTATATATGAAGAAACTTTACTTATTTTGGGGGCGAATAGCTCTTATCTAATTTCAATCTAATATTGCCTTGTACGGTGATATCAAGGTACTTCAGATCTACAGCTTGAAAGGGTTAATGTTTATTATAATGAGGTGAGTTGTGGGAGATTTGTGCCACGTGTTGTGCTTATGGATCTAGCCTGGTACCATGGATAGCATGCGGACTGGACCTTATGGCCAGGTCTTCGGGCCTAATAACCTCGTTTTTTGCCAATGTGGGGCTAGAAGGGCCAAGGGGCATTACACTGAGGAAGTCGAGCTCATCGATTCAGTGCTTGATCTCGTTAGGAAGGAAGCTGAGAACTAATGGGTTGAGATGTTACAACTATAGGGACTCGTGAATTCCTCTTGATAGTGTCAATCTCCTTCACAATTTTCCATGTACCAAAACTTGAGTTGGAGGAGAGACTTCTCATGGCTGAAGATAGGCAATTAGTGTTGGCTAGCTTGGAATGGATGTCGGAGGTGCTCCAATATATAATTGGCATGACTATATTATCACTAACATGCATACAAAACTTGTTTTTCAATCCATAAAAAACTTGAATGGATAGTCATCCTCTCGTTTGATTTCGTTGCCCTCTCAGAGCAATAATCTAGCGTTCATGTTAGAGAGAAGGACCTTAACAATATAAAAGCTTATCGTTGAGCTTAGCTCATCCCGCTCACGGCATTGGACGGCCCAACCAATGGACGCTTCAAGAAACCATGGTAACTATATACAAATATCATTCCTCTTTTTCGTTTTGCTAGTTGTGATTTTGGAAATGAGGTTATTTTGATATGGTTTTCTAAACTCTGTTAATTTTTTTAGTGTATAATAAACTCAAAATTCAAAAATTGTATTTAATTTCAAATCAATAATTTTCATATTTTTTATTTATAATTTTTTATCCATTCAAATATAAGAATGCATACTTGCTTTGAACAATCATAAAAATGCCTTTGTAAGAATTTACTCTATAAGAATTTACTCTATCATTGCATTATATAAATATAAATATGCCTCTAAAATTTAGACAATTTGTTACGATTCCTTTTTAACTTAAAAAATTAAATAAAAAACGTGAAATAACAAACTACACCAATATATAATATATAAGAATTATAGTGCATTTAAAATGAAATGGGTTTAAACTTTAAACTCAAAATTCATAATACAAATTATGAAATTTATAAAAGAGATAATAACCCACCTTGTCTAAACGGGCTGAACAAATATTTGCAATGAGTCATAATCATATCTCCAGGTATGTGGCGTTTGTCTATAAGCAATTAATAATAATGGCTGAATTGATATATTAACATATTAGTAATAATGTTCATTAATTTATAAAGGTTTATTATTTATTCAAACATATTTTAAAATGGATAAACTTTTATCAATGTAATAATTTTAAAAATTACTTAATTCATTTAATTTATTTATTATGTTTGATGATGATGTTCTATTTATTTTATTTTATATGATATTATAGAATATTTAACCTGTTATGATTTTAACTAATTATTTGTATATATATTTTAAAATTTATAAAAAATTATTTTAATATTAATTTGAAAAACAATTATAGAAATTTAATGATTTAATTTTTTAATTTTAATTGTTTTTATTGATGTTGATAATATTTTTATTTTATATTCAAAATTATTTAAATAAAATCATTAATAATTTAGAGATAATAAGAAACATATTAAAAGATTTGGAGATTAAAAATATTGTTAAGCAACTCCTTTTAGACAAGGAACGAGATTAGAGGATAAAAAGTGGAACTATATTGGGGACATGAATACAAAGTTCCTTCAAAATTATGCTAACTATAGAAAGAGCATGAATACAATCTAGGAGATGAGAGCTCCAAATGGCTCAAAGGTCCAAAAATACAAAGATATAGCATAAGTAAGGGTTCTTCATTTTAAAAACATTTTTAAGGAGTCGAGGAGGGATAACATCACTAAAAATCTTGAAGGTTTTGTCTTACTTCCCCATACTAGAGGAGGATCATGCTCGGGCCTGCAATGCTATTACAAAAGAGGACTTTTTTGCCTCTGTGACCTCTTTTAAGGACATAAGTTTGGGTCTCGACTATTGGACGATAGAGTTTTATCTAGATTTCTTTTGCCTAGTTGGAGATGATGGCACATCCCCACCCATCGATTTAACCATGGAGGGGAGATTTACGAATTCCAATCCTATAAATTTTTCCCATGGCCATATTACGAATTCATAAACATTCAAATGTATGTACAGATGCAAAGATAAAAACACAACAAAAATAAACTCTACCGTCACTCACACACATCCAGATTTCAACAAGAGAAGATGTGGTAATATGAAAAAATGACACTTGGAAAATTTGGTGCACCTTAGTCTATATTTGTATCTCTTAATTAATTGATAATATATATGTGTTTTGTGAAAATGACATCTTAGTTGTGCATGACCTCTTCCATCAATTAATTAAGATACATTCACACAATAAGATGCATCAATTTTTTCAAGCATATATATATATATATATATATATATATATATATATATGTGATTAAGATTATAAATTAGATCGTTTTTTAGGATAATTTATAAATTCAAGAATTGTTTATATATATGTGAAATGTGGGGTTTGAGTATGTCAACCAATATATATTGTGCAAGACTGAAAACAATTCTTTTTATGAGACACTCTTTGTTAAAATAACATTTTATTTTACAAAATAGTTATTGAGAAAATTGGTTTTGTATTAGCAAAAAACATTACCACTATTAACAATAGGATTTTTGTTAAAATCAATTAATATTAGAAAAAAGTGGGGATAAAACACATAAATGTAAGTGCAAAAAAATGCTTTATTTAAGAGTAAATAATATAGAAGAAAAAAGGTCATGTGCAAGAATGATAGATTAAGAGAAAATGGAAAAAACATGACAAAAAAAACAACAATAGTGCATAACAACTTCAATTAGATAGTTTTTTTAGGATAATTTATAAATTCAATAATTGTTTATATATATGTGAAATATGGGGTTTGAGTATGTCAACGAATATAAAACACTTCATAATAAATTGTGCAAGAATGAAAACAATTTTTTTTATGAGACACTCTTTGTTAAAATAACATTTTATTTTACAAAATAGTTGTTGAGAAAATTGGTTTTGTATTAGCAAAAACCATTACCACTATTAACAATAGGATTTTTGTTAAAATCAATTAATATTAGAAAAAAGTGGGGATAAAACACATAAATGTAAGTGCAAAAAAATGCTTTATTTAAGAGTAAATAATATAGAAGAAAAAAGGTCATGTGCAAGAATGGTAGATTAAGAGAAAATGGAAAAAACATGACAAAAAAACAACAATATTACATAACAACTTCAACATAGAAGAGGAGATCAAAGTACAAAACTTTTGAAGCTTAACATGTCATGGTGTGAAAACCAAGTAATGGAATAAATAAAAACTAATGCACACAAGTTGAAATGTGAAATAGGAATGTGAACAATTCAATAAGAAGTAGGAGCAAATGGGGAGGTAGACACTAAACAAAAATTTTTGAAGCTTAACACGTCATGGTGTGAAAATCTTGTAGTGGCAAAGGAATCGAAAGGACCACCTCTCAAATGATAATACCTACTCTTCTGCGTGGATGCTGATCTTCTAGGTCTTTTTTTATATAGCAATAATGCATTTGCATGTATTTGCTTAGACTCTTCCGTCTATAGCTTCGCTCTTCTTGCTAAAGTAAGTGACAATGTCGGGGACATTGCCACCTCGTGGCTCTTGTTAAAATTTTGAGTTATAAATATTGTATATTAAATAAGGGAAAGTTGTACAACAAAGTATTGGTTGTAGCTTGGGTGGTTGGGAGGAATGATTGTTGCCCTCTCCATCCACTTCAATTCTTGTAAAAGACATGATGCTCTTGTTGAACCCTTATTGTAATGATTGTATTTCGCTAATGTAGATATATTGCATTTTGAAATAATGATTGTATTTCGCCAATATAAATATATTGCATTTTGAAATGTTGATTTAACTAAAAGTTAGCCATCATCATTATCAAACGTATATATATTGATCTCATTTTTTATAACATTTAAACTTGTTCTTTATTTAATAACCATGAGAAGTAGTATATGTTTTTTAATTTGATCATTTTATTTAAATTTTGAGATTTTTTTTTAAATAAAGATTTAAAGAATAATAAAACAAATATTAAATCTTTGGGAATGTAAAAATAATTAAAAAATGTGTTCACCTAATGACTTTGTTATGATATATGACCATTTAATATTTTGGATTGTAATGAAATTATATGATATTTGATTTTAATGAAAATGGATAAATAACTTTAAAATTTTAGGAACCAGGACTTTCCTTTTTGAAAAGTATTTAAAGTAACTAAAATTTTAGAAACTAGGAAAGCCTTTTTGAAAAGTATTTAAAGTAGCTAAAATTTTAGAAACTAAGAAGGCCAACTTTGAAGTATTCAAAATAGTATTTTACTTAAAAGAATAATTATATGGTCTTTGTCCTTTTTCTAAGACTAACGTTAGAGTTGAACTTATCATATGTTATATGTTAAAAGGATTTTATGTAAAAAAAAATATTTTTGGAAAAAAGTAATATTGAATGTTGAAATTGATATTTTAGGAGATGATAATAATAATAATATGTTATTAAGTAAAATATAAATTTGTTTTTGATTAGTTAAAAAATTAAAAATACAAAATAAAATATAAATTTGTTTTTGATTAATTAAGAAATTGAAAATACAAAGAAAAGAGTTGATATCTAAGATATAAAGTTGTTTTTAATTAACTAAGAGTTTGAAAACAAAAAAATGAGTTAATACCTAAGATCTAGAGCCATAATAGATGTTTACTCCCTTATGATGTTGTTTTCTTTGAATAGATGTTTGCTCCCTTATGATGTAGTTTTCTTTGAAGAACTAATAAATATGACGAATCAAGTGACATTTATGTAGAGGATGGCTGTCCTACCCACTTGCCAATTATCTCTAGTTTAATAAAAAATAAAACATTATTTTTAATATAAAAAAATTTATCTTTTATTTTAATGAAATTAGATGATTTTTTAATTTAATAAAAAAAAATTAACTTTAAATTAAATAATTTTTTTTTTAATTCTATCTTATTATTTATTTTCATCTTAATTCGCATAAAACAACCAACTTTTTAAAAAGCATAAAATGTATGTGTCAGCGCTTGCGTCATCGCGTGCCAACAGCAGCACACTATGACCAGAAGCGTGTATATATATATATGTAGAAACGGACGATTCAACATTCAGAATTCAGAGTCTATCCTCTTGATAAGCCTGTAGCTGCCACTGTGTCGAGCTCTCACGGAAAGATGGCGGGGTTGTTTGATAGACAAGCGAAGGAGTATTTAGAAAGCAGGCCTACTTACCCTGCTTCTTGGTTTTCCATGTTGGCCTCTCTCACTGCCGATCACCAACTGGCTTGGGATGTGGGTGCAGGCAATGGCCAGGCTTCTGTCTCTGTATGTTCTATTTAAACTCTTCTTACCTAATTTCACTTCACATTGTTGGGTTTTCATATCTATTATTTGTCTCAGTTCATATGAAATTATGAGTTCTTGGGCAGTGTCAATGAAATTATGAGAGCGTAGATTGCAGAGCATTACGATCGGGTGATCGCAACAGACATTAGCAAGGAGCAGCTGGAGCTGGCGCGGAAGCATCCCAAAGTCACATATGCTCTCACTCCGTCTGTCATGACGGACGAAGAGCTGTCTGCAATCGTGGGGGAGGAGGGATCGGTGGATCTGGTGACAGTGGCCACGGCAGTCCACTGGTTCGACCTCGAGACCTTTTACTCTCAAGTCAAACGAGTCCTGCGCAAACCCGGGGGTGTGATAGCCGTGTGGAGTTATTTGAATCGCAGCGTCAGTCCGGCTCTGGATGCACTGTCTAAAGACTTCTTTGAATCGACGACGCCCTACTGGAACCCCAAAACAAAGTATCTGTTCGAGGGATACAAGACGTTGCCCTTTCCCTTCGAGGCGGTGCTGGAAAATGGGCAGGGGAGCGAGGGGAATCCCATGCAAACGGCAGAAATGAAGAGACAGGTGTCATTGGATGAATATTTAGGATGGTTCAGGTCTTGGTCTGCAGTGAGCACAGCCAGAGAGAAGGGCGTTGAGCTTTTGACTGAAAAGGTATTGAGAAAGTTCAAAGAGGCATGGGGAGATGAGAACAAGATTTATACCTGCACATATAAAGTTTGCCTGCTTGCAGGGACATCGCCGAGGGCCTTCCAAAACCCTTCGCTGCATCATTAAAAAAATTGCTGCTGCAGAAGGACTAATAAGGAAAAAGTGGAAAATAATTATTCAAAATTACCTTTTTAGTACTGTATTTGTTGTTAGATATAAAGGGGAACATCCGGACCTTAATGGCGTATGTATTTAGTAGTAGTGAAAAATATTTTACATGGTACTTTTTTATATGAATTATAATAAAATAAAAATTTGATATTGAAGGAAAAAATTTATCACTAAAAGAAACAAGGGCTACGGGTCCAGAATCCAATCAGAAAAGAAGTACATCTGCTATTTTCCTCACCAACGATTTTGCTCACCTCTGGAAACTATTATTTTGGTCTGTTATTTTGCTATTTTGCTCAGCTCTAAAGCACATCTGCTATTTTGTTCACCAGCGATTTTGCTCTCTCCAGACTGTAATGTTTATAAATTGTTAGGTTATGTTTAGTGTATAAAAGTTCATAGTTTATGTCAATGTAATATACATAAACAACTTATTTTTATATAAAAGTTTATGCTGGTGATTTAACTTATTTTTATATAAAAGTTTATGCTGGTGATTTAATTCAATTTGGAGTGGCCAATTCAAACATAAAATGTATGTGTCATCGCTTCCGTCATCACGCACCAACAGCAGCCCCACTATGACCGGTAGCCGATAACCAACAGGTAATCGCTTCCGTCATCACGTACCAACAGGTAATCGCTTCCGTCATCACGTACCAACAGGTAATCGCTTCCGTCAAACGTGTCCTGCGCAAACCCGGGGGTGTGATCGCAGTGTGGACTTATGGTGCGAATCGCAGCGTGAATAGTGGTGTGGATGCAGTGTTGAGCGATTTCATTGAAACGGCGAAGCCTTACTGGATCCCCAAAATAAAGTATGTGTTGGAGGGATACAGGACTCTGCCTTTTCCCTTCACGGCGGTGCTGGAAAATGGGAAGGGGGAAATCCCATCGAAACGCAGATGGAGAGAGAGGCATGTTAAAAATCAAACAAAATGAAAACCCTAATTTATATATACTGGAAACTTCTGATTAAAACAATGAGTAGAAAATTAATAGCGGAAGCATACCTGAATCCATTGAAGGAGAAACCTTACAGGAAGAGAACCCTTTGAGATGGTCTTCCAATTCTAGCCACTAGATTCTGTGTCAACTTCTCTCTGAGAGGATTTTCAGAAATTGGAATGCGTCGTGGTAGAATGGGGACCATAACCCTATTTATAAACCGCTAGGGCAGTTTTATCACATTAACCGCTAGAGCAGTTTTAATTTTATCACAATTATATTTACGCCCCTCATAGAAATAATAATTATCTAATGGTATCTACACAATAATCTCATGACAATTATACCCTTAAGCCAATTAATCAATTATTAATTAGATCACTATATTTAGGCTTAATTAAATGATAGCACACACATTTTAATTATTTACATGTGTGGCCCAAATTATAGATTAATTACAAAAATTAATCTAACAATCTCCCACTGGGCTACATGCATATGTAATCAAATAAATGTGCTTAACCTTATGAGCTCAAAATTTGCTATCATGTCCTTAGGGTATATCCGAACAATCTGGTCCATTAACTATACTGACATAGGATCAAGGTGGCCTTTGTTACATCAATCGTTACTAGACCAATCAATGGTCACATATATCTGCACAGCTAAATGACATAGATCAATCATGAGTGCATAGCATGGAAATTACATGCAATGTGATCTATTCATGCCTATTTCCAACTGGTCCTACTTAACTTTATTAAGATCAAATCTTTAGCATAATTTAACAGAGTGCAATAAAATGAATACTTTATTTCTGCAGAACACAATCCAAATGTATAGATAAAGTCTAAACATAACATAGAGCAATATACAATGAATAATATAAACTCCCACTAAATTTGGATATCCTCAAATGAGACAACACCCATATGAGCAGTGTGCTCATGAAAGACCTTGGGTGGTAATCCCTTTGTAAGCGGATCTGCTATCATGGAGTTTGTTCCAATATGCTCTATGGATATCTGTCCACTCTGTACTTTTTCTTTTACAACTAGGAACTTGATATCAATGTATTTTGATTTTGTAGAACTCCTGTTGTTATTGGAATATAAAACTGCTGATTTATTGTCACAAAATATCTTCAGTGGTCTTTCAATACCATCCAGAACACGCAGCCCAGTGACAAAATTTCGTAGCCATATTCCTTGATTGGATGCCTCATAACATGCTACAAACTCTGCTTCCATGGTGGATGAAGTTATGAGTGTCTGTTTGGCAGACCTCCATGAAATTGCTCCACCAGCCAACAGATAAATATAGCCTGATGTGGATCTTCTGCTGTCTTGGCATCCAGCAAAGTCGGAGTCGGAATACCCAATGATCTCTAACTGATCCGATCTCCTATATGTAAGCATGTACTCTTTTGTTCTCTGTAAATATCTCATAACCCTCTTGGCTGCTCTCCAATGATCCATTCCAGGGTTACTTAGATATCTGCCTAACATGCCAACAATGTACGCAATATCCGGACGTGTACATACCTGAGCATACATTAGACTCCCCACAGCCGAAGCGTAAGGAATCTTCTGCATTTCTTGACTTTCTAAACTATTTTTAGGGCATTGATTAAGACTGAATTTGTCTCCTTTAGCGACAGGGGTATCACCTGGTTTGCTATTTTGCATGCCATACCTTTGGAGGACTTTATCAATATAGGTCCTTTGTGACAATCCTAAAATACCCCTAGAACGATCTCGGTGTATCTGGATTCCTAAGACAAAGGAGGCATCACCAAGATCTTTCATCTCAAAATGTTTTGATAAAAATCTCTTGGTGTCGTGCAATATGCTAATATCATTTGTGGCTAGCAATATGTCATCGACATATAAAACCAGGAAAATATACTTACTCCCACTAAATTTGTGATACACACATTCATCCATAAGATTTGCCTCAAAACCACATGAGACAATAATTTGATGAAACTTGAAGTACCACTGACGAGAAGCTTGCTTGAGCCCATAAATGGATTTAGTTAATTTACAAACCATATTCTTTGAGTCTTCGGACACAAAATTTTCTGGTTGTACCATATAAATTGTTTCATCAATGTCACCATTGAGAAACGTTGTTTTAACATCCATTTGATGTAACTCAAGATCATAATGTGCAACTAGTGCCATGATTATCCTGAAAGAGTCCTTCGTAGAAACTGGAGAGAAGGTCTCTTTGAAGTCAATTCCTTCTTTTTGAGTAAATCCTTTAGCTACAAGACGTGCTTTATATCTTTCTACATTACCATTTGAATCCCGCTTGGTTTTAAATATCCATTTACAACCAATGGGCTTCGTACCAACTGGTAATGGGACAAGTTCCCAAACTTTATTGTCTTGCATAGATTTGTACTCTTCATTCATGGCTTCAATCCATTTCTGAGAGTTGGAACTTTTCATGGCTTGCTGGAAGTTGATTGGATCATCTTCCATCATTCCACTTTCTACCTCACGTTCCTGGAGATATACGATATAATCGTCCGAAATTGCATTTCTCCTCTCTCTAGTGGATCTCCTTAATGGCATATTTTCTTGAGGTTGTTGAGTTTGTTCTTCAGGAGCAATGTCCTCATTTGCAATTAAGGGTTGAACAATATTGTCTGTTGGTTGAGGATCCAAATTTACTTCTTGATCAATGATAGGTAGTGAAACCTGTACATTATCAAAAGCAATAGTAGATCCCTCTTCCTCCTCAAGGACAATATTCCTAGCCTGATTTCTCCCCCCAAACTCAACATCCTCAAAAAATTTTGCAGTTCCCGTCTCAAAAATTGACCTAATAGCAGGATCATAAAATTTAAAACCCCTTGATCGCTCTGCATAGCCAATAAAGTAGTTGCTAACTGTTTTAGAGTCCAGTTTCTTTTCATGAGGCTTATAAGGTCTCGCTTCAGCTGGACATCCCCAAATATGAAAATGCTTTAAACTGGGCTTTCGACCCGTCCAAAGCTCATAAGGCGTTTTAGCAGCCGCTTTAGTTGGCACCCGATTTAGGATATAAGCTGCCGTTTTGAGTGCTTCACCCCAGAGTTTTTCGGGTAAAGTAGAATGAGTAATCATACTCCTTACCATGTCCTTAAGAGTTCGGTTTCGTCTTTCTGCTACACCATTCATGCTAGGTGATCCTGGCATGGTGTATTGAGGGACGATCCCACATTCCTCTAGGTATTTAGCAAATGGTCCTGGACGTTGTTCACCTGATCCGTCATATCTACCATAGTATTCACCACCACGGTCAGATCTGACGCTCTTTATTCTTTTGTTGAGTTGTAACTCAACTTCTGCTTTAAATGTTTTGAACACGTCCAATGATTGTGATTTCTCATGTATAAGAAATAGGTAGCCATATCTTGAATAGTCGTCTATGAATGTTATAAAGTATTGTTGACCATTCCAAGATGTCGTAGGGTATGGTCCACAGATATCTGTATGAATTAATTCTAAGACGTCTGTAGCTCTATTGGCACCTAATTTCTTTGTTTTGGTCTGTTTTCCTTTAATACACTCAACACAAATATCAAAATCTGAAAAGTCAAGTGATTCCAAAATCCCATCGGACACAAGTCGCTCAACTCTAGATTTAGAGATATGACCTAGGCGTTTGTGCCACAATGAAGCCGAATTATCTTTATTCAATTTACTCTTCGTACCTCGTGATTCCACATGCAAGGTTTCATTATAGGACGGAACAGTTTCCAACAAATATAGATTATCATAAACATTAAGTAAACCGGTTCCAACAGCATTTGAATTAATAGATAATGTAAATTTATTGTTTCCAAATGAACAACAATAACCTGATTTGTCCAAAACAGAAACTGAAATTAAATTCCGTCTGAAAGACGGTACAACAAAAGTATCTATTAAATCCAAAAAATAACCAGGTTTCAATAATAATCTAAAGTGCCCTATTGCCTCTACTTCTACCGACTGACCGTCTCCGACATAGATGCATCTTTCAGCATCACTTGGTTTTCGGTAACTCAGGCAACCCTGCATAGAAACACAAATGTGAGTAGTAGCACCAGAATCTAACCACCATGTGTTTCTAGAAACTGAAGCTAAATTAACTTCAGAACAGACCAAAGTAAGAAATATACCTTTCTTAACACGCCAAGCAGCATACTTGGTACATTCCTTCTTAGTATGTCCAGGCTTATTACAGAAGAAACATGTTACCTCAACTTTCTGTTTCTTTTGTTCTGGACCCTTAGAAGCAACAACCTTATTATCCTTATTCTTTCGTTTGCCCTTATCCTTGGAAGTGCTAGCCAGATGAGCACTTTCGGTCTTGTCTTGCTTCAATCTCTCTTCCTCTTGCACACAAAATGAAATGAGCTCATTAAGAGTCCATTTATCCTTTTGACAGTTATAACTGACCTTGAATTGATTAAATTGTGCAGGAAGAGAGATGAGAACCAAATGCACAAGTAAATCATCAGATAACTCGAGTTTCAAAGCCTTAAGTTTTGAAGCAAGATGAGACATCTCCATGATGTACTCCCGAACATTACCCTTGCTTTTGTACTTCATTGAAATCAAGCTTGCTAAAAGCATGCTCGTTTCAGCCTTATCGTTTTTGGCAAAACGTTTCTGAATTTCTGCAAGGAAGTCACTGGCATTAGTAACCTCATCGGTTACCGCACCCCTGAAAGCCTCTGGAATGCCGCGCTTCATGATCATAAGACTTAGCCTATTTGAACGTTCCCACTTACCCCAATAAACCTCATCCTCTTGAGTACTATCCTCATTGAGTTCTTCGGGTTTGGGCATTCTCAAGGCTAAGTCTATATCCATGCAGCCTAAGAGAATCATCATATTCTCTTTCCAGTCCTTAAAATTTGTCCCATTTAACATAGGGACATTATTGATGTTGGCAGATATAGAAGTAGTTGATATAAAAGCTGAATAGAGAACAAAATAAAATGAATCAAATAAATCATCATGCTTACATAAAATAAGCAATTAAACACATAATCTTTAAATTTAAGAAACAAATTATGACATTTCAAGATACCTAACACAACATTAATATCAAGTCTTTGGACAGTAATATTAACTGTAAGTGGTACTCTTGTTGTAGTGATCAAACATTGATGATAAGTTATGTCAAATAATAAATCTATCTTTGGATTGATTTATTATTCACATTAAGTTACCTTTATAATCATCACATATTTATCACCACAGGTATGTATGCAATTTGACCAAATATTAACTTTCCTTTGGGCCAGTCAATACCCACATGAATCACATACACACAAATATCTAACACCCCGAACAGACTAATCTACACGAAAGATGTCACTTTGGTGATTTTCCGCTTTAATTAGCCTATTTAAAATGCTAGATCAATAACTTAAATATTAATATCATAAAATGCTATTAAATAATAATAATAATAGTAATAAAAAAATCAAATTCAAATTCAAATTCACAGTTTTGATCAATAATTATATACTAAATACAATAATTGTGCCAAACCAAAAAAAAAAATTATTTAATACAAAAATTAAATTAAAACTTAATATATTATTATAAGAATATGATAAATATTGCAGCAGCAAGGGATAAAGGCGTTTTATACTCATATACATATATATATATATATTTGAAACTTTAACAGAATCATCACCTACTATTCCCAAAGAAATTTCTAAGATAAATCATTGGAAAGGTAATACTTTTGACTTCAAATACAAATTTTTCTGCACCTCTTCTTAACCAATGAATGTATCTATGTATACTCTTATAGGAAAAATAGCTAAAAGCACAGAAAGTAGGAAAATTTCCAAATGTATTTATGTATATTCTTATATTAATACAATCGATTTCTATTGACTTTATCAAAACGATCCACTGAATCCATTGACAAATATATATATATTAAATTAATAACTCAAAGAATTAATCAAGAAGTAGGCTCTGATACCACTTGTTAAAAATCAAACAAAATGAAAACCCTAATTTATATATACTGGAAACTTCTGATTAAAACAATGAGTAGAAAATTAATAGCGGAAGCATACCTGAATCCATTGAAGGAGAAACCTTACAGGAAGAGAACCCTTTGAGATGGTCTTCCAATTCTAGCCACTAGATTCTGTGTCAACTTCTCTCTGAGAGGATTTTCAGAAATTGGAATGCGTCGTGGTAGAATGGGGACCATAACCCTATTTATAAACCGCTAGGGCAGTTTTATCACATTAACCGCTAGAGCAGTTTTAATTTTATCACAATTATATTTCCGCCCCTCATAGAAATAATAATTATCTAATGGTATCTGCACAATAATCTCATGACAATTATACCCTTAAGCCAATTAATCAATTATTAATTAGATCACTATATTTAGGCTTAATTAAATGATAGCACACACATTTTAATTATTTACATGTGTGGCCCAAATTATAGATTAATTACAAAAATTAATCTAACAAGGCATCGTTGGAGGAATACTTGGATGGTTCAAATCTTCGTCTGTTGTGACCAGCGCCAGACAGAAGAGCGTTAACCTTCTGAATGAAGACGTATTGAGAAAGTTTAGAGAGGCGTGGGGCGATCAAAATAAGACTCGCACCTGCAAATATGAGATCTACGTGCTCGTAGGCACATGCCTCGCTTAGTCGATCTTTCAGATGTATTCTATAGACCAGTAGATATAATGCATTCAACTGGGCACAGTCATGAGTACCCTCTACAAGATTTGTCATCACTAAGGAATTCTTTCAATACTCTGTCCAACTAGCTACATGCTTCCATGATTTCAAGATCTAGTCTTATACATTTCAAAATAGATTTGATGAGAAAACAAGGAAGGACGCATCAATAGAATGTTGTTTCAATTATGAAAACAATTACTTTGCACGCACACACAATCGATACACTCCACAATCAATATAGTCAAAGTCCATACATTCATTTGTCAATGTAGAGAAAAACAGAGTATGTATTTTATTGAAGCATAGAGATCACTATCTCTGCAACCTGAGGGATATCTCCCTTAAAATTCACAACACAAAGAACCTTAAAATTCACAACAACACAAAGAAGACATGGAAGGACATTCTGGAATGAGAAGATTAACATACACATTGGATTTCTGATGAATTTTTCCCTTTTTCTTCAATTATATTAAACTTTTCAAATTCCATATATTACAAGATTTAGATCGATATTTTATACAACATTTCGATTGAGATCTTAATGATATCCACTAAGATAGGATTGAATAATCTACTACAGTAAAGATCACATATGATCCTAAATTTTATAAAACTACTAACTACTTACCTAATTAACCTATTACATGGAAAAATGAGAACAATCTCTTATTCGAACTATCATATCCTTGAAAAAATCAAATTTGGAGGTAAACAAATTCCTTGAATAAAGTTCTTGACCTGAGAAGGTCAATCATAAGTTTGATTGACAAGATGCTTCTGCATCAAATAGATAATACAAAAGCTAAGGAGTTTGCAACATTAAAAAATTAGATCTTCTCCTGACAAAATAAAGTACGTTAACTTATACATCTCAGTTATTGTCCCTCCACTCTAGAAGGGGAGTTTTCTAATAGTATAGTCTTTGAAGAAAACACCTAACAATAAAATACTTTTACAAAACATAAACTCAAAAGAACTTTATTTAAACACATGAACTTTATTTAAACACATGATAGATTATGGCCGCCTCTTGATTTTGATATGGGGGATATGGTTATTGTTTTTCCACCTCCATAGCTTTATGGGGTACTTGATTGAATATGTCCTTTCTCTATGAAGTAGGAAGGATCCCACGAACGGTTGGTTGGAGACTGTAGATGAGGAACCTTGCTTGAGCTATGATATCACATTTCTCAAATTGGCATACTTGTCTTCCAATTCTTGTATTTTCTTTCTTAGTTGTAGCGGAATGTTCACGATGATAACATTTTGAGAAGACTGGTGATGTTCCAACTCATGGGATTTGGATCTAAGGGTGAAGATGGAAGTGTTATTTCCTTTCATCACGTCTTCCTCCCTTCTCATTGGTCTCCTACTTTCCTTAAAATCCCATTGATAGTAAGGGGGTTAGCTATAATTCATCACCCTGGGATTGGATCCAAACCCATAAGGAAAATAAACCCACCTACAATGATCTAATGACCCAAATTATACCTCACAAGGAGGGAAATGATTGATATTTTATCTAGGAGAAGGGTTGCAGGGGATCTTGGCTTCATGATGAATGTAAAGTGCCCAAAACATGACAAAGGAACTATGAATAAGTGTGTTGAACCCACTGGCTTCTAAATTACTATTATTACAACCTTGAAATAAAATGAAATTCCAAGAAATTTGTACAAGGTTTAGTGGGGATTTGTTACCTTTTTGTTCCCTTGTCAACTTGGAGCAGGGAAGGAGAGGGAATAGATCAATATGTCCTCTATGAGAAGGGTTGCATGGACTCTCCACTTAAGGATGAATTTAAAGTCCCCAACAAAACATAGGAACCATGACTAAGTGTGTTGAACTATAACGTCCCCATCCATCATTCTGACTATAGGAGGGAGTAGTTACAAATTTCACATTTCTAAATTTTTCCCCATGGATCCATTATATGAATTCAAAATTATTTTAAGCCTCCCATGGGAAACATAATTTATAATAAATGCATGTGCAAGTGCATGAATGTAAAAAATGACAAAAATAAAACTGTATTTCACAAAAACAACATGGCATAACATATCATATTCAAACTAAGAAGTAAATATAATCATTGCACATTCATACACAACAAAAAATATTATCTTTTAATAGAAGAAGAGCCAAGCAATTGGTTATCTAAGAGAGATTTTCCACCCAACCATAGCTATCATCTATAGATACCACCCCCAAGATGGGATATGAGGCCACCAAGGCAAAGGAAACACCTATAGACTTATATATCTTAGTCCCAAACCCATTTTCTCTCATTCTTAGCCAATTTGCTCACCATTTAGCACTATAGGAATCTCATTTAGCCATCCCATTCATAGAACACTCTTCATGGAAGTATACTTTGGGTAGGATGATGAATCATTATCATGATAGTAGTGCTAGTGCATAAGGGTAGAAATTTTCTATGTGCACAACCATGGAGGTTATGCTTAGGTAAACCTTGGTTAGGAGTCCTTTTTTTGTTTAGTTGTGAACATGCCGAGGAAGGGTACCATGGTAAGGACCCAAACCTAGTGGTCACCAAATGCATACCATGGTGAACATGGCATAGCCAAGTAGACTTTCTATTCCGATGAAGGACAAGTTAATGACTTCCCGAAGGTGGAAGGCTATGCAAAGTAGAGTTTTCGTTAGAGAATTAAATAATAAACGCATAAAATTTGAAACGATTTAGTATGTCAAACTTAAGATGATGACAACTATAACAATTATAGTGTTTTAATTATGTAAAAAAAATCGTTGGTAAAATTGGGTACATTACATATGGTGTTAGAGCTATAGGTTATAATGCTTAGGGCCTATTGGGATCCACGACACTTCTTTCTATCCATAAAATGATAAACTAACAACTGAAATTATCTTTTGTACAAACAAGGAGATATAAAAATATATAACAATAGATTTATATTTACATACAAAAGCAAGGAGTGGACATGTCAACCAACATGGAGAATGAACCTATTCCGCAGGAAAATGATAACTTACACACACCCGAAGCAGATATAATGGTAGAGCTCAATGAGGGAAATGAGCAGAGTACCCCTTCACAGGTTTTAGAAACCATGAGAAGTTTAATAGCTGAACTAAAAAGTTATAAGGTGGATAACAAAAAGCTCATGAAACCACATGAAGAGCAGAATGGGATGAATCATGTACTGCTACATAATATTTTGGAAATCAAGAAGTAGAAAACTAGTGATACAAATTATAATTACCAATTACCTTTAAATTCAAGGGAAAGTACAAACAAAGTAGACAATTCTTAGTAGAGATGAAAAACATAACAATACGTCAAAAAGGAAAAGGAAACATCAAAATCAATTAGTAAGGGAATTCAGGAACATCAAACCACCAATCTTTAATGGAGAATCCAAGACTGGAGCTGAAGCAGGGACTTGACTCCCAGGGATGTTTAATTATTGCAATATTTATGACTACTCCAACAACATGAAGGCTCGGATGGCCATTTACAATCTAAACGAAAAAGCTAGTATCTGGTGATAGGACTTAAAACTTGGTAAGGGGTTGAAAGAGAAAAATAGAGAATGGAAGGATTTCAAGAAACACTTCAAGAAACAATATTTGTGTGAAAGTTATTTTGAACAAAAAACAAAGGAGTTCTATGAGTTAAGATTAGGACAAATGTAAATGGAAGAGATAATCAATAAATTCTTGGAATTGTTGTGGTATGTATAGTACATTAAAGATGACAAATTCAAAATTCAGTGGTTTCTTAGTTGTTTACCACCATCCTACAAGGACAAAATTGAACTTGATAACCCAAAAACACTTAAAGAAACATTATCAAAATCTAGACTATGCTACAATCAATACAAACAAAGAGTTGAAACTCCAAGATCCTGGCAAGAAAAGAAGCATGACATATTTAATTAGCATAAAAAGGGATTCAAACTAGCACCTTTCAGAAACATGAATAGAGTGTATCAAGGAACCAACTATAGAAATCAACCAACCAATCACAATGGAGACAAGCCTAACAATTTTTTGAACAAAAGGCCTAATGAACTTGTTAAAGGACCCCTAACATGTTTGGGATGTGGCGAACCACATCTTCTTAGAAACTGTCTGAAACAAAATAATGCAAATGAAACTATGCATAATGTGGAAGAGGTGACGACAGTAAGTGACATGGCAAAAGCATCCCTAATATTTATGTTGCTTTAGAGAATAGATAGGAAGAACCTCAATCATCAATGGTTGAAATTGAAGATAAAATCTTAAACAAAACAGTATCTATGCTTATAGATCTAAGATCGAGCTTTAGTTATATCTCTTTTTTTATTGTGGAATCTTATAAACCGAGAAAGAAAAATCATCTGAAGGCTTGGATGGTACAGCTAGCCACCAAAATAAAAGGAAAAGTAATTGATTTGATACAAAGTTTTTCACTAGAGATGATTGTCCTAGATACTAAGGCTGATTTAAACATATTACCTTTAGGGTCATATGATGTTTTAATATGCATGGATTGGATGGAAGGACACAAACTAATTTTAAACTATTTTGAAAAGACATTGATATGCATAGATAATGAAGGAAAGATCATAACCATAAAGGGAATACCCAGAGTAGTTTAGATGAGGCATATTTCATCCTTATAGATGAACAAGTGTGCCAGAAAGGGATGTCAACTATATACCATACAATTGACAGACACATCAAAAGATAAGGTTAAACCATCAATATAGGACTATCAAGTTCTTAAGAAATTTTAGGATGTATTTCCTATAGAAATTATCGGATAACCTCCTAAATGAGATATAGATTTCTTAATTGATTGGTGTCACGATCTACACATGTGTCAAAAGCTCCATATCGGATGAGTGTACCAGAACTTACAGAATTAAAGATGCAGCTACATGAGCTATTGGATAAATAGTACATTCGACCAACTGTGTCCCTTTGGGGAGCACCAATACTATTAATCAAGAAGAAGAATGGAACTTTTAGATTGTGCATCGACTACCATCATCTAAGCAAGATGACCATAAAAATAAGTATCCCCTACCTAGGATTAATGACATATTTGATCAAGTAGAAGGAGCTAAAGTATTTTCAAAAATAGATCTACGATCAGGATATCATCATATTAGAATAAAGGATGAATACATATATAAAACAACATTTCAAACTTGTTACGGACACTACAAATTTGTCATCATTGCTTTTGGCCTTACAAATGCACCTACAACATTTATGTGTCTAATGAATAGTGTATTGTTTAGCAAATACTTAGACAAATTTGTGGTGATTTTTATTGATGATATACTGATATATTCTAAGGATGAGGAACAACATGAAGAACACCTGAGAATGGTATTACAAACTCTCAGGGAGCATTAGCTATATGCAAATTTCAATAAATGTGAAATCTATCAAAAGAAGATATAGTACTTGGGGCACATCATTTCAGAGGATGGGATAGTTGTGGACCCATAAAAGGAAAAAGAAAGTATGGATTGGTCGGTGACAAAAGAGTTTCTGACATAGGATATTTTATGGGAATCACAGTTTATTATTGAAGATTCATTGAGGGATTCTCCAAGTTATCATATCCTTTCACTTTATTACAAAAGAAAGGAACCAAATTTCTTTGGTCATAGAAATGTCAGGAAAGTTTTCAAAAGTTAGAGCTATTAAATACAACTCCCATCTTGAAGATTCCATATTAGGATAATGACTTTGTGGTGTGTACAAATGCAAGGAAGGAAGGACTTGGAGGAGTGTTGATGCAAGATAACCACGTGATTTGTTACGAATATAGGAAGTTGAAAGATCATGAGAAAAATTATGCCACTCATGACATAGAATTAGCTTCTATTATTCATGCTTTAAAAATGACGTGTAATTATCTAATAGGAAGGAAATTTATGTTATTAACTGACAATATCAGTTTGAAATACTTGTTTGATCAACATGACCTTAATGCACCTCAAGCTAGGTGGATGGATTTTCTAAGTGAATATGATTTTGAAATTAAACACATCAAGGGTAAGGGAAAAAAAGTTGTAGATGCACTTAGTAGAAAATTTCATGCGATATATACTACAACAACAAGTAAATCAAGTCTTGATTTTAAAAATAGAATAAAAAATGCACTCATATTTTATGAAAATTACAATAAAATTAAGGAGAAAGTACAAAAAAATAATGCAGATATAATAGAAACAAATTTCAGTGTGGACTTGGAAGAATTTCTAATGTTTAAAAACAAAATTATGTACTATATTCAATTGAATTGAAGCTATTAATACTTGATGAAATTCATAAAAATCCCTACTCAAGTCATCCTGGGTATCAAAATATGTTAACATGATGCCATGGAAAAAGAAATGGAGTCCTTACAGAAGAATGAAACATGGGATCTGGTCTCATTACCAATTGGAAGGAAACCTATCAGCAATAAGTTGGTGTTTAAGAAAAATACGAATGCAAAAAGTTTGGTCGGGAAGTACAAGGATTGAATAGTAGCGAAAGTATAGTCCCAATTCGAGGGAGTCAACTTTGGTGATATTTTTTATCATGTTGAAAACTTAACTTCCATTAGGGTACTAATGTCTCTAGATTCAACATTTGACCTTGAAATAGAACATATGGACGTGAAGACAACATTTCTTCATGGTGATATTGAAGAAGAAATCTATATAAAGAAGCTTGAAGAATTCACAGTGAAATGGGAGAAAGAGTTGGTCTACAAGCTCAAGAAATCTTTCTACGGCTTAAAGCAATCACCCAGGATGTTGTACCAGAATTTGATATGTATATACAAGAGCTGGGTTTTGTGAGAAGTGAGGTTGATCACTATGTGTATAGCAAGAAAGTTGGTGATCATTTTATATGTATTTTTGTATGTCAATCATATGTTGTTGTTCAGAAACAATGTGGATCTAATTAGGGAGGTGAAACTGTAGTTGTCCTCCAAGTTCGACATGAAGGATCTTAGTGCAACTCATTTCATTATTGGAATGGAAATTAAAAGAGATAGAGCAGGTAGAAGGCTCTGGTTAAATAAGAGTAAATATGTTGAGACAATTTTGAAACGCTTCAACATGCAGGAGTGCAAATCGGTTAAGGTTCCCATTCTAAATTATCTATTGAACAGTGTCCTAAGACACATGAATAAACAGTGTCCTAAGACACATGAATAGATAGGGTACATGGCACATGTGCCCTATTATAGTGTTGTAGGTATTTTAATGTATGCAATGCTCTATAATCGCCCTGATATTGTCCATGCAGTGGGAGTGTTGAACAGGTACATGATGACACCTGGGAAAGAGTATTGGACCGATGTTAAAAGAGTTTTTAGGTATTTGGGTGGCTCAACAAATTATGCAATCTACTACTAAGGAAAACCTAAAACTAATAAAACAATAAGAGTACATGGTTTGTTCGACTCCAATTGGGTTGGATATCTCAACCATAGAAGGTTGATCGGCATATATGTTTTCAAATAATTCAATGGGGTAGTCAATTGGATTAGTACGAGGGAATCAATTATTGCAATGTTGACTATAGAGGTTGAATACATGGCAACTTCTCATGCAAGCAAAGAGGCAGTTCAGTTGCAGAGATTTTTTTTAGATTTTGGGTTTAAACAACAAGTTGATAGGTTGAATTGTGACAGTCCAAGTGCAATCTTCCTGGAAAAGAACCATGTATACCATTCAAATACAAAGCATATTGATGTACAATACCATTTTATGAGATTAATGGTGGAGAACCATGAATTGTTGATGGAAAACATAGAAACATTGAAGAACACTGCAGACTCTTTAAACAAGTTGGTGAGCACCAAGTTTACTTGGTGTAGGGAAACAATGGGCCTATCATCCTTGGTCAAGTGAACTGAAGTTCTAAAATCTCCTGTGTATGCAAAGAAAATAACAAGTGAGATAATTTTGGGTATGTTATATTCTTTCCATGTAAATGGATGGTCGAAGTTGATAGTCTATTGGAATGAAATTCAATGGATTGTGGCATTTTGGTTGACAAGAATAGTCAATTGGTTGACGACCACAATTGGTCGATGGGAATTTTACAGGCATAAAGTGAGAAGGAATTTAACGAACACTTGGACTATGAGAAGATCGACTGGCAGTAGAATAAAGTTAACTCAATTAAGTCAATTGTAAAAACATAACTGAAAGTTGCTAGGAAGTTATGGATCACCATTAATGAAACAATTAGTTGTAACTAATTCGGTTGTCATGAATTAGAGTATTGCATCTATAAATAAAATGTGATGAAAAGGCTCAATGTACAATATTGTACTTGAGCAAAGAAGTAGAGTTTAAGTGAATCCATGCTTGAGCTATTGCAATTTAGAAAATCATTGTTATAAATGTTGGTTAAGAGTGTTTCCAATAGATGAGCAGTAAAGCTCACTAGTTTGTTGGTTTTTCCCTATAAAGGGTTTTCCAAGATAATTTTTTGTGTATTATGTGATTGTATTTGTGCCATTGTTAAATTATGTTATATTTGGTGTATGATATCCTTGACATCATTTACATATCTTGAGTTCTCTATGGAAAATATACCACATAATCCACATAATTATATTTATTGCAATTACATGCATAGTCATTCACTAGTTAAACGTTGGCCTTCAACTTTAGACTAGGAACCATACAAACATATTTACATAATTTACACATGGGATCATTTATTTAATCTCATATGGATTGACTCTCATCACCACTTATTTGTAATTTATACATAATCCTATCCAATACATCCAAAATATCAACCCTTGGACATTACATAAAAATATTAAAATTTATTTATTTTATTGTTTAGCTACAAATGACTCCCAACAACACCCTTTGTGTAGTGCCCCATTTTGAGTCAATTAGTATACTTCAATTTATTTCTAAAGTTACATAAATTAACAAACTTCATTGACTTGATTTATGAAATTACATAAGATAGAAAACTTCCTTCTCATAATTCTATCCTATGTTGAATATTCAAAAGAAATATCATGCAAAATAAGCATGAAAAAATAAAGCTATCTCAATTTTTCTATTGATATTTTATTGACATCATTTTTTTGAAATATTATGAACTAGATAGGAGGGAAAATGAGACACGATTTTATTATAATAAATGTAACTTATTTTAAGATGCCATAAGATAAGAGACACTAGTCCTTTGTGGTTTCCCCCATTTTCATAAAGATGATTATGTTATATGGCCCTATTTTCACAAAGATGATCATGGTATGTTTGGACCAAGAAAGTAGCATACTCACTCTACAACCAAGAAACCATAATGTAAGTAGAATATACCAATTTCTTGGCCCCATTTACATAATGATCATGGTATGTTGCACCTTATATGTTGTCATAGGCCATCTCTCATAATCAATGTGGGATGATACATGAGAGATGAGAATTTATCAATCATAGAAGTTATTACAAGATGCCACGAGATAGATGTACCTGATTATTGCTTCATGCAAATGCACCCACATAACATGCCTCACGGATTAAAGGAGAAAGAAAACCCATGTACCACTCTCTTGTCATTGTACCCAATCACATAACAATCATGGTATGTTGAGATATATATGCACTACTATATGCTAGTGCTCACAACCAATTTAGAGGAGAAGATATTTTATAGTCATAGAAACTGGTATAAAACACCACATGAAAGGAATATTCAATTGTTGTTGCAAAAGGGGGAGGATAAGCAAGAAATTATACTCACCTTGAAACTGACCAACCATTATGTTAATAGGAGGCATCACTCACTTATGGATACACACATTGACATAAGGATCATTGTATTGTTGAACTTATATTCTTCCATGAAAAACACTCACAACCAATGTGGGATAACACACATGAGAGGAGAAGATATTTAATAGTTGTAAAAGCTATTCTAAGATGCCCCAAGATAATAATATCCCATTGTTTTTTCACCCACATACATCTGCACACACACCTCATAGATGAGAAGGGAATGTAAAGCGATCAAACATAATCACTCCATAACCAATGTACCATTATGTTAGTAGGAGACTCTAATTCCTTGTCACTACCCCCATTGAGATACCAATCGTGACATGTTGGGGCTTAGATGCTACCACAAGCCAACATTCACAACCAATGTTGGATAATGCATGGGAATATAGGATATTTTATAGTCATCTAATCTATTTCAAGATGACACATGATAGACATATTCCACTATTGTTTCACATGCACACACACACCCATGCACATGTACCTCAAAGGGGAAGGGGAAGGTTAAAACATGCAAGCATATTGACCCTACAACCAAACAACCATTATGTTAGTATGGAACAACATCCCCTTACGGTTGTCTCCATTGGCATAAGTATCATGGTATGCTAGGACCTATATACCACCATGGATGAGTCTAGGATAACACACAAGAGGATACAAGAGTTTATAGTCATAGAATTTATTCCAAGACACCAAATGATAGGCATATTTGACTGTTGTTTCTCACACACACCCCTACACAATGTCTTATGAAGGAAGGGGAAGGTTGGACAAGAATGCATATTCACCCACAACCAATCAACCATTATGTTAGTAGGAAACACTTCTCCCTTGTTATTATGCCCACTAACATAGGAAACATTGTATGCTGCCACGAACCAACACTCCCGACCAATATGGAATAACACAAGAGAGGAGAGAGATTTTATAGTCGCAAAAGTTGTTCCAAGATTACACAAGGTGGGCATATCCTATGGTTTTTTCACACACATGCACACCCACATTGCCTGTCCCACAAAGGAGAATGGCAAGGCCAAGGAAAAAAGCATACTCGCTCGGAAACCAATCAACCATAATGTTAGTAGGAGATACCACTCTCTTGTGGTTGCCCCCATTGCATAAGCATCTACAAATCAACACTTGCAACCAATGTGGTATAACACATGAAAATAAAGGAAATATTATAGTTGCAAAAGTTGTTCCAAGATGACATTAGAAATGTGTATCCCATTGTTTTTTCACACCCACACATCCTAGAGAGAAGTGAATGTTGTTTCTCACACATACACATACACCCACACAACATGACCCCTGAATGATAAGGGGAAGGTCAAGCAAGTAAGTATACTCACCCTGCAACCAATCAATCATTGTGTTAGTACGAGAAACCACTCCAAATTGTTGCTACCCCCATTGGCATGACAATCATGGTAGGTTACAACTTATATTTTCCCTTAGAAGAGGAGAGGATAGCTTATAGTCATAGAAGTTAATCTAAGAAGCCATAAGATATGCATATCCCACTCTTGTTTCACACATGCATACTCATGTAACACATCCTATAGAGAATAAGAAGAAGGTTAAGCACGACATCATACTTACCTCAGAACCAATCTACCGTTATGTTAGTATGAATCATCGCTCCCTTGTGACTTATGCCTTTAACATAAAAATCATGATATGATGAAATTTATCGCCATTATAAATTAATCCTTACAATTAATGTAAACTTATTCAAAATAAATAAATTATAACATAAAAACTATTCCTCATAATTTAAAATTAAATCCACATATCACAAACTTATCAATCCTTTTACTTAATAATTCATTTTTACTTATATCCATATATATATATATATATCACAAATTTGTCAATCAATCCTTCATTTTTTTAAACAAAAAATAGGTAAAGGTGTTTATATTAAACCGCTAAATATCAACTAAGAATTTACAAAAAAGAGACTTCCCAAGAGATTCTAATGTCTTACAAACCCAAAATTCCTCCATATCTAGATTTTACAACAAAATTTCTCCAACAAGTGCATAGTGACTGATACTAGATAAATGGACATATTGGCCTAATAAGTAAATACAATAGTAAAACATAAGTTGCAAACAAAAGGAAAGACATTAAATTGTAATTCATAAGCATCTTGGATCAGTCATGCCTAGAAGATTCAACTTCATTATGCTCAATGATAGGATGATGAACCAAGTCCTCCTCCATTTCTTTCAAATTTGCAAACTGATTGTGTTGATTGTGGCTTTCCTAGTTCATTCCCAACAACCCATTCGCATGATCCTCCTTGACCCCTCAATATCGCCTCCTTGCTCCCTAAGATAATTGGTCTCAATATCTTCAATTTTGCTATCCAACATAGAAATGTGATAAGAAATTTGCCTAATTTTCCTTAAGAAGCTTCAACCACACCTTCAAGCTTATTGTGCAACGTCCTCCTCATTTGTTTGAGGTTGTAGATGTCTATGCAAACTGCAGAAAAGGACTCCCTCCCAGAACTCATTTCCTCAAACTGCTCACAAACAACTTGTTGGTGATTAACCACCACCAAAGAAACCCTAAGACTAGAGTCAATGTCTACCGCATCCCCAATAAGAGAGAACATAAGTATATACTCAGGGGAATTTACCCACATCAGAAAGAAGAGACCCAAATAAAACCAAATCGAGACATACATAAGTCTCGGAACTCACGAAGAAATCCCTCAACAGTCTTGACAAGAGATTGCAGACCCGATGACGAGAAAAAGAAGAGACCCCTCCTATATTTCTATCCTCCGAGACAGAATCATAACTCCCCCCGCTAATCTTGAATCCTTCCTGACCAACAGAGGACCTGGAGAAAGCTGTGAATGGAATGCAAGGCTTAAATACTCACAAAATAGCATCCCATAGGTGCCTCGAGGCACAATTAACAACTCCATAACACCACAAGTGTGGACAACAATGGGTATGTGTGAGTCGATGGCGTCGCATGGGGGAGCATTAAAAGAGAGACGAGGCATGGTACAAAATCCCTAGGCCATGCACCCTATTCCAAGGATTGTATCACCACTTGTTGCATAGTGTGTACACACTCCATAACCAATGATGAAAGACTAAGAGATCCATCTCCTAAAGGGTTGACACCCATTTTGTGCACATACTCCCATTTCCAACTATGCACCCTGGTTTGCCAAGTTATTCGCCACATCATTGTTATGATGCATGATATAAATAAGACTCAAGATTTGGATATCATTGAGAAAACAAATAACGCGACATTGCAACTTCCCCTGTATGGAATCTTTAGTAACAAGACCTTGCCGAGCATGACATATGACAAGCAATGAGTCTCCCAAGATAATTTCTCTAGGTAAGTTTAAAGAGGCTAGGTATTCTGCTCCTTACAACAATGCATATCATTCACCTTGATTGTTAGATTTGTGCCCCAATACCCATGCAAAGGTTCTCATTACATTTCCTTGGAAGTCAAAACTTCAATTTCCTTCATTAACATATGCATTGATTCTTTTCTATTTACATCCTTATAACTAGTCATTGTTTTTCCATTAAGGAGTGAATTTTAAACTCTTTTAAATTATTTTACTTGATGGAGATCGTGTGATTGAAAGAATATTTTTTTTAAGAATTCTAAACATCACATACATCATATTGAATGATAACCAATTTACCTCTTTGAATGATGGATGTTTTTCTTCAATGCCAAGTTTTTATTATATCTGCCTCCGGCAGGTATATAGTAATCGATCCGGCAGGTTATAGCATTTCAAAGAGTACTATAACGATCCGGGTATGTGTTTGGTCAGTGAACAAATAAAGGTTATCACAGAGTTCCCTCATTTCTTCTCGGAACAAGAAGGAAATGATGTTTTCAGGCCGGTCATTCTCTCTGAAGTTCAAAGGTTCATTCAGAAATTTGCTAGAGCAAAAATCCCTGGTCCAAATGGTTGGACTACGGAGCATTTCACAATTTTTTTTGACTTAATGGGTCCATATTTTCTTTCTATGGTGGAAGATACGAGGATCATGGGAAGAATCCATTTGGCTCTAAATTCAACATTTATAGCTCTAATTCCTAAGACAGCATTATATGAATCCTTTGATGATTTTCGGTCGATCTCTTTATGCAACTTGGTCTACAAAGTAGTTGCGAAGATCATTGCAAATAGAATCAAGCTGGTTCTCTCAAAAACCATCTCCAAAGAACAATTCGGGTTCGAATCGACAAATTCTGGATGTAATTGGACTTGCGCAAGAAACCTTCCATAACATCAAAACTCGAAATAAAAAAGCTTTGATTCTTTAGATGGACCTGACCAGGGCATATGATATGGTCAATTGGAGTTTCCTTAGACTTGCTTTGATCCAAATTGGGATACCTTGGCAAGATATGAAATATGATTATGGGGTGCGTTTCATTGGTGAATTACTCTGTCCTGGTAAATGGTTGTCCTTCAAAGTTCTTCCCAGTTTCTCGGAGACTATGACTAGTGATAGAGGGTTTGAGTAGACTTATGATAAAAGCCAAGAAGGATAAACAGATATATGGGGTAAAGATATCAAAAAATATCTCTATCTCCCATCTTTGTGGACGACGTGATGCTATTCGGTATTGCTTGCAAAAAGGAATGGTCAACTATCAAGGAAATACTTGAACTATTCAATAATACATCTGGTATGATCATAAATGAAAACAAATCGACTTTCCTGGAGCATAATTTGGATGGACAACTAAGGGAGGATATCTCTTCATTATTTCATTATATTTTCAAGGAGCTAGCGACTGGAACTTTGTATCTGGGTTACTACATCAAACCTAATGCCTATAATAAACATGATTGGTCATGGTTACTAAAGAGTTTCGACAAACATATCCATAAGTGGTGTTGGTGGTGGATATCTATCGAAGGATGATTAACACTGGTGAAATCCGTCCTACAAAACATTGGTGTATATTGGTTATGATTAAGTAAGGTCCCAAAGTCTATCCTGACAGGTATGCGTAGGAAAATGCATATTTTTATCTAGTTTGGGCAGGGAGCTCAAAAATTGCATTTGGTGGATTGGTGGCGGATGGACTCACCATACAATTTGGGGGGCTGGTCTATCAAGAACATATAATTATTCTCTACGACCTTGCTTGCAAAGAGTCTTTGGCGGGCGCTCATGGTCGATGGTCCTTGGGGTGCAGTGGTGAAAGACAAATATCTATATGGGCTATCGGTTCTAATGTGGCTCAGATAAGGAATTAAAAAGACCAAAGGTGTGCCCAATATCTAGGCGAGACTCTTATCAGCATATAAAATATTTGCAGATTGGGTAGCGTGGCATCCTGGAAATGGTCGTCTTATTCAGCTGGGCACTGATCCGATTATTGGGAGTCCAAAACAATTTAAACTTTCATATGAATTGATTTGCACCCTCAGGATTCGGGGCTATTACACCCTTCAGCATGAAACCTTGGCTTCTTTATCAAACTCTCCTTTCCAGGCTTGGATTATCGCATCACAAATTGGCCTACAGGGTTCATTGGCCTCAGAATGGTCTAAATATGTTCTTGATCTCCAAAGGGGAAGCATTCACCTCTCCTCTGGCGCGGATATGCTTCTTTGGTCAAGGAACACTTCTATGGGCATGTTGACCGCTCGTCTGGCCTACAGGACATTTTTCCCATTTATGGGTTCGTCTAACTGGTGGCATTCAGTAGTTTGGATTTGGAACATACCACAAGAGATCAAGATCTTTATTTGGATGGCACTCAATGGTAAGTTCTTATTTTGGGGCAACTTGCAGAAACATGGATTTATTGGGCCAAATATATGTTTATTATGCAAATAGGAGGAGGAAACAGATATGCACTTATTCTTCAATTGCGTTTTTAGCGTTCGGGTCTGGGAGGTTGTCCGCCTTTCCATTGTAGGTTTACCTATTTGGATTGACTCAACACTCTCAGATGGTATGTTCAAATGGTTCAAGCTCAGCCATAGATTTGTTGCTTTGGCATGTGTTGTATTTTGGGAAACCTGGAAGACTAGAAACCTGGCCATCTTCGAAGATAAACTCATCTTGCCTATATGGGTTTCTAGGAAGGTGATTGCGGCTCACAATGAATTTTGGGACACTATTGTGGCAAAAACTAATAGGTCATTTCCTATTTACAGATCGATGCCTTTCAATTTTACTGGGTCCTTTGGTAAATTTGATGGGGGTTCTCAGGATTTGGGTCGTATTTGTGGGGTAGGTTCTTATATTGTTTTGAACAGTCGGTGTTTCTTTAATATTTGGATGCATATTGGTCCGGGTACTAATAACAAAAGCGAAGTCTGCGCCCTCTGGATTATTCTATATTTTGTAAAAATCCGGAATCTGGAGCTGCTACATATTGCGGGTGACTCACAGGTGGTTATAAACTGGATCAACCGGCTTGGACCAATAAATGTCATAGCACTTTCCCCATGGCTGGATACGATCATAAATTCAACTTGATCTTCAGGTTATTCAGTTTCTTCATATCCCTCGTGATGTGAATTTGCATGTGGATGCTCTCTTGAAAAGAGCCTTGTTTTCAGAAGAAGGTAAACTTTTTTTTGAGTTTTGGGCTGACGATCTACGAAGGGACTCAAGTGGGTTCGACCTATTTGGACCTTAAGGTCATTACTCAGGTTTTTATTTTGGCTCATATGTTGTCGAGTCATTGGTAGTTTGGTCTCTCTGACATTTTCAGTTTTTTGTTCCTTTTACTGGTATTTTCCTTAACTTTATGGCTGGGAGCAACCATATATTTCTCTTTCGATCAGGGGGTTTCTAAGCTTTTTTTTGTGTGGAGTATGTCTATGTACTTTTTATCATATACTTCATAATAAAGTATAGGTATTTTATTGTATGAAAAAAATAGTAATCGATCATGATCGATTTTCGTTATTAATTCACAAAATTAAATCTTCGTATAAGGTTAAACTTTGGAGTTTTAAAAATTATATTTTTAAACTATTTTTTAAAATTGTTTTCTGCGAGTAACGTATTATACTTGAATTAAGATATTATTTATTATCTAATTTAAAGTTAATTTCATTTTATTAAATTAAAAAATAATCCAATTTCAACAAAGTTAGGCTATATTGTGAATGAAAAGAATCGTTAGACCAAAGTAAGTTATATTTAGTGTTTTGATCTACGAAGTTACAATTTGAACAAAAGTGTTTTAGCGTCCTTCCCATATATAATGTTTTTGGTTTGTATTACACTTTCTACTTATTGCTGGGTAGATCGTTCTTTCCCTAAGACACCCCAGCCCAGCTCTAGATTTCACGTGAAAAGAAAAAAACATAGCACACCACACGTTTTTAATAAGTGGGAATTGTAATTGGATTCATACCTTCTCTTGATTGGAGAGTCCAAGGCGTGGGGTATTCAAATTCTGTGAGTCAATATTTGACTTTCTTGCAACAAATCAGATTCATTGCTTCATCGGCAAGAAAGTACCGATAACCATCGCTTGCGAACTCAAAATGAAGCACAACACTTGAAACCAATTACGTATATATATGAACACGATTCCGCCTTGGAAAACAGACCATTGAAGTTATTGAACCTTTCGCAATCTCTGTAGAACCTGAATCTGCGAGTGCGTCACTTGAGTTAATTAAAATTTGGTTTTAACGTTTTTTTCTGCCGAAGTAGGAAAAATTTACCAGTATTAAATTATCGTGGCTTCCACATGTTTAATAATTAGCAATCTGTGGATACCCAAATATATTCAAGTTTAGGGTAATAGCAAGTCATCAGTTTGGTAAGATTTCTTGCAAATAATATCGTATGGTTTTAAGGTGCACCGTGCAATGCATCACTTATTCCTCCTCTTTTTTTCATCAGAAAAATAGCTATATTTTATAGTGAAAATATATGAAAGTGTTCAGACAAACGCTCCACATGGAGAAAGTCATACCCCGACCATCAAGTCCAAATATATAGTTCACGACTGAACTGTCCACATCATCCAAAAGATCCATAGGAAACAAAGAAATGACGTGGGCAACCCTCGTCACTCTTGAGAAGAGAAGTCAACAAAAAAATAATGCTAAACAATAAAAAGAGAGAGAATAGAACAGGAAATATAGCCGTGAAAAATGTCCGCACTCAAACGGAAACACCTCTACCATCTGTAGGAGGCCGAAAGGGGAACCCATCCTCTCGTAGAGAGGAGAGAGTGGGACCAATACTCGAAATGGATACAACCACCGGAACCTGACGGAGCCTGCTTAGATAGTAAATCAGCCTCAGAATTGTGCTCCCAAAAAATATCGTTGATCGACAGATGATGGAAGTCATTTAAGAGAGAAGTCACCATATCCATCCAAAAAGTAAGCGCCAAATAGTGAGGAGAGCCGAGGCCACATGCCCAGTCGATAATAGCCTTGGAGTCACCAATAATCTGAGTGAGAGGAATGGATCTGCATTTGGAGAAAAAAAGAGTGATCCAAAGGGCAAGAAGTTCCCCTCTTGTATTGGATCCTCTACCACCATTCATCCATATTTTGTAGAAGTGAAGATGATCAAGAATGATCACAGCACCTGCCCCACAAATGGCACCACTCTGCTGAGACGCACCATCAAAAAATGCTAATAGCTCAGGACTCAGTATGATGGGAGACCGCACTCCAGCCAGATGATCTATACAAGACAGACAAGAATCAGTTTTGGCCAAGCTGAGTGCAGCCAACTTTCGGGCCACCCAAACAATTGAAGTTTTATGTCCATCAAAGATACATTTGTTTCGTGCCAGCCATAATTCCCATAGAATATGGACAACCAATGAAATGTACTGAGGGTTGAATTTGATCCAGTTTCGAAGGCAAGTATCAATGGAATCCCCATTCCAAACACCCATATCAGAATGGATGGATCGAATCTCATGCCACAGTACAATAGCAAATGTACAGTGGCAGAAAATGTGGGAAATCGATTCGGCCTCCAGCCCGCATAACCCATAGACGCTAGGGCCAATAAACCCCCTTTTGAGAAGGTTATCCCAAGTGAGCAATTTGTTTTCCAGGGATAGCCAAATAAAAATCTTTAGTTTCGGAGGTATGAGCCAATTCCAAACAATTGTGTGCCACCAACGAAAAGTTCCTTGAGTAGTCACCATGATGGAGCTGTAAGAAAGGTTGGTCGTCACCCGTCCATCTCGTGTGTTCCACGACCACAACAGGCAATCATCCCACTCTGATAATCACAGAAAACATAAGCTCAGACCCTGTATGAATGTGGACCATTCCAAGGCCAAGTCTCCCACAAGTCCCAGCTGATTTGCGCTCAACCAAACCATTGGCCCAAATGTTAGAAGAGTATGTATTGCAATGTGTGCCAGGAGATAGTAACCTTTGCCTCGAAGGAAAGCATGGAGAAATGGAGACAAATTAAAAGATAGAGGCCCAACAATAATCGGGTCCTCACCAAGTCTTATGGAGCGGTCGTTACCAGGCTACCAAGCAAGCCACCGGAGGATGATAGGCCTGGTCGAGACCAAGCCCGACCAACATGCAGATGCCCCACAACCACACCCAAGTGTTGATCTCAGCCACTGGACTCTCGACTTGCCCTAGAAATATTTGTCTCTGCAGATTAATTGCCAGGAACTATCCATCGTAAGAAGTCTCCACAAGGATTTATCTTGGAGGGCGTCAGAAAAAACATAAAGGTTCTTTAGAGACCAACCACCACAAGCTTTCGGCATCGAGATACCTTGCCAATTGCATAAATGTATCTTTGGCTTATCCGAACCAACCCAAATTAAATTCATTATTTTCTTTCTGATGCGTAAGATAATCGATTTAGGGACCCTGCATAATGATAGCCAATAAACAACCATATTTTGAAGGACAGACTTTGCCAAAGTCAGTCTTCCCCCAATCGAGAGCCATTTCTAGCTCCACAGATGAATTCTCTTGTCATAACGTTGGAGAAGCCAAGATCAATCTTGAGTTTTGTAATTATTTGGTTTTAAGTGGTAGCCCAGGTAGATGGTTCCAAGTTCAAGTTCTTTCACCTGCACAGGAAAACAATTGACAATGTTTGCAAGTATCGTACAATCAACATTAGGATGCAATAAGACAGATTTGGATGAGTTTATAACCATCCCAGTGGCCCTGTAGAAAAGATCAAGAAGAGTTTTGATGGCCTTCCAATCATTCAATGAATCGGTCCCAAAGAGCATGACATCGTCAGCAAAGAGCTGATGAGTCACCCTGGAGTTTTTTGTAACCTTGATACCTGAAATTACCTTATACTCCAACGCCTTATTTAATAGCCTGCTAAGTCCATCCATAACGATCAGGAATAAGAGAGGGGATAAGGGACACCCCTGCCGAAGGCCACGAGAACTTTCGATGAATTCCGTCGGAGAACCATTGATGAGCACACCATAATGTACAGAGCTTACGCAACCCATAATCCACTTCATGGTATTCCAAGGCAGTCCAATCTGAATGAGAGAAAACTGGAGGTATCCCCAGTGCACTTTATCATAAGCCCTTGCCAAGTCTAATTGTAAAGCAATTGAGGGAAGTTTCTTGACATTGATGCTATGAAAGGTTTCCTGAGTCAAACCTATGGCATCAAGAATCTGCCTATTCTCCAGGAAACCAGCTTGTTCAGGTGAAATTCCCCTAGATAGTATAGGCATTCCCCTAGATAGTACAGGCTTTAACCGATTTGCCAGAACTTTAGCAATAATTTTATATACCAAGTTGCAAAGTGCTATGGGCCAAAAATATCAAAAGAATCTGGCATTGAAGATTTTGGGATGAGTGTTAAGAAAGTTGAATTTAGTGCCACCGAAACCTGTCCTGTAATCTTGGTTTCCTCAACCATTGCCAATAATTCGGAACCCATGAAGTCGAAAAAAGCCAAAAAAGCTCTGAGGTCCAGCCATCTGGACCAGGGCTCTTGTCTCAACTAAATTTCTTCAATATTTTATGTATTTCTGTTAGGGTAACCGGCTTAAACGTGTCATTACCTTCAGATTTAGTGAAGAGTCTAGGAAGCTCTTTAATGACCTGGAACTAGTCATTTATGGAAGCCTCACAGTCACAATTGTAGTAATCCTGAAAGTGGGAATAAGCAGCCAACAGTAAATCTGACTGCTTGCCAATCAAAGCACCATCACCCCGCTTTAAAGACCAAATAGAATTGAGGATTCGGTGACTGTCAGCATATCTGTGAAAAAATTTGTTGTTTTGGTCCCCCAGCGCAAGCCATGTAGCCCTGTTTTTTAACCTCCATTTGGCCTCATCAAGCTTTAACAAATTCAACCTTCTTTTTTCTAATAGCTGAAAATCATCCAGCTGCTTTTCCGAATAGTTACCAGCTATACTGTCCACATGTATTGTTTCCATCTCAGTGATAATTTCATCCAATGAAGCCGAATCCGATTTCCTTTTTAGTCTTTCCCAGGATCTGATCTGTACCTTTAAATTTGACAATTTTCTTACCAGTTTGAAGGATGGGGACTCATTCGAATCCGAGGCATCGGCTAGCCACACAGATTTAACAAAATCATTAAAACCCTCCAAGCTCAGCAGATGATGGTTAAATTTGAAAGGGTAGTTTTTGTTTCCCCGGACAAATTCAAGTTCAAGAAAGATTGGGAGATGATCAGAAATGGGATCATAGTCCACCCATGCTCTATAAAGATCAAAAGAAGATCTCAGGTGATCTATCATCATAAATCTATCGAGGCGTTTAGCCACCAAACTAACACCCACACGACCATTCTTCCATGTAGGCTCCTCAGTCAAAGAAGAAATGTCAAGCAGACCAGCGGCCGAAAAGAAATGCTGAAAAAAAGTTGCAAAGGGGGTCAAGCTTTCCAGAGGAGCCCCAGACTTCTGCATCACTTAACACCAGATTGAAGTCACTAGCAATACAAAGGTTGTTAAGCTTCAAGTATCCATCATCCAGGGCTTGAGTCCAAAATTGCTTCCTGTTTTCATACGACGCATACACATTTATCAAGTGAACTTTCTCAGTAAAGCCACAAACCAGGCCTTCCTATAAAATCCCCAAAGGGATCTGATGAGCCACCAAAGTAAATACACGGGGGTTCCAAGCACATAGTCAACCCTCAGACAGACCTATCGCGTCCACCAAGCATATGACCCAGTCCTTTTTAAGGCTCTTAAAGAAATGATGAGCTTTATCAGCACCAGTAATGGTTTCCTGTAAAAAAACAATATCCGGTTTTCGAAGGTCAAGAAGTCTCTTGATGGAAGATCTTTTCTGAGGCCCCCCAATCCCTCTGATATTTAGTGAGAGAAAAATAATTTCTTAACCCTTGCGAGGGCTTTCAAGCTTCTAAGCGCCCTGGAATGTGAAGTAGAACTAACAGAAAGATCCTCCTCGGAAGATACAGAGGGAATCAGGTCATTCTTTTTTTTTCGAGAGCTTCGTGTTTTGATAGGCGAAAAATCCACGGCCAAGCCCCCAACACATCCACCCTTTGATATTTGTTCTTCCGTCAACTTAAAATTGCCATCACCATCCAACTCAGGAGATGAAACAATCGACACAGGTCGATTACCTATGAATGTGCATAGGGGGGATTTTTTAAGAACCGCAGCATAGAATGGGGCATCAACAAGATGGGAGACAAGCCCATCCGAGACCACCGACAAAGGAAGTTTCACCTCCCCATGACAACCCATCGATGATTCCCCAGTCAAAACATTTGGAGAGTGGACTTGGGTTTCCAATAGAGTAGGGTTGTGAGAAGAGGTCAGATTTGATAGACCAATGACATCGAGTTTTGTTTCAAGTGGGGGACCAGATGCCTGATGAGAAGCAGGAACCATAAGCAGAGGAGCAGAGGATTTAACCCTCTCAGATGGGCTATATAGAGGGTCAACTCCCACGGAAGGACAAGGATAAGTGCCCCAATTAGCAGGGTCCGGTGTAATGACAGGAATCAGCAGACCCCCCGAGGATGGCTCAGATGAAGGGTTCTCAATACCCAGATAAAAATAGGGCCCTCCCCCAATGCAGTTCTCTCCCAAGCGGTCTCCCTTATCCTCTAAGGATATAATGAATTTTAATTCATCCTCAGATAACTGTGAGACAAAAAGAGGGTTTTGTGACTTTAACTTACCGATTAAAAGAGAGGAAGTCACCAAGTCCACTAGTGGGGGAGAAATAATAGGAAAACTGACCAGGCTAGATTCCTGATCCTCCTTAGACGAGAGATAATCCTTTGTCGACCAAGCCTGCACATCTTCAGAAGAGTAATCAGGATCGGATCCCAAGCTGCCAAATTGACACTGTCTCCAGAGGTGACCCACCTCCTTACACCTAGAACATCTAAAAGGGAGTCCCTAGTAGTCAAGGGATTGGCAGTATGTTTTGTTTCTCCATGATATCTTGAGTGTATCTAAGAGACCCTTTTGCATGTCGATTTCCACCAGCATTCTCCACACACGCCGGTCCATAGCAGATAACATCGCTTCAGAAATGTGTAAGAAACGGCCCAGATGGTCACCTACCGCCTTGAATGCTTTCCTGTTCCACATAGGAAGGGGAAAATTTGGCAGGAGGACCCAGAGATGTCAATATCGGATCCATTCTTTAACCGGGTCAAACCCTAAATACCAACGCTTCAACATTAAGCTATCGTTACCTCTAATCCACGTTTTCTCCATAATAAGAGAAACATGCACTTATTTTCTAAATATGAAGCAGTACCACCCGTTGGCACAAATGATAATGTTAGGTCGATACCCCACCATAGGTTCCCAGACACCACCAACCCATGCCTCAATCTCTTTTGGATTCATAGCTTTATAGCTGAACTTACCTACAAGAGCCTTGACAGATAGGGCAATTATCCCTTCCAGGCCAAAATTTTTATCTATAAGCATATTCCAGCCATCCAGATGTTTTTTTAGCTTGCCATTACGAAATCTAGGTCTAGGGTTCCACATGTTCTGAGTAGTATGCTTTCCACTATTGAAGGCATGACCCTCATTTGGTGGTGACAGATTCACATGCTCAGTTGAGCCATTCCTCGACAAGCCCGTGGTTCCGAGAAGAGCAGGTGTGCTGTCACTATCTCCCATGACATTAGGAGAGATTTTGCCCCCCCGAATCTACCATGCCGGGAGTAAGAACCTTCTTAGAGAGGGAAAGTTGCTGGGCTTTGTATTCCTCCTCCGACTTGAGCACACCCCCCCACCATTCATCTGACATACTGTCCCTATCATTTTTGGGATTAATAGCCATTTTTAACTCATATGCCTATCAGTGGGGAGGAGTTGTATCAAAGTTCCCAATAGTCGAATATTCCAGTCCACCTGGAAAAAACAAGGTTTAGATATGGTGAATGAGGATGGAGATAAAACTCCCGGGCCCAGTCTGTATATGCATTTTGAGCCCATCAGTTATGAGATCTACTATTTATAAGCCCTCTACTGTATTACTGAAACCCCCACAGGTTTCCCAGGTCTCAAAAATCCCATTGTTAGCAAAGGCCGAGTCTGGTTTTTTCGACAGTCACAGACTCACAGAGTCAAGGGTTGATGGTCTAAAGAAACCGTCACTTATTTATCCTCGTGGAAGAATAGAAAGCACACACCATAATATTTAGGTGATCAAGAATATTCTGCCTTGTTAACAACGGCATGAGTTTCTTCAGTGATAAGCATGGTATGCTTTATTCAATACATCGAGATTTTCTAAAAATGGAAATGCTTTGGATCAAAGTTCAAACCACCTGCCAAAGTTATGATTATACTGAGGAGTTGGCAATGGTTGGCCTAGGGGAACCAAGAACGACATAAATAATTTAATAATTATAGTAGAAACAAAGGGTCTTTGGGCTCATCAATGAAGACGTGTACAAATTGGAAACTCTGGAATTAGGAGCAAAGCCGTTGTTAGAAATCCTGTCAACTTTGACATACATATATAATTTGATTTGTTCTTGTGTTTTAAAGAGAATATGCTTGCTATAGTTCTATTCTCTAGTGTATTGTGTTTTTTTTTTTTTAATCTTAAGGAGAATCTTCTCCATAAAGTCTCTAGTTTGGGTTGATTATGATTATGGAATCAAATCAATTAGGCTTGGATGAGAGGCAAATTAGCTAGCAGAAAAGCCCCTTCGGACTGGAGTCCATGACCAATTTTCCATACTTGTTAGGTCCCGTTGCTCCCTCCCGCACTTGAGCGTAGGCACAATGAGTGTCGCCTTGGTGCAGCCGTAGGTACAGTGGATGTACAGCTGGGCGAGACTTAGGCCCAATACGCCACCTCCTTCGTTGTCAGTGAACCACTCCGAGAAAGAATGGTACCTTAGATAGCTTGTCGATGTCTTAACCTCAGTCGCGAATTGAATAGAGGGAAGCAGGGGATGCACGAGGTGAGACTCATTGTCATCACTCCCGTAGCATGCCAAGGATAAGCTCGTGATTGCAATGAATCCATGAAACTTCCATGCGCATCTAACCCAGCACGAGATCGTGGCACCATACCAACCATCAATCAAGTGGCTCTTCGTATGAGCATTGCAGAGATTTGTAGCTGAAGGTCATATGGAAGACTTGGTCGCAGAGGTAGAGGAAGGAGGTTGTGCGCTGCAGGGATTCACAGAGAACCGGTCATGATCGGCTCCAATACTGAGATAACCCTAGCAATGTGAGCACTTTGAACATGTCGAACATCATACCAATAACAACGATGCCACATGATTATCACTTACTTGAGAGTTTCAAAGCTAAGATGATCACTTACATGAAATGTAGGGATTCCATGGTTCTAAGGATTTTTTAGAGGATTTCGCGACCCCGCATGGCAGCAAGGCTTGATCCATGGTCAGCTCTTGGAGCTACGACCATGAAAGAAAGCCTCCCACACCGGTAGAGCTGCCCGACGCTAGGGTGGAGACTGTCATGGATGGCCAAATAACGGTCGTGGAATCGACGAAGGATCTGGTTCGCTTCACAAAAAATATAATGATTCACTAACCAATCAAACCCCAAACTAGTGGCAGCACTTTATACGCCAATGACAGATGACGAAATTACTAGTAGAGTTATCTCCTTAAAAAACACCTTCAACGTAATTACCACATATTATAAACGTGGGGTATTTCCTCATATTCAATTTGTAATTTTGTAAATGAAAACAATAAATATAGCCTACCTTGATGGAACTATTGTTTCCATCCACAATTTAGCCTAATTTTGTTGAAGCATTGTTTTCAAGATATTTGTATAAAATTGTCTATGAATCCATTTTAACCTTTATGAGATGCCATGCCATATGTCATAGATCGTTGGACATTGGTAACAACCTTAAAATTTCATCACCAATAAGTAATATCCCCACTTAAACTTGAAAATGCAAAGACATTATAGATATATAGCTTTTATTTTACTTTTTTCTTCAAATCAATTCCATCCATTGCGGGATGCAACTATTTAATAGTAATGATGCATTTTTAAATTAAAAAATCAAATTAAAAATAAATAAATAAAATGATAAAACTAATATTAATGTTTGTTGATCTCTCCAAAATTTTAAAAATGTATTCACCTAACATTGTAGTGGATAATTTTCTTTGACAACTTATTCACCTAACAACTTAATGATGATGATGATGATTAACTTCCACTTACACCAATTTTGGTCTATCAAGTCTTAAAAAGGTTACTATTTGGTTTGCTTTAAAATTTTAATCCTATGTTCAAAAAGCTTGGCTAGAAGCTCTCCTAACTCATTATAGTTCTAGCAAGTTAGGAGGTTAGAAAGGTTTGTGTTATAGCAAATAATATGAAACTCAAATCTTATGTGGGTGTAAAGAGGGCACTCTAAGAGAAAGTGTTTTTCATCCTTAGCACTTATAAACTCACAAAGATGACAAACCCTTGCAACCCCCATAGTGTTATAGGAATAGACCAACCTCCAACTATGGAGCTTATGAGAGTTCGTTTTGATCTTCGCTATATTAATTTTTTTCTTTGAGCTAGTTTCTCTTTAAACTTATAAGTATTAATATTTTTGACATTGTTGATATTCTGCAAAGTGTCATTTTAGTCAATGTTCCAATGGTTTAACTAAGCCATGTTATCTTTACACCAACCCCACTTAAGGCATAGTTAGTTTTAACTTGATTTTTTAAAGCAATTTTAAAAAGTTGTGAAATTGATAATCTATAGTGTTTTATTTTTTAAATTAGAGATAATTGTGAAATTAATAATCTATAATGTTTAATTTTTTAAATTAGAGATAATTGTGAAATTGATAATCTATAGTGTTTTATTTTTTAAATTAAAAATAGTTGTGAAATTGATAATAAAGAGAATCATCATTTATTATTATAAATAAATAAACAAATGTCACTTGACTCATTATAATTATTAAAAAAAAACACATTGTAATTATTAAACAAAAACACATCATGAAATATCAAATTTCTATTATGCGTCTCAATCTTAGGCATTAAATTTTTCTTTTTTTATTCAGTGATAGGAAATTTGCGGTGAGAATTTTGCAATTCCACAAGTTTTGAATCTATTAAGCAGGTTCATCCTCAGGAGAACAAGAATCTCACTCTTTGCTTTGCACCTGGACGAGAGATAAATACCCATTTTCAAACAATTTTTATTACTTCTTCTTTATGGATCTTGGTCGGTTCAATTTTTTGTTTTTTAGGGTTAGGGTATGGGAATGATACTTAATTTTTTAATTTTTTAACAAATAAGTAATTAATTAATTTAATTGATTTGATATGATCAAATGTGTCTTGTTTTAAAATTTTTTAATAGACTGAATGTGTAAAGGTATTCTTTAGTAATGTTTTTAATTGTTTTAAAATGATTATTATATATTGAATAATAGTTTTGAATTAATAAATTTATTAAATTTATTTAAAGAAAAAAAATAAAATTTAAATTTTTATTACTAAGGTATAGGATCAAATATAGAATTAATTAATTTAATAATTTGATTATCTAATAATTTATTAAAAGACAATTAAATTATTTAATTGATTCTATATTATTAAAAATGTTTTGTAAACTATTCACCTCCTATACATTTCTTATTAATATGTATTTGATAAAAATCTTTTTTTAAATTAATATTAGGTATTAATTATGATATTTAATGTCTATATTTTTTGTTATTATTTTTATTATTAAGTATGTATTGATAAAAATCTTTTAGAATAATGTTAGGTCTTAAATATGATATTAAAGTTTATAGGTTTGTTTTAAATCTATGTTTAAACTTTTTTTAGTTTTTGGATGACAGGTTTCCAAGTCTCCTTCAGTTTCAAGCCATCATCACGGTTGAAGTTACGCACACACTTCTCAATTTCTATGGCTTCACGAATCTTCCTTTTGTAATAGTTAGGGACAATCGCTAGAACTTTCGAATCTTCTACACATATGTGATGTTTAGTGTTGTGAGAGTGTTCTGCTATGGATGAGTTCTTAATCCTATCATGTCTTAGATCTGCACTGTGCTTTTTTAGCCTAGTTGCGATTGATCTTCCAGTTTCACCTATGTAGGCATCCCCACAAGAACAAGGTGTTTCATAGACACCTTTCTGGTGTTTAGGATCAATGGGGTCTTTGGCTTTATCGAGCATTGTTCTTAAAGAGTTAGGTGGAGAAAATGCTACCTTTATGTTTTTCTTCCTTAGTATGTTCGCGATTTTGTTTGTAGTGCCATGGATAAATGGAAGGGTGATTTTTCGAAGAGTATTGCTTTTTTCTTTTTCCCTTATTCGGTTATTGTTTCTTTTTATGCGTCGGAAAACCTTGTCGATTTCTCTTCCATTGTATCCATTGTTCATGAGGGACGCTTTAAGGTGTCTCAACTCTTCTTCTATGTGATCACTATTTGAGACTCTCCATGCACGTGTGGCTAAGGTGTTTATTATACCACTTTTTTGGGATGGATGATGGTGATAATCAGCATGAAGGTATCTGTCTGTGTGAGTTTTCTTTCTATATACCTGGTGAGAGAGAGAACCGTCGGCGTTTTTTGTGATAAGTACATCGAGGAATGGAATGGATTTTTCTTCTTCTTTCTCTATGGTGAAATTTATGCTCTCACATTGATTGTTTATGTGGTTTACGAACTCACTCAACTTATCTTCTCCATGTGGCCAATTGCTAAACACATCATCCACAAATCTAAGCCACCATCTTGGTTTGTGTGGAAATGAATTGATAGCTTTTTCTTCAAAATCTTCCATGAAAATATTTGCCACAATTGGAGATAGTGGCGAACCCATTGCGACTCCTTCAGTTTGTTCATATATTTCTCCTTGAAAGCTAAAATAGGTTGACCTAATGCACATCTCAACTAGGCGAGCAGTTTCAGGATCCGATACTTTTTTGATGACCTCAATAGCGCCATGAATTGGAATTTTTGTGTAGAAAGAGACAACGTCAAAACTTACTAATAGGTCATTTTCATCTACTTTCCAATCCTTCATTCTTTCTACCAACTGTAAGGAATCTTTGATAAATGAGAAGGACTTTCCAACAAAGGGTTTGAGTGTTTTTGCATTAACTCTTTCCTTTTGTTCTTTTTGTCTTCAAGATTTTATCTAATTAAAAACAATTTTATATCTTACTTCATAACTTTAAAAAATGATTTATTCAACCAACAAAAATATTTTATATACCAATAAAATATTTAATTTAAAATATGATTTTATTAATTATAATAGTTGTGGTTTGAATTTAAATTTTGTTTTCTATATATTATTCTTAATGATGTCCCGAAACATTCATATTGTATTAGTTTTAACTATCGGTGTTACCTTTTCCCAAAATTAAAACGTCATATCTCACGTTGGCCTGACGAGGAGAAAGGCCCTCTAGTTATTATTTTATGTAAAACACTACTTTGAATACTTTAAAGTTGGCCTTCTTGGTTTGTAAAACTTTAAGTACTTTGAATACTTTTCAAAATTGGCTTTATGAGTTCCTAAAATTTAACGTTATTTATCCATTTTCATTAAAGTCAAAGATCATCTATTGAATCCAAAATATTAAATGGTCATATATCATAACCAAGTCATTAGGTGAATACATTTTTAATTTTTTTTACATCCGCACAATTTTATTATTTATTTTTTTAGTTTTTATTTAAGAAAAAAATTCAAAATTCATATTTTTAAATAAAATTATCAAATTAAGAAACATATCCTATTTCTCATGGTTATTAGATAAAGTACAAGTTTGAATGTTGTGGGAAATGAGAAAATAAATGTGTTTGATGATAATGATGACTAATTTCCATTAAAGTCAATATTTCAAAATGTAATAGGATTGCCTGAAATTTAGGAGTTGAGTCATTATTAAACTAAGTTTTATATACATCTCAAGAAATTTGATCCCTCTTCAATATTGAGATATGTATCAATATAATAATAACAAGAGTGATGCTCATTACACTCCAACTTAATATTGGATAAACAAACTCTTCCAACATAAACCATTGCAACCTTCATGGGTAACCTCCCTGAACAATATTTTCTATATCTAAGAGCTTGGTTATTACCATGTTATTATACTCATGTATAGTTATCTTAATTACTTGTCTTAAAAAAACTAAATTTTAATTGTTATACAACTTTTCTTTATTTAATGTTCACAGGTTGTAAAATAAACTATGAATGGGTGTACTCTTAAGGCACTTCTTATGTTAGGTCACCAATTAGAAACTTCATAAATACTAACTTAAAACAAACAAAACAAAAATTTCCCTTATTTAATACACATCTATAACTCAAAATTTTAACAATTTTTTTATTATAATATTAACATTTTTATAATAATTTTTAATACTTACTCTTACAATGTTTTACCATATAATTAAAACATTTTCACAATACTATTAAAAATGTTTGTTACCATACTTTTAAATCAACATCACAAAACGATGGATGGTAAAAGAATATGTTTTGTTTTGCAATTTTGGATGATATAATTGCAACATTTCTCACAATAATAGCATGTTTACTACTCGGGATTACATAACATTTAGTGATAAAAGGCTATGCCCTTCTTTACAATTTTAGTTACGATATTATTATTGTATTTAATGGGGTTAGTTAATTGATCATAAATTTACAAATTTTAATAGTTTTTAAAGTGTTGTTATTTAATTTCATTTACAAATACGATGTTATAATTCTATTTTATTTTTAATTTTAATTTTATAATTTTATAATTGATTATGATGAGGATGATAATGATTATTAACATCCACTAAGATCAACTTTAATTTATCAAATCTAAGAAAAATGAGATCTAATATGAATGTATGCAGGGCATTCTAAGAGAAAGTATAAAGTATGATTATTTTTTGAAATTATTAGTAATAATATAATCTTATTTTCTTCACTACTAAAATTTTAGGATTTAATTTTAAATAATTTTTAATGAAATTTTGTTTTTAAAATTATGAATTTTATTTAAATAATTATTTATAATTGATTTGTGATACTATAGTTCTAAAATACTTAGAAATATACTAAACACTCATTTGAAACACTTAGCAAATAATTATACATTTTAATTTTAATTTAACGTAAAATGTATAATTTTTTAGATTCGTCACTTATTTTATCTTATATGATCGTGAAGTTTGGAGTTGTAACATTTCTAGAGAATCGCATAGAAGAATAGAGCAAATACAAAAGCGCTTTACAACATATAATCTCAAAATTAAAAGTAATGCACCCTTTCCTATCATCCTCATAGAAGCGAGTCTCTCCCCAATTGAGAGCATGGCTATGACTAAGTACATAATGTACAAGAACAAGATCAACAACATGAGAGACAAGATAATTCCTAATATTGATTCATACTCTGGTCAAAACCGCCTACGACTTAAGCGAGGTTGATATAAAGATGCCAAGTCTTGGCTAAATCAGTAGGGAGTCAATGAAGAGGTCACTCTACATATTAGTGATAATATTAAAAGTATTATTAGATCTAATTTTAAGGAGAAGATGTGGTGCAATAAAGAGTTAGAGGATAAGAGAAAATTAAGATATTATAAGGAGGTGATCAACTCTACTATAGAAGATCAAAAGTATCTCTCTATTTTAACTAGCACAAAGAAGAAAACAACATTGCTAAAATAAGAACAGACTCTCATGAGCACCATAGTGAAATAGGGCGCTGGACAATTCCTAAAACACAGTGGGATGAAATAATTTATCATCTTTGTGACACAAATAAGTATGAAGATGAAAATCACTTTCTCATAGAATGTCCTATAAACACCCACATTAGAGCACGATTTCAAAGTATTTGCTATATTACTAACCTTCCTAACCTTTTAACTCATCACAACCATGAGGGTTTAGGAATGCTTCTCTTAAAGTTTTTTGAGCATCAAAATAGAATTCTAAAGAAAACCAAGTGTCTCCTTACCTTTTCAAGGCTCGCTAGACCAACATTGGTCTCAGTGGACGTTAATAACCATCATCATCATCAATTAAAAAAATATTGTTAAAAATATTATGAAAAGTAGAAAGTTTTATACCTAAAGTTTACAAGATAACATGATATATATATATATATATATATATATATATATATATATATATATATATATATATTATATCTTATATTAAAGAGGGTTGTAACATGGCTGAACAAATAGATAATACAAAAAATGAAGGAGTTTGCAACATTCAAAATTTAGATTTGCTCCTGACAAAATAAAGTACTTTAACTTATACATCTTTGTCATTGTCCCTCCACTCTAGAAGGGGATTATGCCAGTAGTAAAGTCTTTGAATAAAACACATAACAATAAAATAATTTTAGAAAACATAGACTAGAAGAACTTTATTTAAAAACATAATAGCTTATGGCCTCTTCTTGATTTTGATATGGGGGCTATGGTTCTTGTTTGTCCACTTCATTGCTTTTTAGGTACTTGATTGAGTATGTCCTCTTCTCTTTGCACTAGGAAGGATCCCACTAATGGTTTGTTGGAGACTGTAGATGAGGAACCTTGCTTGAGATTTGATATCACATTTCAAAAAATAGCATACTCCTCCTCCAATTCATGTAAATTTTATTTCTCAATTGTAGCAGAATGTTCATGGTGATAGCATTTGGAGAATATTGGTGAAGTTCCAGCTCATGGGATTTGGAAGTAAGGGTTAAGATGGGCTCGTGTTATTTACTTTCATCATGTCTTCTTGCCTTCTCATTAGTCTCCTAATTTCCTTAAAATCCCATTGACAGTAAGGGGGCTATCTATAATCCATCACCCCAGGCTTGGATACAAACCCAGAAGGAAAACAAACCCACCTACAATGAACTAATGACCCAAATGCTACCTCACAAGGAGGGAAAAGATTGGGATTTCCTCTATGGGAATGGTTGTAGGGGATCCCATCCTCATGATGAATGTAAAGTTCCCATAACACAGCAAAGGAACTATGAATAATTGTGTTGAACCCACTGGATTCTAAATTACTATTCTTACAACCTTGAAATAAAATGAAATTCCAAGAAATTTTTACAAGGTCTAATGGGGAGTTGTTACCTTTTTGTTCCCTTTTCAACTTGGACCAAGGAAGGAGAGGGAATAGATCAATATTTCCTCTACGAGAAGGGCTGCAGGGAGTCTCTTCCTAAGGATGAATATCAATTTTTGAACAAAGCATAGGAACCATGACTAAGCATGTTGAACTATAACGTCCCCATGCATCAATCTAACTATAGGAGGGGGTAGTTACATATTTCATGTTTCCAAATTTCACCCCATGGAGCCATTATACAAACTCAAATTTTTTTGAAGCCTCCCATGGGAAACATAATTTATAATAAATGCATGTGCAAGTGCATGAATGTAAAACACAACATAATTAAAACTATATTTCACACAAACAACATGCATAATGTTATATACTTATGGGAGAATAATATGGGGTACCTAGAGAGGTATCCAAGGGGAATAAATGATGTAATGGGTACTCAAATGGAAATACTATATGTTATCTACAAGTGGTATTAGAGCCTCCACCCATGTTTGAGTCACGAAGCGGGTGGCAACGCCGACATTGCAGTGTCCGTTTGGGGCTCATACGACTCAAAGGGGGCAACATCATATGGACACACATCCAACCCAAATCCTAGACTCAGAGCATGGTGGGATGTTAAGATCCTGGTGGGTGGCCTTCACTAACACCTTGGGTTTTTGGTGTAACGATTCATATCAGTGGCATATCATATTCAAACTAGGAAGGAAATATAATCATTGCACATTCATACACAATAAAAAATACTTATATTTTTTCATAAGAAGATCCAAACAATTGGTTATGTAAGAGATATTTTCCACCCAACCATAGGTATCATCTACAGATACCACCCCCAAGATGGGATATGAGTCTATTGGAGCGAAGGAAACACCTATAAGCTTCTCTCTCTCAGTACCGAACCCATTTTCTCTCATGCTTAGCCAATTTTCCCACTATTGAGAACTATAGGAATCTCATTCATCCATCCCATTCATAGAACACTCTTTCACTTCCCCACACAACACAAGGAAGGCCTACTCTATGTCTACTCAACAATCCCTAAGAGTACCCAACCCTTATAGTGCTCTTCAATGTGTGCAAAAAGAATCCAATTTGTTGTATGCTTTTAGAAAACCTAATGTAACATCCATTCATGGCTTTTGAAGCATCTAGGAGAAAAAATACACAGTGGTTAAAGGTTTCTATCTTTCACATCCTCTATGCTCACCTATAAGCATCCTCTTTCTTCCAATGTTTGCATTTTTATCTTCACAATGCTAATTTCTGGTTAGTTTTCTTAGTATTGTAATTGGCAATGTAGAAAATGACATGAAGCTACATAGTGTACGAATTATAGATAAAAAATGGATCTGAAGTAAAGGGTGGTTGTATGAATCATCTAAATAATGAAATTTGGCAATGTAAGAAGGATATAGACTAGGAAAAAATGCACTTTATTGTAGAATAAGATGAAAAAAATGTGCATAATTAATTGAATGAAAAATAAATAAAGAGAAAAAGAGAGGGAGGAATGGGAACCAAAAGGTCAGTCCCTTGGCCTCCCCCCTACTCCCTAAACTCTCCTATATCTCCTTTCAATTAGACTATCAAAGGGATTTTCGCAGCCTCTTGTTAGCGCAAAGAGGAGAGTGTGAACGAGCTAGAGCTGCATTGTAATCCGGAGATTGTCGAAATGAAAGAATGAGCTACCATTGAATGTTGGTTTTTCCATTTGGGTTTCCACAGTAAAACAGTATCTTATATGTAATTCTTGTGGTATGTATACTTAGCATTTGATTGTATTTTATTACTATTTGATAGAAGAGTTCCTCAAGGTATTCTTCCCTTGCAATGCTCTAAAGTGTAGGCAAGAGGAGCCCAAACTTGTTGAATGTTTTCTAAGAAATACCTAGAAGAATAACACTTAGCTATCAAGCATCCAATGAGTAGAAACTATGCAATATATGAGGGAATCCTATCTTTCAAAATATCTACACTCTCCTGTAGGAATGTATATCTCCCCAAGATCTGTAATTACTCTTCCTTGGTGATGGTTTCTTAAATTTTTAGGTTGGTCATTTAGTGGTAATGGAGAATGCAACATGATGAATACAACACATCAACATGGGAGAGAATGAAAATTTATCCCCTTGATGGAAATAATGGTTCTCTTAAGAAATGGGGGGTGATGAAATCCCATGAAGGAGGATTGCTTACATGTTATATCATGTATATTGTACCTAACCTTACACCCCCATCACTATGGGAGGTAGACATTCCTCATCAACCACCACATGCATGCAATAATTGGCCTTCAAGCCAAGGTAGGTGGATGGACATTAAATACGGAACACAATGGAAAAGGGGTGATTTCCTAGATGACACTTGGATGTAGGGGATTTATTTCCCATAATCCCTTCCCATCCACCACACCTTGCTCTCCTCTTCTGCTCTAATGGAATTATAGCCCCACTTGTGCTCTCTACAACCATCGTGGACCATTATATGTTATATTGTAGTGTTAATATTTGTTGGGTATGCTATATTCTTTGGATGTAAATCAACGATCGAAGTCGATAGTCGATTGGAATTGAAGTCAATAGACAGTGCCAGTCTAGTCGACTAGTTGATGGAAAGTTGACGAGCAAAAAGAGGGAAGGAATTTGATGAACACTTGGATGATAAGAAGCTCGACTAACAGTCAACAAAAATTGATTTATTCAAGTCAACTGTAACATAATAAATGAAATTTGTTAGGAAGTTATGGATCACCATTAATGAAGCAGTTAGTAGTAACTAATTCAGTTGTCATGAATTAGAGTATTGCATTTATAAATAAGATGCGATAGAAAGGCTAAATGTATATTGTACTTGAGTGAAGAAGTAGAGAGTAAGTGAATTCACCCTTGAGATATTGCGATTAAGTAAATCATTATTGTAAACGTTGGTTAAGGGTGTTGCTAATAGATGAGTGGTAAAGCTCACTAGTTTGTTGGTTTTTCCTTGTAAAGGGTTTTCGAGGATAAATTATGTGTATTATGTGACTATGTTTGTGCAATTTTTAAATAATGTTATATCTAACTATTATAATATTTATGCATAATCACTGTAAGAGGTATTTATATCCTTAACATGGTATCAAAGCTATATTTGAATTCAAGGGGATGCCTCTGTTGCTGAGGGTTTTTCAGTTAATTGATCCTAGATCTAGAGAATACCTAGTTTTAGTGGGAGTTCTAGAACATTGATTATTTGTTAGAAACACCATTTGGTCATGAATAGAAATTGAAAAGTTTAATGGATAGAACTTTGAGCTTTGGAAGCTCAAAATGGAGGATCTCCTTGTAGATAGATAACAGTGGGTCGATGTAAGACTAGGAACATATCTGATAGGTATGTCATCGAAATATTGGTAGAAGCTCGTCAGGAAAGTAAAGAGTACAATTAAACTTTGTTTTATATATTCTGTATTGTTGAATGTCTCAAGAGAAGACGCTGCAAAAAAACTATGGGAAAACTTGGAGAGAACTTGTACTAGTTGAAATATCTGGTTAACAATTTTTTTCTTCAAAATAAGCTATACCTTCTGAGGATGAATGAGGGTGACTCGATCATAGAGCACTTGAATGAATTCAACATTGTTGGTAGTCAATTGTTGTACATGGATATCAAAATCACAGAAGAGGATAAATGTATTAGTCTATTGTGTTCTTTGTTGCACTCTTGCGCCTAGCCTAGTTGTGGCTATTGGAAGCAATAATACCACATTGAATATCGACGATGTGGTTGCATCTCTATTTTCATAAGAGATGAGGTAGAAGAACATGGAAGGATCAACCCATAATGTCATGATGGTAAGAGGTAGGTCGATATATAGAGGAAAAGGGAAAACCTTCAGTAGAAAATCAAATTTGAGGGGTAGATTTAAGACCATATCCAAATCCCCTGGACCGATGATAAGAAAATGTTGGCAATATGGTAAAGTCAGGCATTATAAGAGATACTATAAGTCGGTGGGAGTCAAGAATAAAAAACGATATGAGGAAGCACAACTAACTGAAAGTAAGCCTTCGACTAAAGAGAAAGGAGATGTGTATTTGGCCTCGACAAGTACACTGTCAAATCATGACTCTCGTTTGATCAACTTCGATGCATCATATTATATGACACCACACAAAGAGTGGTTTTGCGATTATGAGAAATATTATGGCAGTGATATTCTTCCTGGGGTGTTTCATATCCCAGGTTTGGATCGAAACCTGATATCTATCAACAATATGGGAAATGTAGGTGTGCATTCTATGTTTGAGAAATATTCGTGTAGAATGGTGTGGGGATGATAGTACTGAAGAAAGGGGTTTGGACTGGAACATTGCACAAGCTATTGGGAAGAACATATACCAATGGATGGGAGAATATAGTCTTTCTTGAATCCAACAACATATCTTCTTGTCTAGTTGAATCTACCATGTTGTGGCATCAACGGATGGGACATATTGGTGAGAAAGGTCTTCGTGCATAACACAGTAAAGGTATGTTCGAAGGTCTCCCTGATTATTATTTAGAAGTAGACTTTTGTGAACATTGTATTTATGGTAAATAAAGTTGTGTAAGTTTCCCATATGGGGCCACAAGGGCTAAGGAAATATTGGTTTTAATACATGTTCATGTGTTTGTTTCATAGATGATTTCTCTAGAACGACATGGTTGCATTTTATGAGGAAGAAACTTGAGGTTTTGAAAAGTTCCAAGAGTTCAATCTCTTGTAGAAAATCAGACTGATAGAAAGATCAAGGTGCTGAGAACTGATAATGGAGGAGAATTTTGTAGTAAAGCATTCGACTAGTTCTGCTGACAACACAATATAGCTTAAAAAAATACAACTCCATACACGCCTCAACATAACAATGTTGTTGAAATATTGAATAGAATGTTGATGGAGAAAGCAAGGAGCATGCTCAATGGTGCAAGAACTGCACAAGAATTATGGGAAGAAGCAGTTGACACAACATGCTACCTATTGAATAGGGTGTCGTCGAAAACTCTAGTCGAAAAGACTCCATATAGGGCATGGGATGGTTAATGTCCTTCTCTTGCACATATTACAGTCTTTAGGTGTGATTCCTTTGTGCATGTCTCAAAGGAGAAAAGATACAAACTCAACAACAAGTATGAGAAATGCATCTTCATCGGGTGCAAGGATGGAGTGAAAGGGTTTAAGGTGTGGAATTTGATCACAAGGAAGGAAGTTTATAGTATAGGTGTGATTTTCAAAGAAGTTGAAGGTACTTCCAGGATTGAAAATAATAAAAGAGAAAAGGGTCCAGAAAAGTTAGAGTTTGAATGGAACATTGAAATTCATGATTTAGATATAAATCGACTAAATCCGATGAAGAGGTGGAACAACAAACTTCGGTCATTAGGAGGTCTGGTCAAGCAAAGCAACAACCTGAAAGTTATAGTTCACCATATTTCCACTTTAGTTTTGCATTAATTTCCATAGAAGAAGATCCCAGGCAAGGATAATTTTAGGGGAGAAATTTAGCCCATGGGCTATTTTTCCAAAAAAAGATTCGTCAATTTGCATTTTTTAAAGCCCCATTTCTCCCAATTTTGATGGGGTAAGCTTTTTTCACTCTAAAAATCGCCAAACTATTATATAAACTATATAAAATCCTTAGAAATTAAAATAATTTTAGAAAAATATCGCCAAATATTTTATAGTTGACATTTTAAGAATTGTTAAGATTCGCCAAGGTTTATACACTTTTAAATAAGAATGGGTCCTTAAAATTTTTCCTGAATTATTCCCAGGTCGGTAAAGGAAGGGATTAACTTGACAGAGGGTGAAATATGGAAAAAGGCCACGGAAGAAGAAAATGAGTCCTTACAGAAGAATGAAACATGGGGTTTGATCACATTACCAAATGGAAGGAAAACCATTGGAAATAAATAGGTATTTAAGAAAAAGATGAATTCAACATGTTCAGTCGCGAAGTACATGGCTCGACTAGTAGCGAAGGAATATTACCAAGTCGAGGGATTCAAATTTGGTGAGACTTTTTCTCCTGTTGCAAAGTTAACTTCCATTATGGTACTAATGTATTTAGCTACAACATTTGATCTTGAAGTAGTACAGATGGATGTGAAGACAACATTTCTTCATTATGAGCTTGAAGAAGAAGTTTATTTGAAAAATCCTTAAGGATTCATAGAGAAATGGGAAAAGGAGTTGGTCTACAAGCTCAAGAAGTCCCTATATGATTTAAAGCAATCACCTAGGATGTGGTACTAGGAGTTTGATATGTATATATAGCAGTTGGGTTTTGTGAGAATTCACGCTAATCACTGTGTGTATAGAAAGAAAGTCGGTGATCATTATATATATGTAATTTTGTATGTCAATGGTATGTTTTTGATCATAAACAATGTGGATCTGATCAGGGAGGTGAAACTGTAGATTTCCTCCAAGTTGGACATGAAGGATCTCGGTGCAACTCATTTCATTCCTGGAATGAAAATTAAAAGAGATCGAGCAGGTAGAAGGCTCTGGTTAAATTAGAGTAAATATGTTGAGACAATTTTAAAATGATTCAACATGTAGGAGTGAAAATTGGTTAAGGTCCCCATTCCTATAGGAGTTAAATTATATGTTGAGTAATGTCCTAAGACACAAAAAGATGCAGAGTACATGGGACATGTGACTTATGCTAGTGTTGTGGGTAATCTAATGTATGCAATGGTATGTACTCTACCCAATATTTTCCATGTAGTGGGAGTATTGAATAGATACATGTCGACACTTGGGAAAGAGAACTGGACCATTGTTAAAATAGTTTTCAAGTATTTGTGTGGCACAATAGATTATGCAATATGCTACCAAGAAAAACCTGAAACTAATAAAAAAAAAATGTACATGGTTTTTTCAACTCTGACTGGGATGGATATCTCGACCGTATATGGTCGACTAGAGGATATGTTTTCAACTTATTCGGTGGTGTAGTGAGTTGGATGAGTGGGAGGCAGTCGATTGTTTCATTTCTGATTACATAGGTTGAATACATGGAAGCTTCTCATGCAAGCAAAGAGGCCGTTTTGTTCCAGAGAGTGTGTTTAGAGGTTGGATTTAAACAACAAGTTGTTAGGTTGAATTGTGATAGTCAAAGTGAAATATTCATGGAAAAGAACCCTATACACCATTCAAAGACAAAGCATATTGATGTACTGTATCATTTGTGAGAGAAATGGTGGAGAATTAGAAAGTGTTACTGCAAAAGGTAGACACATTGAAGAATATTACACTCTTAAAACAAGTCAGTGAGCATTAAGAAGTTTACTTGGTGTAGGGAAACAATGTGCATGTTGGCCCTAATAAAGTGAACTGAAGTTCTGAAATATATTGTGTATGAAAAGAAACCAACAAGTGGGAGAATGTTGGGTATGTTATATTATTTGCATGTAAATCGATGGATGAATTCAATAGACAACTGGTTAACAAGTTGATTTGAATTGAATTCGAAAGACGGTGGTATCCTGATTGATTGACTGACTAGAATAGTTGACTGGTTGATGACCACGACTATTCAACGTGAATTCAATGAGCATGATAAAGCGAGAAGGAATTCATTGAAAACTTGGACAACGAGAAGCTCGACTAGTAGTCAACTGTAATAGAAGAAGTTATGGATCGTCATTAATGAAGCAGTTAGTTGTAACTATTTCGATTGCCATGAATTAGAGTATTGCATCTATGAATGAGATGTGATGGAAAGGTTAAATGTATTGTATTTTACTTGAGTGAATAAGTAGAGTGTAAGTGAATTCACACTTGAGCTATTGTGATTTATCAAATCATTGTTGTAAACGTTGGTTAAGTGTGTTGCTAATAGATGAGCAGTAAAGTTCACTGGTTTGTTGGTTTTTCCCTATAAAGGGTTTTCCAAAATAAATTTATGTGTATTATGTGACTGTGTTTGTGCCATTGTTAAATTCTATTATATCTAATTTTTAGAATATTTATGCATAATCAATGTATGAGCTATTCATATCCTTGGTAATATTTACATATCTCGAGTTCTCTATGTCAAATCTACCACACAATCAACATAAGTATATTTACCACAATTACACGAATAACCATTCACAAATTAAGCATTGGCCTTGATTTACACTAGGAATCCATACAAACATATTTACATAATTTATACATAGGATCATTTATTTAAGCTCATATGGCTTGACTCTCATCATTATAACTATTTATTTGCAATTTTTACATAATCCAATCTAATACATCTAAAAGATCAACACTTGGACATTACATATAAGTATTAAAATTTATTTATTTTATTTTTAGCTATAAATGACTCCCAACATCCTTTGTGTAGTGTCCCCTTTTGAGTCGATTAGTATACTTCACTTTATTTCTAAAGTTACATCAGTGTTAACTTCCATGACTTAATTTCTGAAATTGCATAAGATAGAAAACTTCCTTCTCATATAGCTCCATCATATGTTTAATACTCAAAAGAAAAATTCATGCAAAATAAGCATGAAAAAATAAAGCTATCTTGGTTTTTTTGTTGACATCATTTTTTGAAATATTATGAAGTTACTGGATAACAGGGAAAACGAGACACAATTTTATTGAATAAATGTAACTTATTTTAAGATGCCTTAAGATGAGAGACATTAGTCCTTTGCGGTTTCCCCCATTTCATGGAGATGATCTTGCCTTATTTTCATAAAGATGATTATGTTATGTTTGGACGAAGTAAGTAGTATACTCACTCCACAACCAAGCAACCATTATATAAGTAGGAGACACCAATTGGTTGGCCCCATTTGCATAAGGATCATGGTATGTTGTGCATTATATATTGCCATAGGACATCTCTCATAACCAATGTGTGATAACACATGAGAGATGAGAAATTATCACCTATAGAAGCTATTCCAATATGCCACATGATAGATGTACCTAATGAGTGGTTCATGCCATAGTAGCAAAATACGGCTGTATTAACAGTTGTTGTACAGAAATTCGAACAAAGTTAAAAATACGGCAAACATTCAAGATGATACGAGTTTGGTACAGTCAACTAGTTATTATAATTTATTAATACGTAGTGTTATATTATTAGAGTTATTATAATTTATTAATAAGGCTTTTATATCATCTGAGTTACTAATAATAACTTACTAGTACATGACTAGATGTATTTTTTTTATTTAAGTTTTATTTTATATATAATTGTTATTTTAATTTTTGCTTTTATGTTTTACTTTTTAGTAATTAGGTAGTTCTTTTGTTCTTCATTCTTTTTAAGTCATTTGTATAAAAGTAGATTTATGTATATTTTTAAGTTTTATTTTTAAAGTTTCCAGTCATTTTATATTTACTATTTAGTTGCCATTTTAAATTTTATTTTTATGATTTTATTATTTATTTAATAATTCTATTAGGATTGGTAAGGGTCAGTGCAAGCTAATAAGGGTCACTTTTGGCACGTTAGATGCAATAGAAAACTGAAAAAGCAGGCATCCCTCAACTTACTTGGATTTTTTGAGCTACTTACGCAAAATATCTTGCATTGAGTAAAAAAGATGAAATGTAGGAAATTGAATCATGTTTCCCAATATATAACTTTTATGTATTGAAAATTTGCATAGTTATGTCAAGTTTCATTTTTCCTAACAAACACTTTTTATTTTTCAGGCAAATGATAAGGTATATGTTTTTGTGGGTAGAGCCTTTGAGGGCCTAAATGATGGAATCAAGCTACAAAAATCGGCATGCATGTAGAGAATACATAGCACTTGTGCGCCATTATTTTTCGAAAATTAAATTAGTAATTTTATAATTTTTTTATAATTGTCTAAGTGATCAAACCTCGAAAATAGTACCACGTTTGTGGGTAGAGCCTTTGAAGGTCTTAATGCAAAAATCTTGAAATGGGTTTTTCATAGAACGTGGAGGTTAGTGTCCTCTTGTGCACCATACAATTTTTTTTTGAAATGATTGAGAATTGAAAAAGTTATGGAAGAAACACTAATAGTGTGTTTCATGAGTTAAGGAGGTAGGACAAAAAAAGAAATTGAAAGAAAATAGGAAAAATTAATATTTCAAAATAAAAGTTACATATTTGGAATCTGCAGAAAAAATGCTATTTGTGTCTAAGATTTCATCAAAAATGACTCTGTGTAGCATATTGGAACGAGTGGCTAAGCACAGGCTTCTCCAGAAACTGGAAGAAATACCCAATTAG